>OY812999.1:3192500-3760000 GCA_963681545.1 Germaria angustata | reverse complement strand
TATATGCTGGTTTTTTGTGTCGTTGTTGTTTTATTTCTTTTATCACAACATTTTATTGTACAATTTTTCTTCAAGGAAGGAAGGGACAAATATGCCCCTTCTATTTGAAAAATTGCGCAAAAATTTCATGTTTAAAATGAAATTTCATTTAAACGGCAGGGAAAAGGACTTGTAGTATTAATTCCTTTTTTGCAGTCTACATCTTCCCTTGTAGGTTTAAGTATTTATTTTACATTTGGCATAAAAAGTGTGTCTTTATATTCACTTAATGCTGTTGGTTGATAAAAAGTAAAGAGAGATTAAAATCTTAAGCATTTTTATTGTTTTTTAAGTTTCAAGAAATTTTTCAGGCGTAGCACGTGTCAAGATATATGTACGTATGAAATGGGTTATAACTGTGATCGGAGGGAACCTTTTCGTTAGCTTTCGTCTACATTCAATGACAGTATCTTGAATTAAAAAAATGGTTTAGCTGTTTTAATTGTGCAAAGTTGTAGCTGCATTAAATGCAAATAATTTTTATGCAATTTGCATGTTTATTTTGATAAATTTATAGGGATTCCATATGTTGCTGGCGTAAATACTCGTACCTCCATTTTTATAGCTTTTTTTAATTTTTAACCGGTACAATGTGAAAGTATTTTTTTCGTTGTATGTCCTGTTAGTTTTTCTTTCGGCCAACCTTGTTCATTTTGTAAATAATTAATATGTATGTATTCTATTTACAATTTTATAAAATTAATAGATATTTTAAATACACGTACAAGGTTGGTAACAGTTCATACAACAGGACACTCTATTCGAACGTTTGTTGAATCGTACATATGTATTGCATCCATGAAATAGAAGGACGATTAAAATAAACGTTGTAATCATATGTATTGTATTGGTGTGTAGTGGTGGTCATACAATTAACGTATTTTATGACGCCTTCTTTTCTATTTTTTTCTTTCTTTAAGAGTAATTTTTACTTTCTTGTATATTTTTCAGAAAATTATACACTATTTAGTGATAACAATTCTGGCAGTTGGATGCTGCAACAGAAAAGTTAACTTCATCCGTAACACCGATACAAATCATATGATGCTCTTTTATTATGAGTCTATTGTACATCACAGAATGATTCATATTTACATTTTTAATTCACCATTAATGGCAAACATTTGAATGCATTCATTCATTCTATAGAAAAACGATTTGAATTAAAATATAAATGAATTATCAATGCTCGAACGCGTTAATTTTGTAAACAAAATGAATTGAATTATAATTTGCATAAATTCATTGTACACCAAACATTTTTGAATTTAAAAACAAAATTTAAATTTTAAAAATTTGTTTTTATTCCTCATACAGATTCTAAAAAGCTTTCATAAACAAAACAAAGCCTGTTCGGTGAAATATTATATGAAAATGAATGATTCAAAAGTTTTTAATTCATTATGAATTCACTAAAATTTTGATTCAATTCAAGGAATGGTAGTTCGTTATTAATGCATTGTTATTTTAATTCTTCTTTAATTCCTTTTTTTTTCTTGTTAAAAAAAATGCATTAAAAATTCATAACTTGAATGATACGACTTTTTCTTACACGGAGGCATGATACTGGCTGAAACTCAATATTTCAGACAGACAAAAATCTATCAGTGTCGAAATTAAATGTATTGGAATCAACGCGTCTTTGCTGAAAAACTTAAAACTCTCTACATTTTAATATAAAAACTCCGTAGTCTAAAATTACCTTTCGAAAACTTTTAATTTATGTCGTAAGGAAGTATAATATCGAAAACTGAAATTAAGGATTGATGGTATATAAATAAGTTTCCGTTTTACTATCTCATATCGGTTAAAAGACGGTTTAATACTGCTTCAGCCCTTTGTTGCCTCTTCCCAAAAAAGAATTTGAAATTCTCACGTAATCAATTTTATGTTGGTCGGCCTAAGAACGCTCACGGAAAACAAATTTTCATTGCGGCACATAAAATTAAATTCTCCGACATTCACTTTATTAGGCATGTGACTGTGGATTTCATTTTTAATTTCGAACATACCGAGTACATTATTCATATACTTATTAATATATATTTCTTTATTTCTGAATATAAATCAATAAGAAATAAAATTTCAAGGGTGTGCAGCTTTATTTAATTAAAGTTGAATACAAGTTTATATTTGGGGTGACTTTTGAACTCAAACCCATATTAATTTCTTCAAGTCATTCAAACATTTAACCACAAATTAATATTATTGAGTATGTGACACAGAACACAGAAATTCTCATATTAAGCCTCTTTATAATAAGAACAAACAAAAAATTAATAAATAATAGATTCAATTCATTTTTAAAATCCTCTTGACTCACATCACGTTTTTGGGCAATTTTAAAACTATAAACCACCTGCATTTATTTAAATAATTTTAAGGGTTCAATTAATTTCTTTACTTTTGACTTACTTTAGATTCTTAAATTTAACTTGCAAAAATTAAACTTTGCACTAAAATTTTCAGTTTCCTTTTGGTGTTAATTTTTTTATTATTAATTTGCAGAATATGTATTGTTTTAATACTTGGAGCTTGTTTGGAGTTTTAATGTTTGTTTCACCCATTATAACATTTTTTTGACATAGAAATACCAAGGTTGTTAACATTTAAATATAAAAAGATAAAAACTATACAACAAAATTAAGGTTTTTGGATTTTCACCTTTTGTTGCCACACAAGTTGACCTAAAACAGCAACCAGCAAATAAACGAACAAATCAAGGTCTGCATGTCTTGCTTAATTTTTGCATTTCAGCCATGTTATTCTTGTGGGCTCCTCCTCATTACGTCTTAATAGATCAAATGCTTCATTCATAATGACCATTTTTTATTTGCTGAAAGAGATTTACACGAGTAGTCAGGTGATCTTTTTTAACACCTTTTCAACTCTGCGATGTTGTTGACCAGTTGGGTAATTGGCTAGAATAAAACTGATCAAAGCGTTTTTTTGCATTTTTTTTCTCACAGTCAGGCTTGGATTACTTAGAGGCCGCAAATTTAACAGATACTGTGGCGTAGGATTTAGAAATTATTTATCGCCCATCTCAAAGCAGACTATGTCTTGACCATCATTACCTATAAAATATTTTTTTTTCTATTTTGAACGAACTGTTAAATATTGCTATACAAATAATGGCTAAAGTTATGTGCACAACAGACACATTTGGATGCCTATTGGCCCACCGTGATACTCAGGTGATAATTGTTACAAAAGCATTGACAGCTAGATCTATCGGGAGCCATCCGGATGCATTCCAAATTTCAAAAGAAACTTTTGCATAAGTATCTGAAATAGAATTATTACGGGAGCGTACAAGCCACAAAGAATACTCATATGATCGTATCGTTCCTCATAATGATATCAATCGAGAGTTTCTAGCACCGACAGTTTGATTTCCATGGAAATTTTTTTCCTCGCCAAAGTAAAATTTCTGAAAACAAGTAAAATAGTAATAATTGTTAATTACGTGTTAACAAAGAAATATTTGTTAGTACGCATGCGCACATACGTACATCATGCGTAGACAGTAATAGAAAAAAAATTGGACTTTGTATGTGGAAATAAATAACTATAGTTCATACATTGATCAGATAGTATCTACGGTAGGACATTTTTTGTAAAAATTTATTAAAATTTGACAGTTTAATTATATTCAAATAAAAGTGGTGTCTTTAGAAAGTCATAGAATTGTCCATTTTAAATACCTAGGTTAGGTTACGTTAGGTTGATTGGAGGGGTGTGATAGCCCATGTCATACGAAGCCAGTGAAGGCTTGTTGTCCAAAAAAATTTAAGTCATTCTCAAGGAACAACATTTTCATTGCTTCCAAAAATGCAATAATGCATGATTGCAACTTTCTAATTTGAGTTGATAAAATTTTAATTAAAAATATTAATTACTTCTATAAATCAATCAATAGTTGATGTTAAATTTATTCCCAGTAGCATCAATCCTAATTTAATATAAAATTATTTAAAAAAATAATTGTTCTCAGCATACGGGTAATGAAATTTTCGGCAGATAAAGATTTTCTATAAAAAATATTTTCGCATTGCAATAAGAATTTTGTGCTATTGCAAGTTTAATATTAAATTGATAATATTAATATATTGACGAAATTCAATCAGTAATATTGATATATTGACAAAATTGAGTTAATAATATTGATGTTGATGAAAATAATTGAATGTAATATTGATATATTTGAGAGATATTATTTTTGCATGTACTCATAGCGAAAACTGATGTAACGATAAAATTTTATAAAATCGTACACTCACGAAATTTCATACTTTTGTAATTTCATACTTTTTTGTTATTATTCTATTACTCTGACGTGCGTCCTGTCAGATATACGTGTTTCCTATTTATCCGATACTCTTATTATTTTTGATTTTCCGACCTGTTTTAAATTCTTGTTTTTTTTTTGCTTCTGATTTTAGCACAAGAAACGAAAAATCATTGGCCGTCAAAAATGTAAATCACATGTTTCTCTTTTTGCGTCAATTGTACAAGTGTGTACATGTTTATAACCACAAAATATCCAACGAAGCATAAACAACTAAATTAAAGTTATATTATTTTCCCACCTTAAGTAAAGAAATTTATAATCAAAGTAATAAAAAAAATAAACACACGAAAGAAAGTTTAAAAACTAAATGTTTCTCCTTTTCATGTGCAATTTTTAGACAAGTTTTATTCATTTCTAGAAAATTGTAATAATTAAAAAACAACAACTTTTTCTTTTTCTAGAAATTCGCCATCAACAGTTTCGTTTAAATATGTCGCGAGACTATGATCTGTTCAGTGTAGCTCAAGATGATCCTCAACTTATTGCATTCCTGCGTGAAATACACATGCGCAAATATCCCAATCACTTTTTCAAAACTTCCCCAGCAACAGAAGGTAATGGTTTACCGGGCGGAGGTGGTGGAGTAGGAGCCAGTGGCAACTCTTTGGATGTTATGGCAGCATCACATTTAAATTTAAGCGCATTTCCGAATGAACTAACACCTAAAATGGCCTACTATGTGGCCAACACAATGCAAGGCAAAACGGATGGTGCTGTAATACAATCATTGACTGGCTCTTTGGGTCATCTGATGACTGCTCCCTGGCTAACGGAAACTCTGAATTGGGCTGGCGTTATAGTCGAACCAGAACCCAGACGATATTTTACTTTACGAAAACAAAATGCCTTACGACCACGCTTGCAAATAGTGCACGCTTGTGTTTCACCCAACCCCTATCCCAAAGAAGTGAGTCGATTGCAACAAGTTTTTGGTTTAATTAATTGAATTTTGTTTCTCTTTTCGGCAGGTAACTATTCATAATGAAGAGTCTGAAGTGCGAATTAACAGTCTGCTCGATGAGGAGACATCGTGGTTCAATTCGCGTGTCAAATGTTTTCCGCTTTACACAATCATGCTTGCATCAAATCGTGTTGAATACGATCTTCTTAGTTTGGGTGTGCATGGTCATGAACTGGAGGTAAGTTGCAAATAGAAAACGAAAACCACAGCGAAAAAATGCAATATTACAACATTTCAAATATTTAAAAAAGCCCAGGGGGTGGGCGAAGTGAGGATTGAAAAATCACAATGCGATTGAAATCTTTAATAACAAATAAAACTTGTAATGATGTGCATTACGCCATCAATCATTTGAAATTAATAAAACTTCTTAAATTTGAAAGAAATTAAATTTTTTGCATTACTCAGTGGTAAAACAATTCACCTTTTTTCGTTTAAAATGCTTGTTGCATGTACATACTCGTATATATAAGCAGACAAAAAAATGAAAGTGCTTTTAATGAGGCTGGTTTTTAATTTGAATTGTTTATAGAATTAGAGATGTTGAAATATTTATTAATATAAAAGCTAATTGGATTGCTGCTACTATTTTCAGATACTGCAAACGCTGCCTTTTGATAAAATAAAAATTGAAATAATTTCAATACATTTGTTGGAAAATCAAGAGGATGTAAGTAATTATGTTCAAACCATAACCAAGTTCCTACTGGGAAAATCCTACAAAATGCAAAAGAAATTTGGACGCAATTATTTCTATCAACTAATATCAACAGCGTCAGACACAGAGCCAACGCGAACCCGAAAAAAAGATATCCTCCTACTAAAGACGCCTTAAAAGCCTTCTTCTTAAAATACATTATTATAATAAAAATAGAAATTTAAATTATTCAAAACAAATATTGCTTAAAATTAAGAGTAAAAAGAGAATTGTGTTGAACGAAGAAAACAAAAACTGCAATTTGATGTCCGAAACAAACACACGCACTACATTAAAAAACAAAACACAAAGAAATAAAGAAAAGTCAACATCACATTAAGCCACAAAATTAATTATTGGATTTACATACATACATACATACGTATTTCATTACAATCAATCATTATCATTCTTAAAAGTGTTTCTTTATTATTTATTTACGCATACGACACATTATTTGAATATGGAGGAGAAAACGTTTAAGAAATTTTCATATAAAGCCTTTATTGTATAAATTAATTGTAATATTTACTGCTTAATTTAATTAATGCCTATTTTAATAATATTTTTCGTTTACACGTACACAAAAATAGTTTTAGTTTAGTTTATCTAATTAAATGATTTAATATAAATACATACACAAATATTATAATTAACGGTTACATACAAACAACGATGCTTTATAGTAATGTATTTATCACACACATACATAAACATTATATACATACATATTTACATATTTATATGTAATTTAATGTAATTAACTTAAATTATTGAATTCTGTTTTTCCCCTCCAAACCATAACAACAACAACAACAAAAACAACAATAGCAAATAGCAACAGCAACAACGACATCACCACATTTAAACAAACAATTATATTTAATTTAAATTATTGATCTTAAAATAAATATTCAGCTCCGTCTTATAGAAACCAGAAAAACACTCATTATTGTTAAAAATAAACTCACGAAAAATCAAAGAAAACGTTAATTGCTAATAGTATATAGTATATATATAATTATTATTTAAACATTTATTTATATTTAATTAAATAAATATATTAAAACAAGTAAAAAGGAAGTAATGCAAACATTAGCGCACTGATATGTATAACAAACAAACAAATCCCATTAGTTTCTTTTCGTTTCCTTTTAATTTTTTTTTTTTTGTAATTCTTAAAACTTGGCGCAAAAAGTAGGCGATTATTTTAGAAAGTTATAAGTAATAAAAATTATTTTATTAACATTATAGAAATGTCTTTGAAGAAGACAAACACCCAAATGGTCATAGAGTCATGATTCGAAAGTAGATTCTGCTCAATAATATCGTTTTGAACTGATATTAAGTTAAAAAAAAATTAATGGAAGCATTTTTTCTTGAAAGTGTCCGAAGCCGAGACATTAAAGCTGCCTCCTTGAATAATTCAATTTCGTTTTGAAGCAACTTATAGTATTTAATCTACTGAAAAGATGGTGTAAAATGTAACTAATGAAATCACAGCGTTTTTTAATTTTTTTTTTCATCCATCAATTTTAATATGAAAAATCAATCTATGCACCATAATCGAAGGATAATATTTTTCTACTGCTAAAAAATAAAAATTACTACCGCGTTACATTCAAATTAAACTAAGCAATACAGTTCTATAAACTGAATCCTTGAAATTTTGTTCGTTTTACTAAATAATTTTATTCCTATATTTCTACGAACCAAATTTACAAATTTTGTTAATTATTTCAAATTATTGGTTCATTATTTTGGCAACGAATCGGCTTACAAAATAATGGCGTGTACGTTAGTTTTACAATCGGCATATAACATAACAATTGATATGAGCTCTATAATCTCCCTTATTTTTATTTTGATCCCTTTGCAACAAAAAAAATGTAAATTTAATTAATTAAAATAAATGCTTATCGCGGATTAAGATGGCTGACTAAATGTCAGCATTTCGTTGGTGCCAATGCCACCTCATCATCAGATTGAATTATAATGTTTGTGATAGTTGCAGTTTCTTTTAAGATATGAGCACCGAAGAATATTGGAGACATATGGACCCATCACTATTTTTAAATAAATTTTGCAAAAACAATTTCATATTTCTCTAAAAAATGTTCAGAAATTTATTGGGATTTGGCATTGCAAGCAATAATTTTTATTTAAAATTGTCATCTTTGGAACTGTCACCATTTATTTGTAAGCGGTTATAAGAGAATTCATTTGATGTATCAGTTCTTTTGTTAATAATGCTTGTGTAAATTGTACACCTTTGGAATTGTGGTTCCACTATGGTAATACCTATGAAAACAAAAAATTTCTTTGCCATAAAGAATCTAAAACTATTGATAGATAATGCAACCAACGCATGAATTTATACACGTTTGTCTAGTGAGAATTCGTATGAGAAACAGAAACAAATTACAAAAAAAATCGAAATTTTGTTCACTATATAAATTTCATTTGATGATATGATTTTGGGTCCTATTTATTAATGCCAGAAATCAATATTGGGCCTTATTATAGTCTTGGCGGATATCTCCTTTCGACTTTAAAATTTTGTACTAGATCAAAGTAATATGTGGCGTGTTATGTTAAAAAAATCTAGGTTGAACTTGAAAAATCGACAACCACAACAATAAGTTGTATTGTTTTCGATGATTAAAAATAAGTTGCTTTTCCTTAGTAGAACTTTTGCTGGTCAATTAAAGTAGGAGGAAGCAATTGCTCAGCTCAATGTCTCATTTACCAACTACTAAAATTAATGCGAAACTACAAAGACAAACTTTATAAAACTTTGAAATTATAAATTTAACAATATTTATTAATTGGGTATATTCTGCTTTTTTGCGATTTTTTTTTTTATTCATGAAAAATAATTCAACGCAGGTTCCCGTTTTATTCACGATAAGGATGAATGATGCATCCTTCATGCGTACGACAAATGCAATTTAAATTATACTATTTAGTGTAGCATCTACATGTTCGCAATGATTAGAAAATTTTTCACCGAATATTAGTTGTTGCTGGAAAGATCGAACGGCTTCTTCAGAAAATTGTTCCACAAAAAAATTATTGTTTTCCAGTTTAATATATTTCAAAACTTTCGGTTTCCGCCCAAGAATTTTCCTCTTCTGTTTTTTTTTCTTTCAAAAAGTATTAAGAACAACATCTTTACTCACTATGTAGCAACTAATTAATAAAAAATATATAAATATACTAAAATTAAATAAACTATTACTAATCCTCGCTGCAGAACTGCTTGCCTTATGAAAAAGAAAATCAAAGTGTTTACTATTCTTAAATAAATTATTTTTTTTTATTTCCTTCTATTCACATTTACTTTATATTATATTTTGTACAAAGTGTTTATGTTCAAATCTAACTGCCACTCGACCATTAAAAAAATGTCCAAAAAATTATTTTTATTTGCTGCAAAAACGGTCTATCTCCAAAAAAAAACAAGCCAACCAACTTAATGGAAAAATAAAATAATATTCTCCTATTAAGAAGTTGCATAAGATATTTGCACGAATTGTTTACGTTGTATGAAGAACGATTTCGCATTTTATGATGTTCTTGCAACACACATAGTTATATTAATCGTTCTCTCTGAATTTAAAAATATGAACTTTTAATTCCTCGAGCAGTTTATTCTCTTACCAAATTTACTAGAACCGAGCTCGAATGGATCAATTGTGTTATGAAAATGCAAAGAATATAAATAAAGGCTTTCCATCAAAATGTTCCACCAGCTGTATTGTGTGCTAGATTAAAGAAAAATTTGCTCCAGCTCTTTAATCTAGAACGAACTGTCCAAAATAGGCTGAATATATCAATAATGATATTATAACTATTTCATTTACAAACATCTTTTATTGACTTTATATTTCAATAAAAAAAGGTTTGCTTCAACTTACGAGTAAATTTGGATTTAATGCAAATTTAAAAATGGCATAGTGGCGGTCTAATGCGTCTATTTTCGTCCGTAGTAAAACCTTTGTTTCTTTTTCGTTAACTTTTTTTAATTTTTTCTTTAAAATTTTTATTGAACTTAATGTAAATTATTTCTTTATTTTTTTATGGAAGATTGTATTTTGTGAAAAAAAATATTTAAATTGAAATTAGTTAAGTCCAAACCGTATTGCATTAAGTTAAAATTAAATTAACGAAAAAATAAGATATTTAAATTAAGTTTAATTAATTGTCTTAAAAGAAAAATTTACTACATACTTATCGGAAAAATGTGTTTTCTTTTTTTGTTTTTGTTCTTCCAAAATGTTTTTCGTTTTAATCTTTCCAGATCTTTTTCGAAAATTCTGGCTTCTATATAAAATTTCAGTTTAATTGTTCTTTGTGTTACATGTTAATAATGCTTTCGTTTTTTTTTTTTACTTTATTATTTTCATTAATCATAGATTAAGTTTATTTTTAATTAAAAATAAAACAAAAGTAGCATTATACACTTTCACAAAATCAAGAATAATTTAGAAAATAAATAACAAAAAGTTATGATTCCAGAAATACATAAAACGGAAAAATTTATTAAATGTGTTTTATTTACATCTTTATTAATCATCCTCGTATATAGGGATGAAAAAGGACTAATTATTAAAAATGAAATTTTTTACTTTTTGACACCTTTTAGACGGATAAATGGAAAGTTTTTCGTTTTAACATGAACATGGCATAAATCTGAAAATAATATCTCAATCATTGTGAATGGAAGATTAGTTTTTACTTTGCACAAGTTCTAAAATTTTAATTTCATTAAGATATTTTCTTACTCCACTTGTAACCCCATTTTTAATTTAATTTTATTATTTAGTGAATTTATTTTTTTCGAGAAATAAACTAAAATGCAGCAAAAAAAAATTAAATCTCATTTGTTTCCCGTGTTTAAACTTTACTAAATTGTTAAGCTTTACTTATATTTTGATCACGCGAAACTTCACATGGTGAACAATTTTCTATATATGGGCCTGTTGCAATGCCACTAATTTTAGACCAGCCACGAAATGCCAGGAAATGTAATTTTTCCATTACACGCTTTTGTTAAAAAATTCTTTTCAAAACATTTGTAGACTCGCAAAAAAATTTATATACTTTTGGAATTTTGTCTTCTTTTTTTACATGCTCTACGTTAATAGGAGTGTAACTTTTTAAAATTTTGCTATTGTAAAAGCAATTATTAAGTTTTATTCTACATTTTAAAAAAAATTACTTGAGTTTGAGTTGGCGTGAAACGTAAAAAATATTAAGTCCCAATTTTTGTATTTCACGTACATACGTATGGCACTGCATTATTTCAACGTAAATTCTTGTTCTTTTTGGCAAAAAAATACAAATGTGTCCAAATAACACAATTTTAAATTCAGAATCGTGAAAAAATTTTAAGAAAAGAAATTTCTGCTTCCAAACAAAAGCAAAAGACACGTTTTTTGTAGATAATAAAAAATTATTCCGGCTACAAATGAATTGATCACATCTGAAGTGATCAACTTTAAATGTTTGCTCTCGACCTCCAAATTAGCTGTAAAATTAATTGAATTGTTTTTTCTGATGCATTCTCTCGATAATCTTATGACGATTTTGTAGACTTCATTTCAAACGTTTGAAGATTTTTGAAAAAAATATGTAACAGCGCCCATATTATTCAACCTCATTGCTGCTGAAGAACTAACATGAAAAAATTGGGAAACTTTGAAATTTGGAACCCACTTCACAATATACATTTTTTTATGGTAAAAATACGTTTCTTTTATTGAGTGTATAAGTTTTAGCCCTCCAGATCGACAGAGGAAATTTTAGCAAAATACAAATTGAGTACAGATACAATTTCTTATGAAAACATCAAAATTCAAAAGTCCTAAAATTTGGCTATTTAAAAAAAATCAGTTTAAGATCGGTCAAAGCGCTTATTGGGTAAAGCTTAGAACAGTGATAAATTGAGAACATCATCACATTTAATTTCGTCAAAAACAAAATCAATTAAAACAATTAACTGAATGTTCCTGTAAATACGAACGAAAATTTCCTTGGATCAAATTTGTTTTTAACATAAATGTTCGACAAATGGCCACAAGCATTTCTTTACTACTTTTTTTAATCCAACAAAATTTCTCAAATGATTTCCTGGTGAAATTAATCAAAGTTCTGTCTCCGGTTCGTAACTGCACTATTCCAGCCGTGTTGTAAAACTCTACTTATGTTGAGAACAGTTGTACTGGTTTTTGTCAACGACAGTATAGAACGAAGTATGAAAGGTTGATGACAAAGCTAATAGAATATTGAACGAAGGCCAAATACAGTGAAGTACAATAGAATAGTCCGGAAAATTAAAAAATATATAAGACAATGATGACGAACGGTCCCAATATCGATTACAGTGTAGCAAAAATGTGTGTAATGAAAATAAACGGAAATGAAAATGTTCAGCGTTTGTTTTTCGTTTAAGAAAGAATCTCGTTGTGAAGTACTTCGGAAAAGTGTTTCGTTTAATTGAACTCAGCACAATAAAAATGTTTCCTCGGACCGAAAAGAGAAAATATGATATAGAGACTGAAAATAAAGTTGATGTATTCAGATTTTGAATTAAGAATTTATCGATTGTATGTAATGCGATTGTTTTGAGCAAAAAATAAATATTTTTTCTTTTTACGCGGAGCTTGTTTCGTACAATCTTGTACTTTTACAAACGAAATGTGTTTCGTTTGAATGATTTTTCCCTAAAATAGTGAAGAACTGTTGTTTTCAATTAGGGGATATTTTCTTTTAAATGGCGTTCGTTTATAAATATTTGACTGTATGTTTGAAATATTTTACTGTAGAAAATGGAACGTTGTTTTGGGAGGCTACTGCAGTCCTTTCAGCAATTAGAAAGTAGTGAAATACATGAACACCTGCTACACCTGTAGAAAACAACGTTGTTACGTACTGTGCTGACGGTTCGAATAAGAGGTTTTTGCTCACTTACCCCGTGTTTAATATTTTCTTAATTAAAAAAATTACCAGTGCCCAATTATTTATTATTTTAATAACGACTCGTACGTGTTACAATTTTCTATCGAAGTCATATCTTAATATATTTTGCTTAGATTTTTGATTGCCTGTAAAAAAAATTTAACACAACTTTTTTCCCCGTATTTTTTCTTTTTAGATTAGGAATAAAAAGACACCTGACTTGTTTGGTTGGCGCTGCGTCGATGAGTACGTGTAAAGTTACATTCGATTTTTGTAGCAGAACATCTTGCTTCTATGACATCACAGAGGATAAATAAGAAAAATTAAATTATATCACAATGTATAACATGTGTCATGTGCAATATAATAAAAAGTTTTCTTAAATGACATTCAGTCATGACCTTCTGAGTCTTGCTGAATTTAAATAAATCTCATTAATTAAATACTGTTGGTGCTGGGTTCCTTATTTCTTTATCAAGCAATTGTTTTGATACATAAAAATACAGTCGTTTACTGGCTTAACGAACATTCTATTTATATATTATCCAATTTAATGATCATCAAATATATTCCATTTAGAAAATTAGTGTACAAAAAATGTTTGCTTGAAAGGACATGAAGGACTTGTAAACATCAGCATAAATAAATTTGTATAAATAAATTTGTAGCTGCATTGGTTATTGAAAAACAATAAAAACCGAAAGCAAAAAGAAAAATTTTGGACTAAAGACTCTCATCGTTTCTGTTAAAAGTTCTTTATGAAATGCAGATTTTTATATGTGTTGGACGAACAAGCAAAATCAAGGATGGCTCGATGGCGAACCAAAATATCAACAAAAAAAGAGTTTGAAAACAGGCGAGCACGCCGGACAACACGTAATTATTACCCGAGCGAATTGGTTCAATCGTTTATTTTCATCACCATGTCTCTACTAAAAAAATTCTGACAAAAAAATCTATTGTATTTTTTGTTTGTTATTCTATTGCAAATATTAAATATTACAATAGTGTTTCTGTACTTTTGTAGTTCTTTCAAAAAAAAAAAAAAAAAAAAATTCATAAATGGCTAAATTAAAAATTAAGTAGCTAATTTTAAATAATTTTTTCTTCTGGCTAAACGGGATAAAAAATTACCAAATTTAGTCAGAAAATTGCTAAATTGGCAACAATGATGGAAAATCAAAAAGAAAATCTTTTTTATTATTATAGAAAGAAAGCCAATATAGATAAACATCTTTTGTGATAGTTATGGAGGAAAATAGTTATGGAATATATAACCAACTTATCAGTTTAAAGACCAAGTCTACCTATTTGTGTATGTGTTCGTAAAACTTAAAAATTTATGTAGTTAAGCCTAAAAAATTTAATACTGCGAAACGTATTTCAAGAATAAGCCTTAATTGCTTTCTAAGTTACAATTTTAATGAACAAATTTTAATGACGAATGCTGAAGAACTATTTTGCATTGCATATTTCTAAATGAAACATTAATGTCCTTCTAGGATTTTTCTGTGGCACCACACATTGAATAAAATAGATACAAATTTTCAAATTGCTCCCTTTTAATATATGTGTATGTGTGTGTGTGTTATGGTAGGAGCATCCAACAACAAGTGTCTGTCAATCATTCCTTCACGCAAACACTCGTTCACTTACCCAACCAGCGAATGGTATTTGGACTAAATATTATCGCATAATTGCTCAAGTTCCTCTTATGCAATTTATTGTTAAAAAAAATATCTTCTTAATCCTTATTGTTAAAAAACAACAACTTTAAACTATTTATAAGAATGATGTAAAGCTTTAAGATGGGACTATAAACAGATGAATACGAGTATTATATATATATATATATATATATATATATATATATATATATATATATATATATATATATATATATATATATATATATATATATATATATATATATATATATATATATACATAAATAATTATATGGCAACAGGCGGTTTCTGCAAGCGATCGATTGCGCATGTCTTCGGCAATACATAAATACAGAAGTAATAATACTTTTTTTTGATAAGCAAAGCTTTTTTGAAATTTCACTCCCAAGAAGGAAATGAGCTTTTCTTTATTATGTGAATTTTTTCTTTATCACAAACTGTTGCGTAAATGTAAAATTTAATTTTTCGGCTCCGTCTATCCACTCTCTACTTGAGGCCCTTTTAAGTGTTAAAAATCAATAAATTGGAGCTTTAGAGCTTTCCTGACTTGAGTTTTTTTCTAATTGTTTTTCGTTTCTCTTCACAAAAAAAAAAAAAAAAAAAAAAAAAAACAGATATGAGGAACGATATTCTCCAAAGAAGTGGAAAAACAGCTGTCAAATTGCGTCAAAAATAGTTGACATTAAAAACTTAAAAAGATGTAGTTAAAAGACGTTGAAAATTTTTCACTCGATGGCAATTTCATAAAGACATTAAAAGTAATAATATGTTAAATAAATTATTTTGTATTGATAATTACTTTGCTTAAGAAGTGCTGTTTACAAAACGTACAATCAATTTATTAGGGGTAATTAAATCTAAGTGTCCATAGCAAATCAAACAGAATATTTAATGAATTCCCAAGAAACAAAAATAAACATTAACCACGAGGCACAAAGGAGAACAACATTCGATTAAATCATTAACAAAGTGAGTTTGTAAAACAAAACGTTTAATAATTCGTAAAGTAAGTTTCTATACTTTAATTGTGCCTGAAAGAAATACTTTTTTTCCTTTTCATCAAATCTCGTACAAAAGAAATTTGATTTACTAGTGTATCCTTTATTAAATGTTTCAGCTTGTCCCTGTAACTAATAAAATTTTTTTTAAATAGCCTTTTCTCGATATTGAATTAGAAAACAATTCCTAGAATTTATTTTTTTAAAACAAGTCCTTTTAACCGGCTTGTCAGTACGAAGAATTTTTGGAAAACGATTATAAAATAACTTCCGGATGGGCTGGTAACATGAAATAACACTTTGAGCACAAAATTAGATGGCGGCGACAGTGTGTCAAATTATCAAGATATCCTGCACCTTAATACAGGAAGTAAAACCCATAGGCTTTCGATGCTACACATTTTATAGCTCTCTACCAGCATAAACCAGTGGTACTCGTCAGTAGAAAATTCTGTTGAAAAGAAACTCGTAACGCGATCAGAGTAGCTGACGCCAAACCGTAAAAGAAACAATTATGAACATCGTTGTCTTAAAATTTAATAAGAATTTTCATACTTTTTAAAGATCACTAAATGCGACTTTATTTTTAAATTACTCCAGTTGACACGGATTAAAACACATTTTTGCGAAAGTAATTTTTCGAACATCACATTTTCTAAATAAATGACGAATATTGGAAAATTTTATTATTCCGGAAAAGTACAACTAATACGAATATGCTGTTTTCGAAGATCGCTATAAGTCCAATCGTTTTCTCAACCTTCGTTAAATATTATTGTGTAAATAGAATACGAGAATTATTTAACATATGTATGTATAAAATTGAGAAATATGGTAGACCCAAATTCTCCATGACTAGTAATATTTTTCCTTGTTTTCTCTGTTATGAAGAGAAGCCCTATTCAATAAAAACATATACAGAACGAAACACTCGATCTAAATTTGAGTTTTCTTTTTTACTTTTAGTGAAATTCCTACTGGAAAAATTTGGTACAAATAACAATAAATCTATCCTGTAAATCTTAAATGACGTACAAAAACTCTCGGTTATTCCATGTGTATAAACATAGTGATCAATTGGAAGGCAGACCTGAGCTCAAGACAAGTATCGGAAAAAAACGATCACGTTCGACAATTTGGCAAAATAATTAGAAATTAGATTCATAATCAAACTCCACCCTCGTACTCATATATGACATTTTATGGTCACATATGGTACATATAACATTAATCCAAAGAAAATCAATCACTAATAGAGATCGTGTACTTGTCTGCATTCCAGAACTAAAGATTAACTTTCCACCGTAATCCTCATTTACTAAAGATGTTCCAAGAGAACTGCAGCCCTTTTCATTACTTGTTTCATTTAATTAGAATGAGAAAAAATCTGACTACGTATTCGCAGATGGACATCTATTTACACAGACTTATGCTTCTCTAAAGCCTTATCGTCTTTCCCTTCACAAAAGCACAACTCCGCAAGAGGTTTGATCATTCAAACCAGTCACTGGTATCTTCAAAACTGTTCCCAAAATAAAATAAGGTTTTCCTGATATTCCTGGGAGTGACATCTCTATTTCAATTTTCTAACTCGGTATATTTTAAAAAGAGTTTTGTGTGAATGTAATTGTCAAATACCTGAATATATTTTATTTTTATTCGGCAGTTACCTTTTACGAATGGTATTTGACATTTGGCACACACTTATTCGCACATGCCTTAACGGCGAAGAGTAAAAAAGCTTTTTAAATTGTGGTCACACGATATGTATTTGTGTACGAAATGTCACTTTTTCACATAATAACAGCAGATTATTATTTTGTTTTACTTTATCCTACGCCAATAGCATAAAATTTTGAAAACATGTGTTCTCATTTCACTTAATTTATTCTACCCCAAAATGGTTACGGCCAGATGAAAATAAATTTTTTAAACGAGTGAAATTTCGTTTTATTTTTGTTTTTCGATTTTGGAAATTCTTCTCATGTAAATAAATGGCGAGATTGTGTCATTGAGAATACACTTTCGTTATTTCGAAAGGGTCACGCGACGTGAATAAAATTTTCATATAGTGAAAGTCGTATCTCATCAATTAAGTGAACTTATCACGGCTTTATGTTTACGAGCTCTTAATTTTATATTATGTTTAAATCCTTTTAAAAACTGGAACTTACAAATCAGTTGTCACGCAAAAAACAGCACTTCAAGAATATCACATGTAAAACAGATTTTGCAGATTTGCAGATTTTAGTTTTGAGATATCGATATGGATCGAATAAATTAATGAATAATTTGCAACAAGCAGTTGGCAGCTTTACAATTAAATTTCTATTTGACCTCCTTATTTTTGTATTTTGGCATAATTTAAGTTTAATCAGAAAAAACTGTAATAAATAAACATAATAGGCAATTTAAAAAATATATTGAAGGGGAGACCAGGGTCCACGGTGGCAGACTGATAGACTATCATAATTGTAGATAGTCTACCGGAACATCTATTTGGCTTTTTATAATTTTTTTATTTAATAAATAGAAAACATGAAATGATATTTGAAGGTTTTTTTTACGTGGAAAAGTCTTCATATTCCATGGATTAAACAAATACACGTCGTGTAAATACACCTTTAGAACCCAAAATAAAAATGTTTGTAAGTGTGAGTATCTTCCCTCTCCTCTTGCTCTTCCACCTCTTCTTCTATTAACAATGCGTGCGTGAGCGTAATGTATTTTAAGGAAAGTCTTTTGTGTGGTGTGTGTTTGTGTGTGTGCTGGAAAATTTTGCCACGACATACAATGAGATAAACCTTTCAGTTGGACAGAAGACCTTCATTAGAAGCCAACGTCGTACTAAGAATATGGAATTCAACTAGAGCTCTTAGACAAAAGTATTTTTAGAATTGTTAATATTAATATTTGAATAAATTAATGCTGGTGTTTAACATGAAAAAACTAAATTAAAGGTCAAATATTCATTCCGGTTTAATTAAATAATTTGGAAAAATAAGCAAAACTACCAAATTTTAAGAAGTGAAAGTGAAATTAAAAAGTGAAAAAAGTACAAATGGAAAAAAATAAAAAAATAACCCAGACATTGTGAAGCTTTCATATTATTTTTGCAGTTTGTTTCCACGAAACTTTCTTAAGGTCTTTGCCAAAATATAAAATAAAAAACAACAAATTAAGAAAAATTCACAAAACTATAAAATTTGTACAATATGGTGCACCAAAATAGGAAAAAAAGCCATAAGACAATGGAAAATAAAAATATTTGATTAAAACTATAAAATTTATACAATATGGTGCACCGAAATATGAAAATAAAAGTCCAGAGATTCGATATATAAAAAGCAGAAAGAGGAAAAACGACAATGAAAAACAAAAATATTTGATTACAATTTAGTTTTTATTTTATTGTTTAAAAAATAGACGTATGTATGTTTGCATGTACCAAAAGCGAAATTCCTTCCAATATGGGCGCAGTTCTAAATGACGTACATTGTCCCTAAACTACGTGGATTAGTTTGCAACTTGAAAATACTACTAGATACGCACATAATTACATATATAAATATATTTGCAGTATATTTGCAAACAAGCAGAGAGGAAGAAAATGAAATTCTAAAAAATATCGCCACATATACTTTCGCTTAAGAGCATTTGTTAAGGTGTAGCAAGATTGATATACACATAGAATATGAAAATGCAAGCAGGACCAGGTCAAGCGTTTCTTAAAAACATATTTCTGTCATAAACACCGACAATTAAATACTCATGAAGGTTTTTACAATTAAAAAAAATTGAACTGAAGACCTAAAACGAGTTTTTTTGCCCCTATCGCTGTACCTACCTAATAATCAAGATTCGGCTGGTTGTCAACTTGAAATTTACTAAATAAATAAGAAAAAAAAATATACAAAGGATTTGGTTGATAAATAAACATCCCTTTGCCAATTTTTTAATTTATTTAAGTTTAGGTTGCACTGACCATCACAAGTTTCTATAGGTTCACACTTGCTTCGGTGCTAATAAGCTCTCCGAAACCCGAATTCATAATTTTATTATTCGAAAATCTCAGTTCAATAAGTTCAATGGCATTTTCCAAGAGAGTCGGATCATAACTAAAAGGCCATTCAAGTCGTATTAGACAAACATATGTATATCCTATTATGTTTTAATTGAGAAAAAAATTTAAATATGCTCTTTCCATTGCATATAGAAAAATAGGTATTCTATAAGAAAATTTCGAACCGGGAGCGGTAAAACTTTAAAATATCCACACAACATGGTTTGAGATCCGGAATTACAGTGGCCCTAGTATAGTATACTCAACAAGAAACATGATTGATACAGTAACTGCTAAAATGTTTGCATCAAACATATTATTACATTTATCAGATGTATATAAAATTACATACCGTCTATTTTTCTTTTATATTTTTTTTTTTTTCTAATTATTAATTCACTTTTTTCCTTTAGAATGGCTTGATTATGTATGGGTTATCCAGGATAGCAACCGCACTAAGCTGGGTCATCAACCAAAAATTTTTAACAAAAGCAAAGTAAATATTAATGTTCAAACAAACAGTGATCCCGAAATAACTATAATGATAATTTATCAATCATGTTTTTTTTTTTGTTCTGTATATAAATATGTTAGTGTCTTGGGCTATCGTCATATTTATGGTATAATCCAATTTTCACATAAAAAGTTTAAATTTAATATTTTTGTGCCAATTATTTTTCCCCTAGGGATGATTACGGGCGTTTTATTCTATAAAAAATGTGACATTTTTCTACCCTTCAAATATAAGAAAAAGAATTTTATACCGTTTTATTTTCTGAAAAAAAAATCAAAATTGTTTGCCCTTTCAAAGAGCAGAAAGGAATCTTATTAGCAAAGAACAAACAATTTTCTAAGGGAGTTTAATTTTTGTTCATTGGAACGATAATGTAATTTATTTTTAAAAATTGTCGACAATATGTTCATTTACTCGTAATTATGTGCTCTTTTATGCGCACAACGATAAAATGGTCACGACGATAATTTTGTGATCATTCATGTCACGTATAATAGAGGCAAGGAACATTATCATTGTTTCAATAGAGTTCGAACAGTTAATGTATTTCAGTCTATAAATTTCTAATATTATATGATCGTTATAATTAAAATATTTAATATGATTCTTCTAACAATACTGCAAAAAAACGAAATTTTTGTTAAATGAAATACAAATTAGAAATGCACATTTTTGTTTACAATTGAAAGTGTTGGAATAATTTGTTATGAACAGATATTTGTAGTGAAATTCTAATAGAAGAAGAAAATAATTATTCAGCCTTATCGCATATAAAAAAGCGAACATATTTTTCGTATGAACCATTTCCCAGGAACAAAAACTGGCAGAGAAAAGTCAACAAAATAGTAAACAAACACAACAACAATATAACAGATCTTATCAAAATTATAGGGAGAGGAAATAGATTCCAGGTGAAATTTTATTTACTATAAGGGTGAATAAGTAAGTTAATGGAAATATAAAGAGGTGATGAGGCAAATATGTACGCATATATTTATTGCGCGTGGCCATTTGAAATGGAAAAGAGAAATATACAATTTTTTTTCTATCGTTCTAAGGAACATAATAATATGATTAATAGGATACTCATCTGAAAAATATAATAAAATATCTGATACAATCTTTGCCATTACGTCAACCTTTTTTTGTGTGTCCACAGCAATGTGCTGGACTCAAAAAAGAAACATATAGAAAACTGGGTTAAACAAATTTCCTTGATTTAAACAAAATGTCCTTAAAAAGTGGAAAACGTTCTAGAAATAGTTCAGAGTTTTTCATAAAGCGTTTCCTACATTTTGAAAAAAAAAATTTATTGACTTGAAAAAATTATGTCACAAAAATAAAATTTAAACGTATTAATTTTAGAAAATCTATTTCTTAAAATTTAACATATTAAAAATTTGTAATTGGTTGTCTTAGTTTTTTGAAACTTTTCTAGAGTAGGAAATAATTTTATAAAAGGCATTTCTTAGTTCCTGCCCAACTGTATTCCCCGAAAAGATTTGAACTTAAAACTGGTACATGTTCAACATTTTATATATTATGCCCAGTCGTTCAAAGAGGAATAAACGGCAGCCTTTTCTCGGTTCCAAATTTTTTCGACTTTATCTTTTCAAATAATGTTTAGATAAATTATATAATGAAAAATATTCTGCATTTCTGATATTTCATATTTTTAATAAAATATCAAACTGACGAATTTAATAAATTATTAAAGCTGAAACAAAATAACATTTTACATTAATTTACTTTTAGGTTTTTATAAAATGTCTGTAGTTCTATGCGACGTTATCCGCATCCGCTTTAAAGTTAATACTAAGCTTTGCCGCTACTTTAATAAAATCTAACATTTCTAATATAAAACATCTCTTATTTTCTGTATTTATAACTAATGCATTTTCAAAGCAAGCAAAAAATTAGTTAAAATTTTCTGGAAAATTTCAATTTTTTGAATTCATTTTAAACAAAAATTTTACTAACAACGAGGACATTTGTACTAAATCCCAGTAAAACTGGCATCTACGTCATACCATAAATACTTTGAATTTTAATTAAGTAAATTGTCCTAAATTTTCGTTCAATATTTCTTAAGTATAAATATTAGAGCTTTAATTACCAGACCGACTCTTACTCTTGACTCTTGACAGGTGAAAGTTTATAACATTATTATGAAAATGAAATAGTTTTTTCATTGCAGTCCAAATTTCTTTTAGGGAAAATTAAGGACAATTAAAAAGTATTTTTAATGTGAAAAATGAAATCAATAAGAAAGACAAATTTAAGATCCCTTTATAAATTGATAACATAATTTTCTATGAAGAAAAATTTAAGTCATACAAATACTTAAATTATTATTATTATTATTTTGTTTATCCAGAAAATATTTGTATTGCACTACAAATGTACTTCGTATTCGGTCGGCTTCTAATTTCAATAAAGTTGTGCGGCCAGCAAAAATCGGGTTGGGAGTAGTGGCTTCAATTTGCTATAAATAGTAGAAAGCACTAGTACAAAATATTTGTTGGTTGAACTTGTATACCGACGCTCGGCGTCATATTACAACCCACATATAAAGTTCTACAGGATGGGTGAGTGGCAATCAATTGAATAAGAATTTTCGTGTTATTCGTTCGCAAACCACCGCAATACGAGTAGAAACAACGTCATCACTGGGCTAAGCTTTCTTTGCCATGAATTCATAAAGTTTTTACTCGCAATGTTAACCGAAATAAAAATAATGATAATAAAAACAGAACCTACTAAAAATACGCGCACACCCACACAAACACATTAAATGCTATTTTTATGTATGTGTGTGTGTGTGTATTTTGTGTGGATGTGTGTGTGGATGCGTGTGTGCCGGGGATGATAATAGGATGATGTTGTAACCGGTCCTTACAACAATAAGCAAAATACTGAGTTTTAGAAACAAACTAGTTTTATACCTGCGTTTCAAACGTAGTTTTTAATAATTTTAAGACGTACAAAGAAATTTGTGAATTAAATTTTAACTTACGAGTAAATTGACGTTTATTTAAAAAACTTGGTTGTTTAAATTACAATATAAACAAACATCATCATAAGTATTTGCTATTGTCAAAAGTATTAAAGTTGAGAAATGTGTTCTTAAGTTATTGTATGATTCTGAAATACTCCCAAAATAGTTCCTAAAGCATTTTTGCATTGTAACCCGGCCTTGGATATATTTTTCCCCTATGAGAAATTATCAAATCAAAGCAAATGCAATAAGTTCCAAAATAAGTCCCATTTTTTTTGTTTATATAATTTTAAGTATTTTCATAAAATTAAATAATTTCAAAGAGAAAATGAAATTAATCGTTTTCCTTTCATAACGCGATAACCCCAAAAAATTTATGAACATTTTTTGGAAATGAATGAATTAGTTCATTTTTATTTTGGGCGTTATTTCATACAGTCCATGTTTGTTTGAAGCAGGAAAAGTCCCCTTATTAGTTTTTGCATACGTAAGTCTTTTTAGATAATTTTGGAGTTTTGTTTTATCACTTAGTGTATGTCTATTGGGTTTGAAGACTATAATTAAATATGATAAAGTTCAGAGTTTCTCATAAAATCATAGCGATTTTACGACACTAAAATAATAAATAATAAGATTTCCAAGTAATTTTTGTTTGTTGTTGCTTTAGCTGTTCAAAAACCAGTTTTTAAGGAAATATGAGTCGCGAAAGCCGAGAGTGTCACTGCTGCCCGAAGTCGAAGGATTTTTTTTTAATGATCATCAATTTGAATTAATCACCTGCCAAGGATTGAAAGAGGTTCGAGAATAACGTTTGATATTAAACCAAGACTATCATTCTCCAAATGTTTGTTGGGTATACAAAACACATCTGTACTTTTGTACGTACTTGACAGGCGTAAAAGTAGACACCTCCATTATATTTTAGGTACAATTTCAATGGCATAAATATGTCGCATTCGGTACAAAGTTTTCATTTAATATTTTCTTCGTTACTAGAACCAGTAGATCCAGACAGCCGAGTAGAGTTTGGTATAATACAATAAATTCACGCTTGGAACATGGTATTAATATTTGATCGAATTGATAGAAATACAAATTGTATTTGCAACTTGATTAGTTGCACCACCGTATTAAAATTAAAACACTAGCACACTGCCAATCAACTTAATGAGCACTCCCGAAGCGAATAAAATAGAGGCACTCTTGTGTCATCTTTTTTTATTGCATATAATATATAATATATGTTATTTTCGATCTATTTTAAAACCTACAAAATTAAAAGTGATTGGAAAATTTTTTCTAATTAACAACTAGTGGTTGCACAATTCAAATCTAAAAGTTAAATTTGATTTTGTTTTAGTTCATATTTCCTGTTTTATTTCCCCAAATCTATTTTTATATACCGTAAATCAAGGCATCTGCAATTCACACCTACACGAATATAAAACATTTCCAGTGATAACAGGCACAAAAATGGTCTGTTGGCAAAAGCAGGCAGTCAGGATATTAAACAGTCAGCTTGAAGAGGAAATGGTTGTTATCTTTTTACACTATTGATGTTGTTGGTGCTGTTTGTGAAACTAGTATCGTGTTTTACGTTTTTAATATTAAAACTTATAGTTTATTGCTTTTTTTTATTAGTTTTTGTATCAACGTTGACAGTTCAGTACTTGTATGAAGTAGAAAATATGAACACTTTTCATATGAAAATCTAAGAGACTCTTTTTACAACCAATAGAAAAACAATAATAAAATCATATCACAAATAATCTCGAACGATAAGGCCGAACAATAATTTATATTCATATTTAAACACTTAAATATAAAAAACAACGTGCATGTCTCTCTCATCGTGGATTTGTAAACAATGGAATAATTTAATACATGACCGAAATTACAGAAACCTAAACGAGGTAAGTTCTATTATTATTAATATTATTATTAAATGTGAAACATACATTCATACGTATTCCGAAAATTACATCTGTTTATCCTTAATAAGTTCACATACATATATAAATACATGTATGTGCACATGTGTCAGTGTAACACTTGGCTCAAGTAATTATTTATGTGCCTTGCATTGAGGCGAAGTAAAAACTTTTATGTACCAGGGATATCTGAACGTATTGAAAGATCAGGAGTATCTGATACAGAAAGGTATAAGATGGCTTATAGGACAAACCACACATTGAACAGATTGTTCAGTAGGACAATGGATAGTATTAATAAACTCGATAGATCTGATATAGTATATAAAATACCATGTAAGGGCGGGCAATGATAGTGAAGAATGTGATAAGGAACAACTAAAAATAAATTGAAAGTTAGACTTGCAGGGCATAAGTCAGATCAAAGGAATAGAGATAATGGCACACAGGGAACAGCGTTGTCGACAAATTGTAAGGAATTAAAACACTATCCTAACTTTGAAAATGTTTCAGGACTAAACACAGAAACAAATTACAAAAGAAGACTCATTTTAGAAATGTTACAAATTATAAAACTTCCAACATTGAATGTTGCACATAGTTATAGACCTCTAGTCAATAAGAAATGTTAGATTTTATAACATGTAGTTCTGCAATGTTAGAATAATATGAAATAACTTAAATTATAATTTAATGTTAAATCAACATGCATGCAAGTGTATCAATATGTTATTGGTATGGAAATACTTGCATATATGTTTTGTTGCATAAATGAGTTTGTTTGTTGTTATTTAATGTACAAATGTATGTACATTACTTTAAATATTTTCTGAATATGTGATTATTTCAAAAACGACAAAAAATTTTTTTATTATTTTTCAATTTGTGTAAAATAAACAAATATCCTGAATATTCAAGAAACACTGAAGATGGCACAAAGCCGAAACCGCTCTGGTTACAAACCAAATTTGACGTGGGATGACGGAAAATCGTCCCAAAATCCTGAAAATGGTACTCGATGAGTACTAAAATATCGATTAAAATTTAAATAAAAATTAAAAAGACCTTAAGCTTAAAAAGTAAATTAAGTTTATTTTATTTAGTAAATTTATATTAAATAATAGGACAATAAAAACAAATTATTTATTTATTTATTCGACAAGTACATAATTTTTCACAACACAACAGGAAAAATGCTTTAACTGATATTTTCGAAGCCATGAAAATGACATTTCTTGGAATCATCCATATTTTCTCCCTGTATTTTTTATTATAAATATTCAATCAAAAAACTTTTTTATTGCGTACAATTGAATTTTATTTTTACAATTAAGTTTTAATTTAAATTTACTCGAGAGATAAATTGAAAGGACAAACATCTTTTATTTTTAATTGAATAAAATATTTACCTACTGTATGCAAGCAAATATGAAGGCAAACATAGATTCAAATAAACAATAAAATCGCATGGAAACGGACACTAGAGAAGAAACCAACACTAAACAAGTGTTGCCACATTAGTTTTTCAGCACTATATACGTCCAGATGTTGGCAAAACTACTCATACATTTTATATGAATTTTCAATAAGTTCGAAATTAATTTTTTTAGACAAGCATCCTCTGCTCTCGAAACTAAAGCAGGGTTTGTAGAAGCTATACAACAGTTTCTCCACTTCCTTCATTCATTCCTTAAATGGCAATAGTAAAAACTATTACTGCGTTTCAATAATTGAATAAAATTGGTTGGTGAATATGAGTAATAAGTTTTCAGTTTATGCCAGGGATGTCCACACAGATACTATTGCAATTGCACGAGAAACAGCAAAATATTAAGGGGAAAATTGTGTGTTGAAAAAGATTGTTGCTGGATTTCCTAGTATTTCAAATAAAATATTAATTGACAACTTATATTAAATATATAAAAATTTAATTTATAACAATCCATAGCAAATGACGCATTGCTTTTATCCATATGATTTTCCCATTCTTCATTAAAAATTTAGCAATGTGTAATTTTAAAATGTTGCGCAGCGAATTTTTATTTCAACAAAATCTGAAAGTACTTTCTTGAAAGTTGCATATGAGGTCTGTTCAATAGAAATTGTGAATTTTCAAGGTTCTCAAAAAGTATGTATTTATTCATCAATTTCTTTTTCGTCGCCTTCAAAGTATTCCCCACCTTAGATATAACATACTTGTGCAGCGTTTTTTTTCAATCCTTGAAGCAATTCACTTTTTGGTATGGGCTTGAGCTCTCTCAGCGATTTGGGTTTTATCTCCTCAATCGTCGTCAAAACGCCATCCTTTTATGGATCTCTTCAATACTGGGAACAGAAAAAAGTCGCAGGGGGCCAAATCTGGTGATTACGGTATTTTCTCAGCCAATAAATTACGAACAATCAATGACGAGTGAGCAGCTACATTATCGTGATGCAAAAGCCATGAATTGTTTTCCCAAAACTTTGAACGTTTTTTTCTGTATTGCTTCTCGCAAGCGACGCATAATTTCAAGAAAATACTCCTTATTAATCGAACGACCATGTGGCAATAACTCATGATGCACTACGCTACGATAATCCCTGAAAACAGTGAACAAAACTTTAAAATCTGATCGAACTTGGCGAGCTTTTTTGGTATTGGCTGTTTCATTGGGAAGATTGGACTTTGGTTCCGATGTCATAGCCCATATAGCAAGTTAATTATGACCCTTGGATCGTCGTTAACGTCATTTAACATTTCCTGAGCCATTCCCATGCCACGTTTTTTTGTTCAAAATTCAGCAGTTTTGGAATGAGCTTCGCTGCCACACGCTTCATGCCCAAAATTTGCGAATATTGCATGGCATGAGTCAAACGATATGTCAATATCCTCTGCATCTTCCTTAATACCATTTTTTGTATAATATTTTATGCAAATTCTGTTATCCATTTTTTCCACAGCTGAAAATCGCTGAATAAGCAAAACACGTCTAACTGTTATGTCTCTCACAAACAAACTAAACTAAGACAAAAAAGCTCATATAAGAACATATGTCTGAGACAAGTATGCCAAGATTAAAAAAAATCGCAAATCAAATGCCCGTAGCCCGAGAAATTTCAAAATTCATCTTTCTATTGAACAGACCTCGTATAGGCATTATCAGCGAAAACTTGAAAAAAATCGAATTTCATGAAAAAGAAATTGAAAGTTCATTTTTAAAATGTCGTCAAATTGAGAACTTATTACTAAAATTACTCTTTTCCTAGAGTTGAACGAAAGAAGAACGTCAAAATTCATTTAGAGTTGACAACAGTATTATCAGTATTATCAGTATTTTGTAATTAGCATTTATTTTTATATATTTTCATGACACAAATTATTTATTTTATATTTACTTGAAAACAATATTACTCTTTGTCACAACTTGCAATTTCGTACAAATGTTTTCAATGGGTACCACTCCAAAAATCTCTTTCATAAAAATTTCGTTGAAAGCCCAGCTGAAAATAATAAAAATGTACAGTTCTTTCAATTTTCACTTTCATGTGTAAACGCTAAGTTAATGTTGCAATATAAAGAACTCAGTTGCCGAATGCTGCTCATCACATCGAAAAAAAAAATTTAAGTTTCGAAGAGTTAAATGTGAAATGGAGTATATTTAATAATAATAATCACCTTTTCTTGAACTGTACAAGGATAATTATGAAGTATTTAGTTAAATTTTTGTTTCAATATAAAAGGACCGGATTTTCAATCATCCCTGACAGAAATTCCACGTGGTTTATAGAACATATGCATGTGCATATGAATACAATTACTTACGATTCGACAGCACTAACTTCGAACCCGACCGTTATACATAATATTTTTTGTTGTGTTAGTTCCTTAATAGTGTTACTCATACTTGTTGTTGTCGTTATTCGTAACTCGTGTGGGTGTTTGTTGAAAAAGGGGTTATAAATTGATTAATATTTCCTTGCATATTACTTTAGAGAAAGAGAGATTCAGAAATAGAGAGCGAGAGAGATAAGTATTGAAAAGCTCACACACACTGTCATATTAGAGATGAGGTGACTCCGTATATGCACATGGACGTCTCTACCATATACTTATATAAATATACATATATATATATATATATATATATATATATATATATATATATATATATATATATATATATATATATATATATATGCGATTTAATTTTCCATTAAAAAAATATGAATGAATAAAAAAAAGCTTTAGCATTTGCACAACTAACACATAAATACATACTTATATACGCACATACACACATACACACATAAATGCGTACACGTAGGCGTTCCATCACGAAATCCTCAGTAAACAAAAGCCAAACAAAAGAGAATACAAGAGCTTTCGCAGAAAGTGAAAGTTCAAAGCTTTTTCCTGTTTTTTATAAAAAAATACCTCCTGTTGCATTATTTTTCCAACAACTTGTTGTACTCACATAGAGGATGCCCTGCTGATGTAGATGTACATACATTAAAAAATATGTGTATGTATTAAAAAAAAGCTCTAAAAGCTTTTTTGTAACATGTGTGGTCGATTTGGATTTATCTGTACCATACACTCACACAGTTTTGAGAACCATGTTGAGTTTGGCAAAGTCACTACCTGATGCTGAAATTCAGTTCAACCTGGTGAACACAGACTACATGTAGTTGAACGGTTAAATAAGAAACTTCTTCTAAGCAAGAACTAAAGTATTCAACAACTTTCTCATCATTCATCACTTCATTACTGACTGAGTAAAGGAACATAAAGTATTAGGCAACGAGTCACTAACTAAGGTTAGTACTGCTCCAAACAACATTTCAATTGGGCTCTTCAAAATTTCTAACAGTGAAGGAGTGCGATTAACGCAAATATAAATTGAAAACATATATTCACAGAAAAGTGCTTGTGTTTGTGCAACATCATTCAAGTGAACATTTTCAAACATATGGTTGTGCCACTTTTGCTTTATTTGTTATAGAAAATAAAATGCAATCTATTCGTTTGCTCAATGCAAATCTATAAGAAATGGTAAGTAAGTGTTTTTGTTGCACATCGTTTCATTTCGTTTTAATTATTAAAATTCCTCTTAACTTGTTTACTCTTTTTGGAAAATTGAATTTCCCTTTGTTTGTTTAACTATAGAAATTTCGTGTGTGTGGTATGAAGGGGAGAGTGTGTATATGTGTGTGTGTGTGTATGTGCTTTTAATTTAGATAATGATATTCCTTTTTTCCCTTCTTATATAAAGAATCAACAAAACTGTTGATTTTCTCTACCTGCTGACAGTTGATATTGATAATGAACTGTGTGCACAGGTACAAAAATGCATATGGGATGTATGTAGCAGCACCTTTTGGAAATCGGAGTCCGTACAGTATAGGCAGTTACTGTGTAAATATTTGTACATTGTGGTACATGTATTCATGTGCAGCAGGGCAAGGGAAGTTGAATGATTCATAACATGAAACAATATAACTATTGGAATGGCAGCTAGAAGTAAATAGATAATTTTAATGTACTTTTGTCTAAATATAACAAAAGCATTGTCCATGATCATTTAATGTTTAATGTACAAGTTGCAAGTAAATCTAAATGCAATCAATTTATTATTTTATTTGTCATGGTAAACGAAGATTTGAAAAAGTACCATAAGTAATGATTTCACATGGGAAATAGGAAAGAAAATTATCGTAAATAATGTGATAATTAAAAAAAAAATTATGGATAAAGTGGTGCAACGATGCCTTCCTCTTTCAGTATTAGACAAAATAGAAAGAGTTCTTTTGTTATTTAGAAATTTAATTATGAAAATCTGAATACAAAATCGGCTCATACGTACTTCTATATTTCTGATATCATATTTTCCATCTATGTTTCACAGTAAAAAAAGGAGCTTCAAAGAAATTCATGAAAATGCTTAGATTAGAATCCCGAAGTGGTGCGAATTCCGATCATTTCCAATGATTTTAATATAGTCTTGGCATTGCAGGATGTTCTTATTATTGATTACTTTTCAACAATTTGGAAACTGTTTTCATTATGAGTAGCAAAGTACATTTTTTATTTTTTGTCAAAGAAAATAATTTTATATTAAAGTGGTATTTATTATTTACGGCTTGGAATAAACTTCAGACCTGGAAGACGTATAAACTTGCTAGTTTTCGCATTTTAGTCCTTATTGTACTACAATCCGTTTGAATTCAATACGGTTTTTTGCGCCAACGCTTGAACGCCTTCTTTTTTGTCCATTTCGTAACTCATACTCGCACATTTGAAAAAAATTAAAATACTACGTTTCTGTGTCTTGCGTTTTTTAAAAGAGTGTGGCAAATTATGTTTCAACGTATTTTGTTGTTGGAGTCTTGTAATAAAGTGTATTTGAAGGAGGATATTTTAATGTTTTCATATTGATTTAAAGAAATTATAATTAATTTTTATAAAAAGAGAAAGTTAGGTTAGGTTAGGTTAGGTTGATTGGAAGGTTGTGATAGCCCATGTCATACGACATACACTTAAGCCAGTGAAGGGTTGTTGTGCGCACACTTTAATTATCAGACACAAACTGCCAGAGTTCTGAGGCAGGATTCGAACCTGGGACCTTCGCACTACGAGTCTAGAGAAGGTATTTTGAAACCGAGCTTCAGAGATTTGTAAAAGTAATTCATATTTTTAATCTTAACGTTTTCAACTCGACTTCCTAGGAAGTTGCAAAATGTACCACCCGATTTTTGGAAGTAATAAAAATGCAGTTCCTAAAATTATTTCAATGGAGTGTTTGACTTATTCAAAGTTTTTTTTTTTTATAAAACAATTCCTTTATTTTTCCGACTTCGATTGCAGTCCTTTTTAAGAAGATTCATTGCTGATTCACAGAACTAAAAATGCAAGTAAGTTCTTATTTAATTTCAAAATAATAATATAAAAAATAACACTCTTTACTTTGGATCCCCATTAAAAACCAACTTCATGTTTTCCTCTTTCAAGACCATATTATAAGTACATAAAGGCCATTTTTTTTATACGAAATTATGAACTTTATTAATGTGGTAATAAAGAAATATTAATACTGTGAAATATTATACTGTGAAAATATATGAGGCCATCTAACATGCGCTATTACTAAATAAATAATTTGGCAACAAAATTTTTAAGAACATAAACTGTTTATGGCTATTAACATTAATAAATATTACAAACACAAGTATAAAAGAGCTAATGCCTGTCAAGGACATGGCACGCAGATGATGATGATGATGCTTAAAATTAATAATATTTGTTGTGGCCAGTCATCGGCAATTTCTGGATAAAATAGGAAAATGCATGATTGTGATATGTGTGTGTGTGTGTTTGTACATATGTATGCATTTTAAAATGATTGTGATAATTTTATTTTTCATTAACTAGTCCAAATAATGCAGTCAGGCAAATATCATTCTTTATTGAAATAGAAAACTTATTATGCATTTTCAAATCAATTTGATTTTACGAAACAATTGATTTCAACAATAACGACGTATGAAATGTGTAATAAATTACGTTTTAATTTTTTCACTTAAACAAAGATCTTTCTGTCGACTGGAAAACAATCACTTGTAAATGTATCGATGTCACTAACATGTGTTAACATCTGCAATAGCGCTACTGCCTGTAATTGATTTATTACTGCAATTGTAAAATAATAATTTAATGATGAAGAGTAAGTGGAATAAATTGTATGTTTCACAATATCGAGTAGAGATGAAAGTATTTATTTTGCATTTTGAAAAATTAAATTCATTTAATTTAAAATAATATTCATTTATAATATGAATCAAACGAAAGATAATTATTAATAAATAGGTCTGTTCTGCAAGTAAGATGACTAAAATTAAAATTAATAAAACGAAAAATATAGTGCCTTCGATATGAGAAACAATTATGTACGTGTACTTTTATAACTTGTACAAAAAATTCTCCTTATAACGAAAAATTTGGCTTTTGCGCTTTAGAGAAGTTTGATTTCAGAAGCTTATTTTACTTATACATTTTTTAATTCTTTTCATTATAAAAAATATTGTATTGCAATTAGGGATGCCGAACAGGACTGTTTTTTTACAAGTAGCGGGATTCCATATTCAGAAAAGTTGAGTCTGCGAATATCGAGATTTTTCCTTATGTCGAATTTCTTAGGCACCCCGGTTTAGGATAAAAATAAACAATTTATAGAAATAAAATAAGAGCAAAAGGAAAGTTCAAAAGACATCTATGCATGTATATTTAGTCGCATTTTAAAGTTTACGGCAATAAAAAAAATTTCTTCGTACTGAACAAGAATATTTCCAGATATAAAATTTTTTACCTGCGTAATACAGATCTTTTCCACTTAGGACTTGATTTCAAATTGAATTATGTGTCTAATTTACATTAGCAGTTTCCCGTTTTAATAAGCTCTGGGTTTTAAGAATTTGTCCACCACAAAAAATTCCGAAATTTTCGTAATCGATATTGGCATCCATCATTGTAATTGCAACCCCTTAGCGGCAAATTATCATAAGTGACAATAAAAAAGAATCATTATTGACACTGAAAAATGTGAAAAATTTTTTTGTAACTTTGAATGAAACTAAATAGACAACAGCCACATCTAAAATAAGTCTCTGACAAGCAATATAAGGAGTGAAACAGCAGTTTCTTCTTTCATATGAATACTGTAATAAATATACGTTAAAGAATTAAGGGGTGTAATACAAGAAAATATCTGAAAGTACATTCTTAAATAATATTACCTGCGTATGGGAGTGGCACTTCCTGTTTATTGAAATAAAAACTCTTCCGCGGATTCTATTTGTATCACTTTTCAAACCAAAAAACAATGATGAAGGTATGATGAAAAAAACTTACAAAGTTTTAACAAACTAATCCTTTTTTATGTTGTTTAAAAACTAACTTTAATCTGATTTTCAAATTACATCTAATCATCAAATTACCTAATCATCAGTAGTACTCTTTAGCCGAATCATGTTTGGAAATCATTCAAACTGATATACTCATATAAAAAGACACAAATAATATATTAGAATTTTGTATGTTTTGAAATTCACAAGTACTTAGCAAAATATGATTGAATTCTGTGGAATTCTCATTTAGTGTTTGTATAAGTATGGTTTTGAATGGTTTTCAAACATGAATCGGCCGAAGACAGTAATGAAATGTTTTCACATACTCAGAGAATATATTAAAAAATATCACAAGTAATGAATTTAATAAGTATCATTACATCTAAGTTTTACCATTTTAAATAAATTAAATAGATATGTACATATATAAATTTATATAATTATTTTTACGTAGATTTGATCTTAAATTTTAAGTAAGAGTTTCATGAATTTTTGTTCAAAAGTTTATTTGAATCGTAATATTTTTATTAATTTGAACTAATAAAAGTAATTTACTCAGATGTGCCCCAAAAATTATTTTTAACTCAACGCAAAAATACAGCGCAATTACAATTCTTGGTAAGAGGGAACAAAGAAATGGCGTTAATGGCGTAAAACTTTACTTACAAAATAAAATATCAGTGTGTATGTATGAATGTAGTCTACTTTAAGGCATCTCATTTGTTAATAGAAATGGTTGGGAGACACAAAAATCGTTTGAGAAAAATAAAATAATTTTTACATTTATTTGCACGAAACTTTTTTTATTCCATCTTCAATTGTTTTAACTATTTGATAAGGGTATATGTTTTAATATGTATACATATGTACTGGTATGTGTGCATGTATCTATCAGCTTATCTGGTGCGAGTACTTGTTACACTGTTACTCGTACCTTGTCGTTATTGTTGCTGCAGCTGCTGCTGCTATTATTGTTACTGCACTCTGAGTCGTAGTATGAGTAGCTGTTATTGTTACATTTAAAATTTGTTTTTCTTTTTCACTGTTTCCATTCAACAATAACGTTTGTAGGAACAATTACAACAACAACAATGACAGCGACATTTAAGGCGAAAATATCAAGGTGGGTTGAATCGAAATGAATAATTTTGTATTTTTACGAATATTCACAAAGAGGGTGCAGCACATGACGAGTTACGGGGTGGACGGGTATTTTTTTCATTTATATTTTACATATATACATACACACATGCTCATAAATGCATGTATGTATGTATGTATATGAGCAATGATATCGGTATAATGCATGTAAAGGTGGGAGTACATTTCCATCGGACAATTCCCAAAAGTACAGTTTTTCATATTTAATGTGTTGAAGTTCACCATTTCTTTTATAGATAGACACAATACATAAGTATATGTATATGCACCACATACACGCATACATACGTATTTATAAAAACATAATGATCGGTAGGGGATGGGGTATAAATGGCTTCAACATTTACTTAACAGTTCCTTAGCCGTTTACATTTACCTGCACACGCATATATTTAGTAAGTATTTGGGTGCAGTGCAACATGAATAATTGTTTGCCATCCGAACGCAGTTGGTCATCTCTTTGTTAAACCAATATTTGATGGTTGGTATGAGAAAAAAGGACAATGCAACTAAAACTAGCAATTTATTTTGAGATAAACATTTAGAATACAAATAATGACATTTTCACAGCAGCTTTTCCAATTTTTAGAAAATACCAATATATACATTGATAAATAAAAAAAGGTCGATTTGAAATGAATGACAAAACTACTTGCATCAACTGAATTGTTATTGAGATGCAACTTTGTTCCATATTTCCTGCTGCTTGCGGACCAGTGATCCAATTCGTGTGTCTAACTGCCGGTTTCCACTTTCTTTTCATTATTTGAGCCACTGCGTTGAAGCGGTTGGAATTGCATAATTTACGTCAGCCGACTTTATAAAACCAATAGGAAGGGCCGATACAGAATTACAGAATTTTTTTATTTACTTGGCAAATTCATTAATTTTTTTCCAAAGGATTTCCTCTTATTTTTCATCTCAAGTTCTCTGATTTTGGTTCTTTTGTCATAAAATACATCAATTTTGAGAGATATTTGTATGAATTTATGTGAAATTTTATAATATTTTTGCACCTTAGTTGATAAATTGGCCACAACATGTGCATTACTGCATTAAAGGCATTTCTTGAAGATTTAGTTCACGTAGAATTACAAAAAAAAAAAAAACATAAAAATTGTCATTTAATTTCTTAATAGAGATGCGTATCGATTACCCACGAATCAGTTTACCGGGAACATCAATTATCCGGGATCGACAATGAAAGAAAGATGTTTTTATTTTGATCCATTAACAGTGTTAACATTGCAAAACATCTCTTTATTTTGCTGAAAGTTGCTTTAAACGCGCAGCAATAAAATTTATATGTGGGTGTTTATTTGAGTGTGAAATTTGAGCCTTGAGTGCTGTTTTCGTGTAATATAAGAATTAAAGATGGAGATGTTATATATATATATATATATATATATATATATATATATATATATATATATATATATATATATATATATATATGCTATATATAATTTTTTCAAAAACAACATTGCAAATGCCATAAATGCATCCAACACATTATTAGAGTTTTTGGAAAATACTGTTTTTTAATGTCGTTTAACTGAAGCTTTATATACTATATGGTAAGCTGCATAAGTATGTGATTAAATAAAACAAAAATTTATGTGAAAGCGCGATTCGTTTAACCGAAAAAAGGATTATCTAGAAAGCTTCCTCGGTCCCGACCACCCTGAATAGCCGATTCACATCTGTAATTTTCATCTCATATTTCTTATGGAGGTTTTTTTACATAAAACAATTTGATATGCCGTCGTTTAGAGAAAATCTGCAAATTTTTCACGCGAAAGCTGAAGGGTGTAGGAGATTTTTAATCGCATCCGCAAACAATTTTACTCCAAATAGGATCTCTGTTGTAGATAATGCGTCTGACGATTCTCTCGAATCATTCGGAGGCAAATTAATCAGTTGACGAACAACTGGAGGTGACTTTATAATCTGCATACACATATACCAATTTTGCAAGACCGGAAGTCTTTTTTTGGTAAAGTTAGTTTATTCTTTCTAATAAATTAGCCCACAAAGGTCATAATCGGTTACAAATTTCTATTATGAAGTATTAGTTTATTCTTATTAACAAAATATATTAAAAATGATATTAATAAAAGTAAGAGTAGAACTTAAACAAGTATAAGTTGTAAGGAAGATACCAGTACCAGTAACTCCAGGAAAACTGCATCATATATAAGTTATTTATTTACGAAATTATGGCGGATATGCAATTATTGTTGAGGTCTAAGAAAAGTTTAAGAACAAATGTGATGACAGAGAAGCACGTACAACAAGTACAACTGGTCAAATCAAAAACGTTCGAGACAGTTCATTGAATAGCTTTTTTTAAGTATAAAAAAGTACATGAAAGGATACATTAAATGTTTTTATGAATTCCGATAGTTTATTGTAAACTTTTGCCACAAAAACATTATAAAAACGCTCCAACAATGAAGTCAGTTTGGAAAAATTTAATTTTCTATTCAAATAATTTAACAAATTCACCTAAAAATTTTGAAACGAAAGACGACACGTGCTGGCCTAAACCAAGAGAGAATATGTATGTAATAAGTATATTAAAAATAAACTTCACGTTTTTCAATATGTAACCAAAAGCTCCAGAGTAGACCTTAAACACATATAAAATTATAGGCATTATGATGCCAAAAACAAGGTGCTTCTTTACATAATAAAAAGAATTTAAAATAAAGGATTTATTTTAGTTAAACAGGAACCTGAAGGATATGTTTTTAATCGCTGTCACTTTCCGTTATGTACTCGTACACACGCTTTTCAAGATGACTTGGATGTCGCTTTCAGTACAAGGAATTTAAACTTTACCCGCATTTTCCTGTATTAGCGTTGTTACGCGATAAACATTTGTATTTATAACGCAGGCAATTATGTTTAGTTACCCAATCTATTAGATTGTGATAAGTTGAATAAAATTGCAAAAAAAAAATGTTATTCTTTCATATTAAAACGCATAAAAATATCGTAAATTAAAATTAGCACAAAAACCTTTCGCCTAGAAATAGAAAATGGTGTAATAATGCGAACCAGATCTATATTTATTATCCTTCAATAGCCAATTAATGGTATCAGAGAAAGGGAAACGCAAAATATATATCTCAGCAACAGTTGAAGACAATCCAAAGAAATGTGCGAGTAAATTTCTTCACAACATTATTGGCCATATTGGGGGAACTTTGAAAGGCAACTAAAAGACATTATATAGATGTGGTGGTCCAGGGAGGTACTTAAGTGAAATATAACAGTAGAACATGTGCTATAATTTTGAAAGTTTAAAAAATGCGCCTAAGAAAAAAGGAATTAGAATTTCTGGAAATTATTGGCCATGTTAAATGTAACGGAAGACTGGCGTTGACTCGTCCCGTCAAATTTTCTGAATAGAATAAACATGTTAAGCGAATAATCTTACATTGTTTAACATTCCCGCATGTTGCAAAATATGCGATTAAGGCAAAAGTTTATAAAAAAATTTCATATATATAATTTTTGTAATCAAGCGTTAGGTCTTTTTTTTTTAAATAATAATTTTATTCAATATTTCGACGCCTCTTTGGGCGTCTTCTTCAGGAAATTTTTTTATTTCCTGAAGAAGACGCCCAAAGAGGCGTCGAAATATTGAATAAAATTATTATTATTTAAAAAAAAAAGACCTAACGCTTGATTACAAAAATTATATATATTAAAACAAAAAAGGTCGAAAAAATAGTGTTAATTAAAAAAATTTCATTATAAAATTACACAAAATGGTCGTTTCACGGCAAAAATTTCAAACATATTTTGTATGATCCCCCATTTGGTCATCATTATGGCAGCAATGAGTGTACGAGTACAAGCTTAACTCATGTTTTAATATAATTTTTTCAAAAGCTCAAAAAAATCAAATGAAATTCAAAGAATATTATGTTTTATTCGTTCTTTTGATTGTAATAACAATACATTTAATTATAAGCAAAATGAGATGAGCTCTTTTATAGAAAAATGTTTTTAATTAATACTACAATAATAAGAGGTTGGGTCCAATCTGTGATTCTTTCAGATTCTTCAAAATCACAAGTAAAAGAAATAAAATAATTTAGCTTCAGCCAAATTGAAATTCAAGTATCCGACTAGAAATGCATTATAAAAACCATGCAATGGATCATGAGGCGCAATATTGTGGTGCATGCATGTGCTTACGAATACTTAACCCTTGAGAATTTCCCACTTTTAATATAAATAAATTGTACAGAGCAACTTTCATCCACATAAAAGCCGTGTGCATACAATTAAAATAAAAAAATAAAAAACAAACGCTTAACTTTTTTCAAATAAAAGTTATTTTTTCCACCATGTGATTCAGCGAAAATATTTGTGGAAACTTGAGTTTTTTTTATCTTGTAAAACTATTTTGCACTGTTTAATATTGCATCAAAGAGTTCAGTGAAATGGATATAAAAAAGATTAAAAGTAAGAAAAATATAAAAGAAGCCCTCAACATTAATACTTCTTAAACAACTGACATTTATTTCAAGGATGTTAAAAAAAAGTAACAACAAAAAAAGTCATTTAAAGTTTGATGATTTTTCATCAGAGATTTTATGTCAGTTGTGGTTGGTTGGTTGGTGTTTGAAAGTTTGTCTTTAAGTCAATTGATATTCTTCGAAAATGGTTTTCGAAGTTTCTTTTCTATATACAAAAAAAAATTAATTAAGTGACTCTGGTAATGAAACTTTTTCGAAATTATTAAAACTTTATCTGCAATATATTTTACTTGAATCAATAATCTTGAATATGAAAATAATTAATGAATCTTTTAATTTGGAATGATTTTCTATCAAGCCAATTTGACGTAATATGAGGAAAAATCATTCCAAATTCAAGCAAATTCCGTCGGAAGAAAAACACAACACCCATTAACGAATCTAGTAAAAAAAAACATATAAACAAAAAATTATTATTTCTATTACAAAATATTTCTGTAATATATTTAGTGCAAATTATTTAGTAAGTAAATACAATAAATTTTTTTTTATAATTTAAGCTCAGAATAATTTTATTAATTTTCATTTAATTGCTTGAATTTGTTGCTATTAAAATAAAACGTACGAATTTTTATAGGAAATACTCCAAAGGCTTAAGTAATTTCCAGGAAATTACTTTGTTTAAATATACTCGTAATAAAATTGTTTGTAAAATATGTTACAAATTTCCACAATGTTGTTCATATAAAATAACCATGTTTTTAAATAATTTTAATTAAAAATAGTGCCAATGTGTAGTAGAGATGGCAAGGTGAGCAACATTTCACTCACAACTACAGCTCAGTTCAGGCATAGGCACAGGCTGACAGTCAGTATAGAACAGACTCACAAATACATGATATTCTTGGAATACTTCTACTCTTATGCATACAAATCTAAAAGGTTTATTATTTAAGCTTTCAGGTCATATTCAATCAAAAGTATTTTGACCATAATTTCAGGGTGATTTGATTTTTTTTTTAATTCTCCGATTTGATTTCAAGAAACAATTTAGAGAATTCTATGGAATTTTTAAATGAGTCCATTACACGATCCATATAATTCAATATTTAAAGATGATTTCATAAAAATCTTTAACGCGGCAACGCCTCAAATGGTTCATACGCTGGGTCGAATTTTGGCATACTCTCTCCAACATATCGGCCGGTATCTGACGAATAAATTCTTCAATATTGGCTTCCAGTGTGTCAACCGTTACGGGCTTGTCCTTAAAGACATGAGCCTTAACATAACCCCACAAAAAAATCTAAAGGCGATAAGTCGCACGATCTAGGATGCCAACTGACCGGCCCCAAACGTGAAATAAACTCGCCTTTTAATTGGGACATTGTTTCGGGTGCTGTGTGACATGTGGCACCGTCTTGTTGAAACCACATGTCAGCGGTCCCATGATGCCACCGGCCCACATTCCACACCAAATTGTGCATTTTTCGGGTTGCAATGCTTCTGGCTACAATTTCGCTTGTTCACGCATCCATTCAACCAGAAATGAGCTTCGTCGCTGAACACAATTTTCCGATAAAAAACTGGTCGATACACTTTCTTAAACGAGCATGAATTTTAATAATAAAAGAGTTGTTCGTTTGTAAGCCGATTAATGGTTAAATTATAGACCAAACTGAACATGTTTAACAGTAACATGTTACACGAAAACAGCTGAGCTGCCAAAAACAGCGTTGCCAAAAATTATGTTGCTAAGAAATCACCCTTTATTTCACGAATAGCTTTTATATTATTGGTAATTGGCTTATAGTATTATTAATTAATTAATTATTGTGGTAATTGGAAAAAACTTTCACACTTAATGGAAAGAAATGTCCTTTTTGAAATAAAGGTGAGACTTATTCTTAATCATTTTTATCAATACTTGGAGCTTTCTTGCGGTAAAATATATTTCAAATATCAAAGTTTAGAGGAATAGATATTCTAACTGCAACAGACGGCCAATTCAATAATATCGTTGTATATGTTTGCACTTAAAATCGTTCTCAATATTCCGTTTTCTGTATCGGTGTTTAGGTATTAAAGAAATACATTGAAGACGGTGTTTGTTGAAAGGCATATATTCAGTCTGAATTTCTATACATTTGTTACGTAAATGAAGTGTTCTCTAATTAGAACTTTTTGCAGAAACCCCGTAATTTTTACGATCTTTATTAAGAGAACATCCAGTCGTAGTAAATGCGCAAGTGAATCACACTACGCATTACGAAGAAAATTCGTTCTTGTGTAGAATAATCAGCCTGCAGTGGTCTTTCCTGTCACTTTCAAAGTGCACAGTTTCAAATCGAATGTTCACAGACTCTACTTCCTCATCTCCTTGGTGTTAGTCCATTAAAAAAGTGATGTGAAAAAAACAAATTCCAAATAACGTGAATCCATGTTACACTTTTCAAACGATGGAAAGAAGCGAATTCACGTTAGAATTTCCCCTGCAGCCATTATAAATAACCCAAACAAGGAGTGGCACTGGTATCTCTCATAAATCTTTTTATATATATTTCCGGCTTGAGGGTATAATGTTTCTTAATTTATTACGTCTCAGCTGGGATGAATTCCGTTGTTAAATATTCAGACCAAACAGAATATAAATGAACTAAAGTATCAGCCTGAATCATTTCGCTGCTGGTGTTTTTACCAATCAAGGCACATCTGGAGATTTCTGTCGACTTGTTGTCTACGTAAAATAATAATTTAACTTATTTTAATAATCACTGCATTAAAAGGGAGAGTATGTAAGTCGATAATAATTTAATTGTGGAAAATTATCAGGCATTTTTTGGTGCTTCCCGACTGACAGCTTTTCATTAGGTCATCTGGAACGCTGAGCTTAAAATGGAATTCTAGATGCAGTGACACTATATATGGCGCCTTTTTTCTTATGGAAATAATTTCATTGATGTACTTTAACTAAATTGAGTATAGAATCGAAACTATTAAGCAGATTTGATAACAATGTAACGACAGCTTGAAGGTTATTTTATTGACGCGTTTCGGCATTTTTACCTTAATTGAATAGAAAAAAACGATTTTGAATTGAGCTGATTGATGGCAGATTTGGGTTCATCAACTTGGATGATAACTTGAGGAACAGACGCAAGAGAAGCCGCTTGTTGTTTTGTGATTTTTTCCGGCTGTCTGTCGATTTTATATAGTCTATGGATTCAGAAATTTTTATAAAAATTCATTTCAAAAGAGATGCTTACCGTCAAAACAGTATCAGCAATTAAATTTCTTTAATCATAAAAAAATCTCGTCAGAACTCCACTCATTATACCTCACATGATTGATTGTCGAATCATGATTCACGAATCATGCCACTCACATGGGCGTCGCAACATACACATAAAGACACAGACAGACAAGTACAACGAGCAGTAGTAAATAAAGCCACTTTGGCGGAAATAATTTGCAACACATCCGTTTTTACTCTTTAAGCCACTTAGCAAACAAGATAAAAAAACAACTAAAAATACTCGTATAATGAATGTCCGAAATTTTAGTTGGTTGGTTGGTGGGTTGGATGGATTGTTGGTTAGATGGATGGTTGCATGGTACTTGTACTGGTTCATATTTACGAGTATGTAAATGAATTCCAATTCAGTGTTAACAGCATATTTTTGATGCCGAAAGTACATTGTGGTTAGTTACTGGCTGGTTATTGTACTCGTACATGCGGCAGCAAGAAGAATATAAAATATTCCATATGGACGGGCAGTATTTATGTTTATAAGAGAGTGTAGAACAAGGATATACTCCATTATACGTGTAAGTGTTTTCTTTTTCCTTTTTTTAAATATAAAAAGGACCTTAAGGGCTTGGCAGAAATATGGAAAAATGAAATAATAATTTATGTAAATTGTTGTTGGCCTGTGTTGAGAAACCTGAGTTAAGCCACTGAACAAAATCTTCATTTCATATTAATAAAACTTTGAGCAGTCGAATGGAATTTAAAGTTGAAAAGAAACAAGTTTTATTTTGTGGAAAGTTTATTTTTACTTCCACTTATTCATAACAGAAATTTATATGCAAAACATCTTTGATACAAAAGAGAACTTCCGGAGCGATATTTTGTATTTTTTTTTTACTTTCAGAAAAGTTTCAATGCTTTTTTTCGCTCTAATGATTATGTATTAAAAAGAAGGAAACAAATAGAAATCATGTACATTAACAATAAGATATTTCACCATTTTCGCGAATTAAAAGAGCGATATATTGCACCAAAGGTTTTGGCCCAGTTCTACTAATTGCTATTTGTTGCCTAGGAACCCCAAATTTTATCGTTTTCTATTGTCTGTTAAGGCTGGGGCACATAGAATCCGTCATCCATCATCCGTCGACTTTTTCAACTGACAGCTAAGTTAAAATACAGGTTTTGTTATGAGCTTGGTTACATACAGTACGTCTCCTTCAACGCAACGTATGAAAGTTGGGCAACTTTTAACTTTTGACGTACGTTGAGTACTTTGACAACTATCAGTTGATTTTTTGATATGTTTTGTTTTAATTAACAGTTGATTTTTTGGGTCTGACCAAAAATCTTCGACTTTTATCCATTATATCAAGACAGCTTGAGCTTTATAAAGCAAAATTATAATTAAAATAAACTCCGTAATTTCTTCAAAATCCATAGAAAATTTTTACTCTTTAATAAAAAGAAATGTTGCAAACATGTAAAAAAAGCAACTGATTTTCTACACGTTAACAAAGTACTCATTGTGCCAACCTCATCCGTCATTGCGTTAACGTCAGTTGAAAAAGTCGTCGGATGACGGATGACGGATTCTATGTGCCCCAGCCTTTAGCACTTTATGATCTTCTTAAAGTGTATGTAATTAAAATGTGCAGGAACTATTCTTGCAAGTGCTGTATGAAATAGATGTAAGAAATAAGAAAAAATGCAGTGATAACAAAGTCCTGCAGACTCAACGTTTGTTATGATTTCAATTAGAAAAAGTTTTCCGTATAAAAAATGTTTGTGGGAGAACTTATTTACATACTTACAGCGGATATTTTTCTACAGCAAATAAAGTTCTCCCCGAATTTAACGTTTGAAATTTGATAATATTTGAACGGGTGAAACTGCCAGTACAAGATCCGCGATATTCTGAGTATTTTGATCTCACTTAAACTATTCGACGTGGTTGATTTTGAATTTTTTCGAAAATAAATTTTTCGATTGGGGCCAAAATCTACTCAGACAAAAGGAAAAAATCAACACTGATCGTTACAAATTTTATTAAAATCGATTGATTTGTTCGAGAGATATTGTTGTGATTATTTTTTTTAAACTTCGGAAGCTGTTTCAGAGTCTTTTTAATCGTTCAAGAGATAAACCCGTCGAAAATTTTCGAAAATAGCGTGTGGTTTCAAATATCTTAGAAAAATTGGTTTTCTAAGCTCGGTTTTTTGTTTAGACCTTTACAAGTGCCTCCAACATCGAAACTTTAATTGGTTTTAGAAATATATTTTTCGAACAATTTCGACAATAGTGATTTGTTTTGTTGCTATGAAAAATGTTCTCAGATTAAGGTTGGTATTAGAGGAAAGTCCTGATCCTTTTTTAATCCTTTTGTGACTCACTGATGATTTCATATGAAAATCAAGCGGCATTATTAAGTTAAAGTTTATTTCTTTTTGAATTATTCTAAAGCTGATTTTCTTAGCTTAAATAAAAGGCTTTAAATAAAGTCATGCAACATACATACCTCAACCAAATACAAATCTCTTAAAATCATATGAAATTCTGCTGGTTGGTTCTTGTTAAAATTCATTTATAACAGAGAAAAAAATATAAAAAAATCATTCACTGCTTGTGACCAGTTAAAAAAAATTTATAAGAGAAAAAACTTTAATTAAATTATTTAAACCAACTTTTTGCCCCTGGTGGCGGAGCTTGGTTTCGTGAACAAATCGTACTCTTTGTATGTGACGACAATCAGATTTTTTTTTTTTTTTTTTTTGGCTCAGAACTCTTCGTACGAAAGGACAACAACTATAGCAACAACCGCATCACTGCAAATAGTTTTCAAGATAATTGAATAACAGACGGGGGCAAGTAAGGAAAACAAAATTGTAAAAAAACAGTGAAAGTTCAACCTTCTAACGTCCAATACTTGGCCATTCAACAATAATTCTATAAGTAAATATATTTCAATATTATTTTATTTTTTTTTTTTAGTTTGTTTGTATGTTTACCAGAAAGCTCTGCACATTACGCAAATATATTGTGTTCTTTGGTAAGAGAAACTTTGTGGTACAAGACACGAATGAAAATTAGCTAAAAGGTGGTATCCTTAATGAATGCAATTTCCTAGACTTTGCAAAAAGTATTGGCTACGTGTATTCAGAATGACGTATGTGTTTTCAATATTAAAGAAATGAAAAGGAAAGAAGCTGTGCACTCGGGTTCATAAGTTTCTCTTTAGATTTGTTATATTTTGCGTAAGTGTAGGGGCACGAACAATGAAAACAATTACTTTGCAACAAAGGACAAAAGAAGTAGGACGGAAAAGAGGATATTTGTAAGCTTCCGTTTAAATTTAAATAATATATATCCGTTTAAACAGCAGCAAAAGGAAGTTAAAAGCATATTCGAAAAGAAGGAAACAAGAATTTGTAATAACTAACATTGAGATTTACATTAAAGCTATGGGAGGTGGGAGATATTAGGGAAAACATAATAGAAAAAACATTTGGTTTTATTATAAACAATTTTCTTACAATTGTGTTACCCGTTGTGTACTTTTAGGTGGGCCAATTATCATGGCAAGCAATGAGCTACTACAACTACGGTCTCAAAAACAATTGGTACGGCTATCGCAATGTAGACATCATGTCCGAACCCACCATGAACTAAAGCGGACTAGACTTGATGCCAAATTTCAACGCCAGTATCAATATCAACAAAAACGTAGAACTACATGCGCCTTCAGGAATATTTTGACTTTTGGTGGCCAATTGCTGACAGCACCTCAGTTAAGATTTGACTCATTGGGAATTTGGTTAAACGTTTTACTGATTATCGGCCTTTTCAATCATGAAGCTTTCGGCGAAGGAAATGTTGGTAAGTGGAAAGTAAAATTCCGTCAAAAAAATGTTTTAAATAATACTAATTGATTTAAATTTAATAAATAATAGTCCCATAATATTTTGCAAGGAGCATGCTTTGCAAGATAACAAATGTTTAGCAGTTCATTGACAATAGTTTAGCAGATCGTTAGCTAGGTTTTAGTAAGCAAATTTCGCGTAAACTTGATGGTATTTTCGTGCCGATTTTTTTTTCTGCATAATTATTTTATTTAATATGCCGGCATTTCGTTGGCGCTAATCAAGTCCTCAGTACACTTCAGCCATCATGTTTGAAAAGCAAATAGCAAATAACAAAGTCCTTTAATTTCATACAGGTTGTAAGAAAAATAAAAATATGCAACTCGAATACACGTGTACAAGTTATTCTTTTGTTATTTGCATAAAAGTTGCATTCATATTTTTTTTATAATTCACAAGTGCAAAAATATGTTTGAGTTCCTGAAATTCTCATTTTATATTTATGGGTTTTTGCATAAGCATATGAGTTTGAACATTTTTCAAACATGATGGCTGAAGTGTACTGATGATTTGACTTGCAGGCATGTATGTACGTTGCTTAGCCCGCAATAAACTAAAGAAAATTTGAACAATTAGTTAAATAATTTAAATAAATGTTAAATAAATTAAATTCATTAATCAGAAATAGTTTTAATTTGCAGAATATCGCTGAAAAAAATTGATAAATTTATATTGTAAATGTAAGATTTTTTTGACAGCTGTGCCTTATAATTATAATCATTACCATTTAAAGGAAAACTAATTGTAAATATAGTTTCCGTGAAAAACAAGAACATTCATATCTAAGTGATTTGTTGTAGTTTTCTGTCAAGCTGCGACTGTTTTTGTAATTTTCATTCCTTGTCCTGCGAGTTTTAAAGCTTTTCGAACATGATGGTCTACTGCTGAGTTGCGATTAGCACCAACGAAATGCAGCCCAACAAGAAAACAATTTTTTTCATGTATTATTTGAGTATCATTTTCTAAAATTTTTTAGAAAACAAAATAAAAAAATACAAGTTTCAGTAAATAAAATGGAAAACCACGTTTCGAACATTAAATTCATAACGCTGCTATATATGGTGATGTAGGAAATTTAAAATTGCATTGCAATAGTTGGAAAGTTCTTTTTTAGCACCATCAACAATATTAACTGACTTGTGCAGAACTTTTTTATCTAACACGATAAATCTTCTAAACAGACAATATGTCATACTGTCTTTATTAAACATATAATATCGATTATTTTTTTGAGGACTCGCTGCTCCTTAGACGAGGGTATAAGTCGAACAGCACGTGCACTGACGTCTGATTTAACCTGGCCTTCGAATTACTCGACATTCCAGTTTTTAAAAATGCAACCTGAAAATATATTTTTTTGCAAAAATTTCCCATTGAAAGCATCTATTCCAATGGACTTTGGTACCTTGATCCAAATCTGGGAGAAAATGATTAAATTTTCGCTACATTTTTCATAACTTTTTCATAACTATCATTCACAAAAATGTCTATAAAAATGTTTTGTTTGTTGTGGTTTTAGCTGTTCATATACCGACATTTCATTGGTCGCCAAAACAAATCGTCAGAGATCTTTAAGCTGACGATTCAAACTGACGATTTGGTTTACCAAACAATGAAATGCCAGCATATGAAGAGCTAAAGCCACAACAAACAAAACATTTTTTTTAAACTCTATTTGAAAATATCCAAAAATAATAAATTTTCAATATTAAACATAAACATAATGCAAAAAGAATAAGGTAGATACTTGTGATGACAGTCTAGTCCCAGAGTAATCCTATCACTTGGTGAAATCAATGCGGTGACAGTTCGAATAAGTGCCTGCGTACAAAATGCACGTGCCCCTGTCTAAGAGGCGGAGCTGTTTAACTGCTCCACTGCTCAAATAGTTTCGTTGAATAGCAAAGTTATTTTAGGTTATCGGTTCGAGAATCGAAAGTGACTCACCTATAACCAGTAGAGGACAAATTCCTAAAATTTTACTGATTCATATAGTTTTATATCCATTTCGAGAAATGTACAGTTCGAAATATTGGCAGGGTTACAACCACTTCAAGCTCTTAAGGAAGATAATGCGACACACCGTGAAAGTTCTCAACAGTTAGTGTAAATCGGAACTCGTTTCTCCAGCGGATCGCATTCCTCGAGTGGTTCGTTGGTGAATTCATCATTAACCAATACGAATTTATTGATGTAAATGCCCCCCACATCTAAATTATGATATTCATCACTCTTAAACCAAATTACGGTTCGAAAATAAACTTGAAATATGCAGGATTATAATTATAATCAAGAGAAAAGAATACAAAATCAGCTCTAAAGTTTCCTTAATTTTTACCTTTGAAGATTTATTAAGAACAAAAACAACAACAAAACAAAAACATTTCTGCTTTGGCAGTAGGGCCAATTGAAAATGTTTAACTTAAAAGATCTATTTGAAATATTGATTCATATTTCCAATGCAAATTAAAGTGCATTATTCAGGAAACAACAAACAAACCAACTCATAAAGTAAATAAATTGAAGCAGTTGTTAATATTCTTAAGAAACCTTATCAATGGCAAAATCTTTTTGCGGAATTATTCCAATTCATGTTCATGTATGAATAAAAATTTATACAATAAAATTTCTATTTTCAATTAAAATTCAAAATGGCAACTTACCCATAAAACAATTTTATCTGAAATTACAAGGGAAAATTTTTGAATTAATATTTTGAATAATATTTTGCAAAGGTTTATATCAACAATTTCAGCTGTAAAGAAAAAATAAATAATATTCAAATAAATGCAGATGAAATTCTGTATAAATATTGTCTTTTATATGAATTCCAATTTGATAACTTAAAATAGAACCAAACACCCTTTCCCTTTCCGGGATAAATAACAACACGAAATGATGTTTCCTTTATGATAATTTTAGTAGACGGAGATGGTCACGTTATAGATTTTTTTTGTCTTCCATCAACTGAGTGAGCGTAAACTAAGACAGTGAGTGACCGAGCATGAAATATGCTTTTTACGATATTTACCAACAGCCGCTGTTGGCAAATAAAAAAAAAATATGAATGGCTGTGCATAATTCACAAAGTTGTGCTAATTATGTAGTTATAAATTTGAGAGACATAAATAAAATTTTCTAGAATTTATAAGAAACTTGTTCTGCCTTAAAACTAATACCGACTTCTGCCTGCTTTTGGAATGTCGCACTTTGAAACTTTGGGAGAAAACATTTATTTCTTGTATAGAGCGAAATTCACAACATAAAAATAAACATAAACATGAAATGCCTAAAGTTCCTTGGCCAAGTAATTGCCTGGGTTTTCTAAAATTGAGGCAGAAGTTAGTAAAAGTATCAGTCATTATTCACTACAAATACTTAAGGTTTGCAAAGGGCTAAAAAACACTAAATAGATGGTTAAAGTTTCAGTTTATATTGTACGAGTATTGAAAATGAATTTTATTGATTTTCGAAATATTTTCTCAATTCTAAAGATGATAAGTTATAGAAAATACAATTACTTGTGAACACTCTGCTGTAGAAAATGAGAAAAGTAAATGCAGTTCAAATAAAAATAATGAAAATATAATTATTAGGAGTAAAAGGTCAAAAATTAAAGTTCCGCATTATACGATACGTTTAATGCTGGAATGTTTAAGTTTGAATCAAGAGAATGAAGACACGAGTATCTAAATTTTATAATAAAAACTTAACAGTTTTTTGGGGATTCGAAAGTGTAGGATAAAGTGCAAGGAAATTTTATAATGGATATTATTTTGTTTTGCTATAAAAACGCCGGAGTTTTCATTTCAAATTTGCAAGATGCCATGTGTTGCAAGTTAAAATTGTGCTTTTTAGCTTGCGTTTACCTGGAGCATCTGTTCGTAAGGTCGCATTGTTTTTTTTTGGCATTGGATACGGCAGTGCTATCCAGAACATGACAAGACGTGCTTTTAAAGCCATTTTTAGATTTTAATAAATATTTTGTTCAAATGAATGCAAATTGCTTCAGTTAGAAGGCATTGGCTACATTAATGTTTATAAAATTTAACTTAAAATATTTTAAACAAAACGTGTTTGTATTGACATTCCCATCCATTTCATCGTACAAGAAAACAGTTGTAGGGTGTCGTAGCAAATGTTAATTTTTTCATTTTTGCTTAAAGAGTCAAAATTAAAAAAAATCAGTTTATTTGACAATTTCTTTATAACGATAGGGCGAAAATATTTTTCACGCTCAAACATGTTTTTTATGTTGAAACTTTTGACTAACAGATACGATTAAGAATCCTCTTCAATATTTAGATTTCACTCATGTGACAAAATGTTTGAAATAAATTACGAAAATCCTGTATGTCTGTCATTAGGAAAGATCACATCTTCTATCACAAAACATGGTTATACTCGTGACACGAGTACATTATAAATTAAATTTGTCCGATCGAAATTTTTTAAATATTCTTATTATCTCTTAATTTTAGTTATAGTTTCAAATGCTCAAACAAACGTTTTACAAGTTGTTAATAGTTACGAGAGCATCCCAAATAATTTTAGCAAATGTTGTTAAAGTTTAAATTAAAAACTCCAATAATCCCATATTTGGGGTACTTTGCACTATTTCATTTTGTGTTGCTTAAAACCATTAGATGTCTCTGATGATGCCTCATAGAAGTGGTAGAATGTGCATCAAGCTTCTCATGATGATGCACTTGAAAAATTAAGTGTCGCTCATACGCACACCGAATGATTTTAAATGTTGTCTATGAAATTTGTTAACAAACTCACTGACTACTTTTATTTTGGCAAGGGAAACCTTGTACTAAATTCTTGCAAATTTAAAAATGTTGTGATCATATTCATGACTTACTTCCAACTAGTTGTGTTGGATAAAGCAAAAAAAAAAGACCAAAGGAAAATTAATTAATAAAACAAGTGTCAAGAAAAACACACAAAAAAGGAGAACTTCTAGTAGCACAAAAACCAGCAAAATCCTTGCTTGTGGACAAGATATTATCATACATTTTTATGTTTTTACTTGTTTGCTTGAAAAAGTATCGTAGCTTCCTGAGCATGGGATGTTTTATAAATATTGGGTTGGAATATCGAAAGGATTCAACTTTTACAGCCGCTCGCCTACAAACATAATAAAAAAATATTACGAATATTTCATCAAACCAAGTACAACATTTAACCAGTAGGTGGTAATTTTTCTACATTTTCTTCCTCATAAAAACAAAAACGAAAAATAAATTACAAAGTAAATATTAAAGAGCTTTACAGTAATTCGTTCTGTCGTCGTCGGATTATAATTTGTTTGCTTGCTTTGTGCTTGCCGAAAACCAGGCGAATAAAAGAAAAATAGAAATATTTTCCAAGTATGATTTTCTTCCATTTTAATTTTTGTATGCAAGTACGATACCAGCAGTTACACATTGTCTCAATGGTTGCACTTGCCGCCGGCCATGACCAGGACTTATGCTTGTGTTATGATGCTGTCATTTTTATTTTTTTCTTGTTTTGGTTTTCCTTTTTTGCATTTTCATGTGGGCCGTTTTTTCCAACACATGACAAAATGATTATCATGAATAATAGATCGCATGGATTATTTTATTATTCCCTTAGTTTTGTGCAAAGTATGCAAAAATACATACGCACATTCACACGTACGTACATGTGCATGAGGATGTATGTGTTCAAGCTGGTTTGTCGTCCATTTGTTTGTTGGACAAATGAGCGAAGTGGAAAGTTTATCTAATTTTGTAAAATTATCTTCATATGCATCAAACATGACTCTCTCAGAGGTCAAACGTACTGGTACAAAGATTAATTGCTCAAAATGACAATTTAATCCGACCACGTACAAGATAAAACATTTTAGACGTGTAATAATGTTTAAGTGGAAAATAAAACAGAATGCGACTGATAATCTTGTTTCTTTTTTTATAATAAATGAAATTATAACGCACACAGTCACAACTCAAAATTGTTTTTTTTTTCACCACAAAAATTTTATCTTCCAATAGAGTCTCCTTTAGCTGGAACAATACGGTTTATGCCTGTTTTGTTTTACTTTTGTAGCATCAGTATTTTGATTCTCTACAGCATTTCGAATGTTTTCGCTTGTGACGCTTTTGCATTTAGTGTGAAATTCCTGTAAACGCTGTCCTTTCTCGATTGTAATTATTTATTACAAACCCCTTTATACAAATTAAGAAAATAATTGATTTCATTTAAATTTTGCTGAATCAATGTGCGTACGGCCTTTATGAAAATATTTCCCAAATTTTACATGACCTTCTGGACGTTTTTGAAAAGTAATCAGTGATGATTGGACATCCAAAACAATTTACATTATTTGACTCTCTTTATCCAAAAAAAAAAAGTTTTGCTAAAGGCAAGATTAGACAGGGGGAAATTTTTCCTTTTTCATCCGACCTTTATTAATAATTGTGCCACATTTACTGTCAGACAAAGAACAACAATCGCAGTAAAACCAGAGGAACGCATACAGCAAGCGTTTTGAAGCATGAAGTCTTCCATTTCAACAAAATAATTTGTGTTTAAATACCAGAAACTATAAATATTCTTTATCGTCTTGCCCTTAATCGTCCTTATTAATATTCCTTAAGCAGAATTATTTACAAGAAACTTTTCAAACAGAATTAAGCCTCAATTTATAACGCTTAAAGTCTCTTATCAATGTTAGACAAAATGTCCAATTAAAATTCAAGATGGCAATTTTAATTAAAAAGCATCGATAAAACAAGATAAACAAAAATTTATTTCATTCGTTTATTCTTTTTTCTGTTTCTTATAAAATTAATTATGGACACATTAAACAAAAAAAAAACAAAAAATTTCTTGTTTGTTTTATACAAAAACACTACATGCAACAAGAATAAGACTGGGGTGTATCACAAAACTGCTCTGGCCATAACTCCATTTTAATAGCAGATAAAATGGGAATACAAATCACATTTGAATTTCCGTTTCTCCCCTCCCCAACAAAATCAAACTTGCAAAAAGAGAACTTCTTTTTTATTCCTATTCATTGAATACAGAAGAAGCTAAATTTCTTTTACAGGGACCGAATTCATTGAGTCCGTAAATATTTTGGGTGAATGCGGACCTACAAATAATGTACCATTATAAATTCAAACAATAATTTAACTGAAATATAAAATTTTTTTCTTGTATTCTAAAGACTAAAATTAATAATTAACTGCGGCAATAAAGAAGTTTAACTGAAAATAAAATTTATTTTAGACAAAATATTTGTCTGATTTTTTTATTTTGTGATATTCACAATCTTATAAAAACGCGTTTTTTGGAAATACCTCAAATATATTAATCACTATTGTTCTTGTTGACATTTTTTGGCTGAAACTTTGACATTTTGTACTACATTAACTACAACACGTCACATTTTTCCTCAATCTACAACAAAATGCCTAAGCATTTTCAATCCCGAAATTCTTTTAATTTTTACAATAATTAATTTTTCCATTTGACTGTACATTAAACTTAACAAAGTGTGACAAATATTGATGTACGAGTACCCCTTCCCCATGACAGTCAGTCTATAAGACGTAACGCAATTTAATATAATTTAAGGGGACAAGGAGACTAATACAAACTTATTTTCTAAACTATTGAAAAAATTAATTAAGTGAAGGAAGGGAAGATGTCATGGCAGCGGAACCACTTTCTTTTCAATACAAATTTCATCAGCTCTCAGTCAACGATGAATGAAACATCAACAAAATAAAAAATTCTTTCCCAAATACGAAAAGCATCATGAAAAAATTATTAGAAAGAAAAGCCTTTTTATTTACTGGTAGTCGAGGAGAAAGTTTATAAATATATTCAATTGATATCGGCAACAAATGGAAGCTGAGAAAAAAATTTAATATGAATACCATTTGAATTGCTAATGGCAAATTTTGCTCCAAAACTTTTCCATTCTTATTACGCCTTACAAACACAAAAGGAGGAAATTCATATAGAAATTGTTGTTCAAGAAAGTCTTTATGACAGTAGGACGGAGTAAATTCCTTTACCCAAAATATTTGCTCAAAACATATGAGTCATTCATATTCTATATATGGAGAAGGATTATAAAAAAATAAAGATAATTACAATATTAAGCATCTTTCTAAATATGGACATGATGACACCATTGTTTATTCATATCCTCGTGTCCTCATATCGTCAAATATTTGAAAAGTTTGTTGACATGTCAAACAATTTAATATGGCCAATCATTTTGACACATACAAACAGAGAATATTAAAACAAACAAGACTAAATGGAAAAAACTTCATAATATGAATAAAAGCATTTCATAGAAGTAGACATTCATGTCAATTATCTGTTCACAACACGTTAAGAAAAATGGGCAAACATAATGGACGGCATTGCCATGAGGTACGCAATTTTATAATAAAATGAGTAAAAAAATTATTTTTTGTTAACTTTTATTTGTTATAATTAAATGAAGATCTGAGCAACGAAACTGGCAAATAATTGGTAATATAATAAAAAAGAGAGGACTCCTTCCGACGAGTTTTTTTAATTATGAAATAATCTTCAATATGGAAGTACGAGTGGTTCCTAAGGAATGACAGGAAATTAAAATTATTTTACAAAATTTCAAGTACAAGTAATGAAAAGAAAAACTTACAAAATGTATAATTTTTGTTTTGAATTTCATTCAAATCTCAAATCTGTTTCCGGATAAAACTTATGACTTTAATACTTTTTTAACATTGGCATGACGCATATTCAGTGGAGAAATTTAAATTTATAAGCGAAATAAAAGGGCAGAAGGAAAATACTTGAAAAAACTTATTTCGTATTGTTGCTTTGTTTCACTCAACTAGAGCGTATTTGTGTTCACCAAATTCCTTTGACTGTTAGAGTAATTAATTTTTCCATTTGGCTGTACATTAAAGTCAACAAAGCGAGGCAAATATTGATGTACCCTTTCCATATGACAATCAGTCTAAAGCATGTAAAACAAATTAAATATAATTTAAGGACGCAAGGATACTAACTTATTTTGTAAACTAATAAAATGATTAATTAAATGAAGGAAGAGGAAATGCCATGACAGCGGAACCACTTTCATGTCAATACAAATTTTATCGCAAAGTCAATGAAAAATAAAACATCAGCAAATTAAAAAACTCTTTCCCAAATACGAAATTGGGTAAAGGAAAAACAATTGTTTATTTAATGGCAGTCAAGGAGAAAATTTATCAAAATATCGAAAGTAGATAAGAGGGAGTTTAAAAGTTCATTAGTATTTTTGAGCTCCACAATTTGCAAAATGATTGCGAATTTTTTAATCCATTTGGAAGGATACACTACCAAATTTATATAATGTTTTGGCTGTATATTCAATGTATGTCTTATCATTTTTATTCAGCAAAATTTTCCAATCTGCTTTGTTGGTAATCGGGCGGTTATTGCACCAATTATCAACAAATCACTTAAAAGGTCATAGTAATAATTATTTCAAAGAGCCTCCTGTTTAAAGAAATAGTTCCACATTTTTGTTCCCCTTTTTATGATCAAGCTTTGAAGAGATGTTTGCTGCTAAACGCATAATATGATTTTTAGCATGAAAATATTTTCTTGCAAACATCCTTTTTCAAAGAGCATAAATATTTCCAAAGCACTCTGCTATTGGGGAAAAAAAATTGCAACACATTTCAATTTATCATCCTGAAATATGACACAAATACCATTTCAGGTATTAAAATACTTCGATAGAAACCTTTGCTACAATTGAGTTGGCAAATTAACAGTCTTTACCCAGGCACACAAAGGATTAAAAATTGCACAAAGCCCTGGGGAGTATGTTTGATGTAAATTGTGGCACAGTGTTTCAACTGCTCTGCAATAGTTGACAAACGGAAGCAGCAAAACTCAAATTAAAAATGAATGCCTTTTAATAGTTTAGTGTTCGATGAAGAAGAAATTGTAGTTCAATTTACATTTCTTTTCAAGGGATGTCATTCATTTTACACTCGGCCTTAAAAGAATTGTGCCGCTTGAACACATATTGCTTAGAAATGTATTTTTCAATTGCGCTGTAACTTTACTTCAAGTAAATTATCTTTTACTTTGCAGGGTGCAAATTTGTCCGGACATTGTGTTTGGAAGGCAGTGAAGTCTGTTACGATGGTAAGTACATGCGCCCACTTATCAAATGAACATGTTTGAAAGGTACACTTTTACAGACAACATCTTTGGAAAATGTTTACCAACCACTGGCGTCGATATGGAAGATATCGAGAAGTAGGTCTTAAGTGATTCTTAAAACTAAGAATATATAATTTAAGTGTCCTTTCATTTTTTTTGGCTCTTATAGAACGCCTCTCACGGAGGACCAATCGCGATTACTCGCCTCTATGCTCGAGGAATTGCAGGGCGCCGGGCTAGGCTGGGATCATCCCTATGTCCAATGTCGCATACAGGGTACACTATTCTCTATACAGAAAGAAACCCATCTTCCGCCCAATCTCTGCGCTAATTTAGCTTCAATAAACACAGATATCGACCCCGCAGGTGCCTTGGCATTTGTACGTTTTACTCCAGCCAATGAAATTTTCCCGAATAAGCTTTATTATCCGCCCTTAAAGAAACAAGGATCACGCACGAATGGCGTCAACACTATACTCCGTCAGTTGCACTTGCAAGATCGTCAATTACGCAATGAGCCGCTGGAACTAAGCCGATTTGGCGAATTCGATAGACACCGCGAATCTCAGATGAATCCTCCCAATGTCATGGATATGTTTTTAGAGCAGGAACGTGGACGCCTGCAACGAGAACAGGCTGGTAGACAGGCCGAAGGGGCCAATGAACGAAAACAGACCGTTAAAAACAACATGGAGTTATACAAGATTCTCGCTGAATCGGAACCTGATCCGCAGCCTTATGAGCGTGCCTCTGAAAGACTATTAGAACAAATGGAAAGTCTACCCATACCGGAAGACGTGCCCGCTTATATACCTGATGAGCTAAATGATTCAAATGAGTTCTACTTTCCAGAATATTATGGTCCCTTTAAGCGAACGAGTGCCCGCAAGGGCGTGGTGAGTGCATCACCAGAACAGAAATCATTTTTCCGGGAATTGGCTTTCGAAAAAGGCTTGGAGCAACAGGTACCCTTGTACAGTAATGTGCAAGAACCTTTGGAGAGTAATGAAATTTTGACTTTCAAACGAAGACCTCCAGGGGATGATGCATTACCCAATAGCCTTGACATAAATGAGAGTCTGTTCAGGAATTCTCTGACGCCTTTGGAACAGGAAGCAATGCTGTCTTCAAATGCTCACCCCAAGAAGTTCAAACATCGCAGACCCGAGAAGGTATTCACCGAAGGAGGTCTTATATCCACGACGGAAAAAGAAAAGATACAAAGTGTTTACGAAAATGAAAGACGTAAGGAGAAGGCGCGTGAACTGCTGGCGAATATGTTGGGTTTCACACGCCATGAGCGACTGGATGTAAAGAAACCGGGACCTCTTATTGGACCACCTCCCTCAGTTAAAGAGGATTTCAATCGAAAGCCAAATGCTACAGCAAACAAGGAACATTTGCCACCTCCCATCAAAGACAGTAATGAAGCGATAAAGAGGAAGAAAGTCGTCAAAGAACATTCTGATGAAGATCACGCTCCTCACACAGTAGACACCGAGTATGCCCATGTGTTTGTAAAAAACCCGTAAGTATTTGACATTAGTTTCCATATAAATACAAATATTTCCTACCGGATCATAAATTTTCTTAAAGAATTGACAGTTGGAGCGATGGTGTACGAATTATGAATGAATTGGCGAATATCTTACACATGCAGGGATTCTTTACTTATTTAACGTAAGTTTTTTTATTATCTGAAAGATTATGAATGAAGATATTACTTGGAATCTCTTTGGATGTGTAGCGTTCAACCGCATGAAGTTTCTTTCCGGGTGGATTCAAACAACCCCGAACGAAAAACCGCCACCGACATTGCTCGCGCTATAAATGAGAACCGTGGAGTTAAGAACAATATTCTACGGCGCCTGGGTGTCACTGTAGTACGAGCTGGTGTGGGTGACAAAATTAAACGTGATGATGATGAAAGTGTCTCAGCTGCTCGCATCGAATTGGCCGATCAGACCCCCGATGTCACCCACATAATGGTGTTTATGTTTGCTGGCGCGGGGGCAGCCGCTATAATTGTCATCTTCATCACGCTAATTTTAATTAAACGACACGATCGGAAACGCGACAAATTAGGTGGTCTTCAGTCGGGCATAGCCGGTGCTGAGAGTTGCAGTAAGGACTACCAGGATCTTTGTCGGGCTCGCATGGCTGGCAAAGGAAATACATCAGAACCGGTGGCTAGTGGTCGCATAACTTCGTTGAGTAAAGAGAATGACAGACCACCTTCATCTCGCTCCAGCACATCATCCTGGAGTGAAGAACCGGCCTTGACGAACATGGATATTTCTACAGGTCACATGGTTTTAGTGAGTTTCAATGTTTTTTTATCTTTATTTGAATGTAGAGAACGGGAAAATAATTGTCCTTTCTATCCAGTCTTATATGGAGGATCACTTAAGAAACAAAGGACGACTTCAAAGAGAATGGGAAGCCTTATGCCGCTACGAAGCTGAACCAAGTGCTCGTGATGCTGCCCTTCAGCCGCAGTGCGCGAATTTGAATAGGCCGGGAGCTCCTCTTCCCTATGATCACTCACGCGTTGTACTCAATCATTTGGCGAATGCTGAAGGTCTAGATTATGTGAATGCTTCGACTATTGTAAGTGTAATTGTAATTGCAATTCTAAAGTGGGAAAGAGTTTTAAGTTAATTTTGCAACAGACCGACCATGATCCTCGTGCCCCAGCCTATGTGGCCGCCCAGGGTCCCCTGCCCACAACATTAGCCCACTTCTGGCAAATGATTTGGGAACAAGGTGCCGTTGTGATCGTGGCTTTGTGTCGTCTTCAAGAAAACGGCGAAGTTGCCTGTGCACGTTATTGGCCCGAAGAAGGTGCTGAGGTTTACCACATCTATGAGGTACTTGTGCCATTTCATGACAACTATTCATTCCTACAGATGACCATAATTTTGCATTTGTTTCAGGTTCATTTAGTAAGTGAACATATTTGGTGCGATGACTATTTGGTTAGATCTTTCTATTTGAAAAATTTGCGCACAAGTGAAACACGCACAGTAACACAATTCCACTTCCTTTCGTGGCCTCAGGGTGGGGTGCCAGTACAAGCAAAAGCCTTATTGGACTTTAGAAGGTGAGTGGAGCGTTTGACTTTTTCACAAATTAACTTTGCAATGAAAATGTTAACGCTTTTGTAGAAAAGTCAACAAGTCTTATCGCGGTCGTTCGTGCCCTATAGTGGTGCATGGTAGTGGCGGTGCTGGTCGCACAGGCGCCTACATACTACTGGACCTGGTACTGGGCAGAATGAACAAGGGCGCTCGGGAAATTGATATTGCCGCCACTTTGGAGCATTTAAGGGACCAACGAGCAGGTTTAGTGGCCACTAGGCAACAATTCGAGTTCGTGCTCATGGCTGTGGCTGAAGAGGTTCATGCGATATTGAAAGCCTTACCGGCTAACACATCGAACGACAAAAAGGACATAGAGCCACGAGAAACTGGTGTATTGAAAGAGGAAGAAGAAATCGCACCAGCTACAGCAACAGAAGAAGCAGCTGCGACGACGACCACTACAAGCAAAGACGAAAAGGCAAAGGACGCAACATCGAGTGATTCAGCAAGCAGGGATAAGGAAACGACAAAACAAATCTCTAAGACAGACATTAAGAAGAAGTAAACGTCTTTTAGGTATTTTTTATATTTTTATTTTTTATACGAGTATACGTAATGTATTTTTTCAATCAATTTATTATTTTTAAACTCTTTTGTTTATTTCGGTTGGCTGCTGTATTTTTCGTATATAGTATTATTAATCATTTATTAATCATATTATCTGCATAGCAAAGAGTGGCTGGATGCCTTCTCTTTGGAAATGGTGTTAGTGCAAATTTGGTCATGTATGAGTTTTCAGTTATTATCCTTGAAATTCACTTAAAAAAAATATTTTTTGTAAATACAACTTTAAATCAGCAGCCATGTATTTATTTATTTTTCTAATATTTTTTTATATTTTTTTAATATACACATTGTCTAATTTCCATTAAAAATTTGTCGTAACCATTAACAATTTATTTGACCATATGCTTCTTCTACGTAAGTCTGTTTGATGTTCTTTTTAAGTTGGACCCTAAAGCTGATGCACTGAAAATATTCCTTTTACTCGTAAAATTGTGAGGGGTTTGGTTTAGTTTTTAGAGATCTTGTATTTTTATTCCATTCATTACAACCGAAAACAAATTGTTTTTGTTTTATTTCTAAATTAAGTTATTTTTAATGGAATTTATTTTTATGTATTTAAAAGAATTTTGTTCGAGCATTTATATTGAAATCACTAAGAGAAAATCCAAGTCTGTTATTATTTTCAATACAAGTGCTCGATGAATTTTATACAAAATTTATAAAAGGAGGCAGTATTATAAAAAATAATTTAATTTAATTTTTATTCAATGGTACATCAAAGGTTCGAAAAGGGCTTAAATTGGAATGTTAGAGAGCGATGAGTGTTATTCTTTTATTAGCTTTTTTTAATAAAATTTTTCATTTATATTTTAATTTACTTGAAACGTTTTCAAAAGTCGAGTTAAGGTTTTGAGTTTCGATAATATGATTCTGGTCGTTTTCTATAAACCAGCCCTTTAGTTTAAACATCAGAACGTTTTATTAACTTAAAATGGCCTTAACTGGCATTTGAAAGCTTAATAATTATAACAAATAGTTAAGTGTACAATTAATGTTGGTAGTCAATAAGTCTTAAAGGTAATATATTAAAAATATTATATATATACATATATGTATATCTGTATACAAAATATCTTCTATATACAAATAAGAAAAAACATGTTTTAAAATAACTTTTGTTCACTAAATGCAAAAATTTCATATACAAAAAAAAACGAAGAAAAAATCATATTTGAATGGAAAAATAAGTGTACTGCAACTAATACAAAACTAATCTAATACATAGATGTCTAATTGTTTACACCGAATTTGAAATTTTTACTGTATTTTGAAAAGTTCATTTATTGAATAGAATCTTAAATATAAATTAAATACAGTTTCATATACAAATATATACACTTTTCATCTTATCGTTGTGTTACAAAAGCGAAAAGTAAATTAAACAGGAAATATTCAAATATCATTTAATATTATATGTACCTTACAAGCAAACAAATTCATTATTAAATAATTATTAAAAACAATATATGAATAAAGAAAATATTGACAGAACTATTACGTATAAGTACCATACTATATGCATACCGACTTATTATAAAAAAATAAAAGTTTAAAATCGTATTAAATAAACTAGCTTTAAAGTTTATATAAAAAAATCAGAGGCTTAAACTATAGAATATTTAATGAAATTGTCAATTTATCTTGCAAATAATTGTTATGCATCTTGCAAAAGTCTTTTAAAATATAAAATAAAAAATAGCAATTTGCAAGAGGCCTAGCAAATTTGCAAATGAATTACGGGCAGCTAAAACACACAAAAATATATATCTAACAATTTAGAAAAAATTCAAAAACATTACAAATATCAAACAAATTAGAAAAAACAAAATGCTCAAAATACCACCAAAAGCACAAAATAGTCTTTTTTCAACCGGAATAAAATAGAACTTAAAAACGAAACCATAAAAATATCTAATAGAAAGTTTATTTAAAAATGTAGCAGATAAATATTTGTTATTAAATAAAATAAAATTTATTAAACGATTTAAACAGGAAAACTTAAGAAACCAATTAAACCATATTTAAAAAATAGATTTAAAAAGTAGATTTCATTTAAATTGAAGAAAAAAATATAATTTGTTTGCATTAAAGTGAAGAACTTAACAAAATACCAACATAAATTGAAAATAAATAAATATTACAATAACTGTGGCAATGATTAATAAAAGAAAAATAAATAATTATTTGAAAACAAATTAAGCCAAAATGACATCTTTGGCAACAACAACAAACAAAAAACAAGAAAACAAGAAAGCAAAATTTTTAATTTATATTCATTAATTATGTAATTAAAATCATATGTGGTGTTAAATGGTAGAAACAAACAGATAAATATTTTAAATAATTATTACGATTAAACAGAAATTAAATTATATTATTACAAACATTATTACAACTTAAATACTTAAATAAAATCCATAACTAATTAAATAAATATATTTATCAATATTAGTAGCGAATGAAAACCATTCTCTTTGTTTCAGTTTTATTTTTAATTATAAATCAAAGAATTATATATACAAAATGATGGTGTAAATTAAACAAAAAACAAAACAATGTTAAAAATAAAAACAATCGTTAATCATATTTAAGATAAAACATACTTATAACATAATTACTACAATTTATATATTTATTTGCAATTTGTTTATTTCACGTTCAGAGGCCAGATCACGTCCTTCAATATCGATTGAAGTTTCAATCAATTTTATTAGAAATTTCAATCGGAATCGAATGCCATAATTTGCCCTCAAGTCATATTTACATGTCGATTTATAAACGTTTTACCTAATAATAATATTTCGATACTCGCGAACAAATCAACTAGAAAAGAAATTCTACTAAAAATTGAACAAACGAAAAAATTGATTTTAGGAAAGAAATATTTAATTAAATTAAGATTGTCGACATATTTCCAATTTGAAGACGGCAGTTTGCAGCTTTTAATTCTTTGATATTTCAGACATATTTCAGAGGCATTAAAAAATTTCAAAAAGACTCATTTCCTTGAAAGTTTTTTATTTCAAACAAAACACGCAAGTTTCATTGTGTATAAAACATAATTGCAGCTTCATGCGATTTTTGCAGTTTTATTGACATTAACAATATCTAGTAGAACTAGAGCTTAAATAAGTATTATTCTTTATTTGCAAAAATATTGAAAAACGTTTTAGGGGAAAATCTGGTGAATTGTTAAAACAGAATTACAACGTCTGACGTATTTTGTATGCCATTAATATTGATATCAAACAAAACTCCCATATATTAAGGTGGTATTACTTTGGTCGTACATACAAGTAGAAATAAGGTTTTATCACAAGCGTAACAAATTAATAGTCCATGTATTAGAAAACGCAAATAGCAATTTCTAAGGATTTGCAATTTTATGCTGATAAGAATATTAAATAATCTTTTATTGGGAGATTTTTCTATTTTCATTGTCTATGGAGCGTTGCTTTCCTGTTAGAGAACTCGCAACATTTGGTATTTAATACACAAATATTTGCAATTCTTTTAAATGTTATTTTATTTCTAACACTACCCACTCCTCTATCTACTTAAGGTCTACGAAAACTTCGTAACAATAAAAAATGGTTTAAGTTCCTAATCGGACCGGACTTTATCAACAATCTTATGCGACAATGACTACAACTGAAGGACGTTTTTTGAAATCTACTTCTAGAAAAATAGACTACCTGAATGACTTGAGAAATAGAGGAAGCACACGATCATTAAATTATATAATTAATTTGACCAATGACTTATTTGGGCACCCTCATCACTTAATTTTTTAGTTAATATACATATGTTACTTATATTTTTGTAAATAAGGAAAATTTGTATGAGAAAATGAATTTTATTTTTTAATTTGTTTCATTGCACCACGCCCTTCATCATTTAAATAGGGATCTGTTTAGGAATATTGTGAATATTACGTAAAAAATAGATAAACAAAATCAGTTTCTGAAATGTCATAAATTTCTTTGAAGTGAAAATTTCTGATTCATAATACTTATCAAAGGTTTATGCATATTTGATATGTTATTATGAATAATAAATAATATTTATATTTTTAAATTACTTCAGTTAAATTAAAAATTCACAGATTTTCATGCGTTATGATGCAAAAACAAATCTAATTCTTTAGCAAAATAAATTTCATTTTATGGGAATATATATGTTTTATACGAATAATTCGCCTGGATTACTTTTGTAGAGACCAACTAACGTTACAAGCTGCCCAGACGGAATTTAAAAGCATACACTCCGATCACTTTATAATGTCATAATTTATCAATAGATTACATCTATTAAATTTGCAGTTTTGTCGCTTTAATTGTATCTGTTTGGGGACGATCGCAGTCTTTCTCCCATTAGACCAGATTTACTTAGTGTATAACAAGAATAAGTGGACTCTTAGCGTTTTAAAATTTTGTTTTGTTTGAGAGTTTTTAAAATAAATATTGAAAAGTATTCAAAAATAAGTATTAAGATACTTTACTTATCCACTGAGAATCGGCCATACAAATTTCTGATATGCATTAGAGGACCTACTGTACTTGTGTTGCTTAAGATGTATTCAGCTTAATTTAGAGATTTTGTGAAAAATTTGTTGTCCACTACACATATGATGTGCTGGATATTAAAAAGAAACTTGATTTTCTTCCTGCAGCTGTCAACATCTTTCAAATGAATCGCAGGATTTAATCTGAAAGTCTGAAACGAAAATTTAAAACTGCTTTCGTTGATCCGTCTAGCGAATATCATTATCGTTTTAATAAGGTGTTAGAAAAAGAAGCTTGTCTTCATACTCCTGATATTTAAAATGTTATATAACAAATTTGGAAAAAGTTTTCCCAAAATAAAAATTTTAACATTTGTAATCTTTTAGAATTTTATTTTCCTAAAATCTTTCAAATTATTTTTCGAAATCTATTTTAAAGCATAAAAAGTTTCTTTCGCAAATATAAACTTTAAAAACCGGCTTAAAAAGACGAAATTTTTAAATTTGAAACAGAAAAAGTAAATTAAAAAACAGTGAAAGCCACGATGAATGGACAAAATAATATTATAAAATACATAATAATAAATAAATTATTTTTACCAAATACTTATACAAAATTATTTACATACAAAAATTAAAAACAAAATATTTTTAATAATGACATTCAGCAATTATTACATGTTGCATAGCAAATTTGACAACAATTATATACAATTTATATATTTTATAATGAAAATATAAGAAAAATATATAAGGAATGCATAAAACGCAAATTCTATTAGCAAAAACTAAATTAATTAATTGATTAAAGTGAACTTATGCTAGACTTTCATGCAATTTTTTTTTTCGTTTCGTTTCATTAATGTTTTTTTGTAAACAAATTAATAAAAATATAAATAAATGTTTTCGAATATAAAAAATATATACTGATTAGAGGTATTTTATTCCAAAAAAAATATATATATAAATAAAATGGCATGACCATTTAAAAAATAAATACTAAAAAATAGTACACAATTCATAAATATAACGATTTTTTGAACTACTATATGAATAATAAGACAAATAATATAAAAAGACACATTCATCTCAATTAAGAATTAATTATTTATCTCTCAGTGTATTTTGAAATTAATCAAATAAATGACAATTCAATTAAAAATTCTTAATCCTTTATATTCATTAAATAAAAGGAATATTGTACGATGTATGATGCATTTAAATTCGATCATGTAAAACAGCACACTTTATGCAAAAACCTAATTAAATAAATCTACAAATTTAAGCATATTTTTAAAAACAAACATAAAATTAATTATATGTATTAAATGTTTAATTGATGTATAATTTATTTAAAAGAAAGTAAAACGTATGTATACATATAAAAACAAACATATAATAAATATTCGGCATAAATATACATAAAATTTCACAAACTTATTTATAAGAACCGATATACAAAATAAATAAATTTATAAACTTTATTCCACACATACAATATATATACTCTATATATATAAAGATATATTCCACAACAACAACACAAAAACACAATGAAATTTTATTAATTAGAAGATTTTAAATCAAAGCAAATCGAACTAGTTTCGTCTAACAACAAAATACAAACTTATGCAAAAACCCAAAAAACATTTAACTAAACAACAGGTTAAGAACAGGAACAGAAACAGAAAATAAACATTCAAAATCAATTAAATAAATAATAATAAAATGTCTAAAAAAACACAAAAAAGATAAATATAAAAAAGGAATTCATTTAACTCCCAACAAGGATCTTTAGCACTCGGCCAAGTTCTCAATTGAAATACTATGCAACGAAATAAAAATATCGACATCCACCCCATGAGGACAAATTAAGCTAAAATTTAGGCCAAAGCAACGTTTTTTCTCATGAAATTAGGGATGATAAATTCTTCGTTTCTTGAAATTGGTTCCAGTTTTCGGAATAAACCGCTTATTTCTAAAAAGAAGCAGTTGCACGAAAAATATTCCCATAACTGGAGAACGGTTTTTTGCATATTTCAGTTTAATTAAAACAATCGGAAATTCGGCAAGAATATTATCTTTTAGCCGTGCAAATATTGTTTCTCAACCTACCGAGTAGTTTTAGAGTTGTCGTGCAATTTATGCAAAAAAAATTACCTCCTAATGGCCATGCAATCTGCCTGTGGGATGGCCTTGCAACCGAAGAAACTTTTCAAGTGCATTTTTCTGTGATACATCATAAATTAGCGAGTCTCCGAATCAACCCTAATTCCTGGCAGTCCGTAAGTTATCTAATCTAATCGAATACCATGTATTCATACAGTTGCGAATGTAAGAATATAAAAGACAAAATGTCTAAATGACTACTTATCACTATATGGCTTGTTGAAGGTGAGAGAATTGTGGTTTATTGAATGTTCATCGGGCCGTTTGGTTTGGAAAATACTTTACAAGCCTGTTACATGTTTTGTGTACATGAATGTAAGTATAGAAATAATTTTTTAAGGTACTGTTGCTATAGCTTATATATCTATATATATATATATATATATATATATATATATATATATATATATATATATATATATATATATATATATATATACTACCAGAAATATATACATATACATAAAAATAAGGCCAAACTAATATTAAAAAATTTCGGCTGTTAGTTGTACTGAGATCGAAATGAGGACCTAGGACTTGCTGGGTACAATACCTTGCACTATAATTTCATATAATACATACTCGTATTTCTTAAGGGCTCTCAATAATGTCGTGAATGAAAAGGCCATTGTCCCTACCATTAGGGAAGCTTTGATTTTATATTGAGTAGGAAAACCAACAATTTCACTTCTAGACAATCTGTCAACTTGGCAATATTCTTACTCCTCTAATATGGGAAAAATTATGGGAAAATTGTTCAAAGCTTTCAAATTTTACGCAAGTTTAGTTTTCTGATAGAAGTTGATATATTAAGAGGATATTAAAGGATATTTTTTATAAAATAAAACTTTCATTATAAAACTGCGGTTCTCCCCTTTTCATCCCGACGGTGGTTGACATTATGAATTTAGTACGAGTATGTAACAAAATTAAATTTTAAGACCTCTTTTATACATTTTGTTATTACATGAATGTGTTATTTCTCAAACCAAAATGCCACTTGGCTATTTTCTAAGAAAAGTTACATTAAACATTTGAGGCTGCCAAGACAAACATTTATTTTGCATCATCAATTTGGTACGATTTCGTTTTGAAAGGGAGTGGAGTGACATTTTAAAAATCCTCTGTCTTCCCAATGGAAGAGCGGTGCTTTTCTTTGAAAAGTTAACAACAACTAAAATCCGAAACCCTTAGTGCCCAATTTCACATTTAATCTTATATAATTGCACACCATACACATTCACAAATACACGCACACAAATATTTAAATATATGAAATTACACACACTTCCACATACACATACTTGCCACACTCATGACAAAATTATTATTTCTAATGCACAACTTTTTGTTTTGAAATAAATTCTGAATGCCTGTTAGAAAATGCGGCAAATTCTTTGAAAATTTCGGCATATGGTGGCCGATTTTGCTGATGATAAAATAAAATTAATTAGATTTTGTGGTTTTACAAGTACGTTCGTTACACGAGAGAGAACATCAGTGATAACGCTAAAATTGGAAGCATTAGAATAGAGTAACTAACTCATGGTTGCTACAATGTTCTTTGCCCAAGAGTTTATTGTGTCACTGTTTCATTTTCCATTTGATTAAGTGCCATGAAATTTTATTTCAAATAAAAAAAGATATTAAAAAATAAAATAAAAAGTTAAATACAAATGAAACGAATTGGATGAAATGAGTGTGTGATACCGCATTTTTTTCGCCTATATTATTCAAGCGAATGACATACAGCGTGACATGTAATTTTATATTAAATTACGAGGGTGGTATTCAATCGATTAGAAGTCAATTGATATTCCGAAAAAAATTCGGAGAAGCGCTAAAACTTTCAAAGATTTTAACGGGTTTTATCATTTCAAAAATTAACACCGAAAGCAGGCGGAGCTGCCAGTATTGGGGATATGGTACGTCTCTAATTTGTGTAATTATGCGGATTGAAATTTTCTATATGCAATTGACAGTAAATTATCTTTATCGTTCACTTCTAGAAAATTATACGGGAAACGAAAAAATTCATATTCATATAATCAGTCCATTATTTTCCTCAAGAGATAGACAATACATTTGTAGGGTGCAATTCATTCTAAAATTCTAAAATCAGCATTTTCATGTGTGAGCGCTAATATTTCAACATTGCTCGCAAGTGAAATTTCTAACGAAAAAATTATCTTTTTTATTCTCATAAATGAACACCAAAACAAAAACAGTCTGTCTACGATCAAAAATTAAAATGTGTATCTACATTTTTTTTCAATGATAGACATAAATAAAAAAATTATGCATATATGAGAGGAAATGAGTCTCATTAATGATACTTAAACGACTTCAAAAAATATATAATAATCATATATTAGACAATAAATTTTTTATGTAATTTTTTTGTGATTTGTTGACAGATTTTGAAAATTCCTTTATTTATATGAAAGTATACACTCCAGAGATGGTCCAGTTTCAAGCAATATGGGAGCAGGGTGAATGATACCACCCATAGCGATTTTAGAAATAATCTCTAAAAAATTTGAAATTTTACAAAAAAAAAATTTTAATAATTAAATTTATTATTTCGGAATACTCTCACCAAGTAATTGTGAAAACAATTATTTTCAAACTGCTTAAACTTCACTGACGATTTGGTTTAGTGATCAATCAAATGTCGGCGTATGAACCGCTAAAGCCAGAACAAGCAAAACATTTCACCAAAAATGTTAACCAACTTAAAAAGTAGGCTGAAAATAACTAAAATGTTATTAAATATTCAGTTATTTGAAAATGATGTTGAAATAAGACTCAAATTATAGTTTTTAGCTTTCCGCTGGCATCTTCTAACATAAATTCAGACTGTTTTTTTTTTGTTGCTATTTTACTCTCAACTTCCCAACAGTTCACCAGCAAATATAAAGTGAACAAATAAAAGTGAAAAATGAGAACTATCAAAAGCTAATGCGTAGATTGAGAGTGAAAGGACTTAATTCAACAACAAAAAATCCACTATGACACTTTGACCCATTAAACTTATTTCAGAGTATCCGTTGCAAATCTGCCGTCTAGCTGTCAAATTAAGCCAAACAATTGGCTATTTAAGCCAGTTACTATTTCTCCATTATGCAGATATTTGTTACCTCTTTTTATAATTTTACTTAACAGATGAAATAATTCAAATGACCTCAAAATAAATTTCTTTCAATTTGCAATCCATCAAAAAGCAAAGATAATAATAAAATTGAAAAATGCTCATATGTTTTACGTACTTAAACATAAAAATTCACAACATTTAGCGCAATTATCAAATGAAATTTCAATTGTCATGAAAACCTTTGATTTACCGCCATAACGACATCAAGAGGTCTTTGCTAAATGTTTGATCTTGTTAATCGCATGCAACTTCACAATTATGACATCCTGGTACTCCAAGCGGCACATTTCTTTGAAATTAGCGGCATCATACCAGATGTGGTGGTAACAGCAAAAGAATACTTTTGCAACACCCTTATTTTGTTTGAAAAGAAGAAAACAATATTTATTTAAGGATTTGTTTCGTAGTCTGTAGATAAAGGGGCAGAAAAAAGATTTTTTCCGATGTTTTTTTGGCGGCAATTATCTTTTGACTTCAATTTAATCCTTGAAATGCAAATTTAGTGTTTTAATCTCTTTTCATCGTTGAATTTATAGAAATTCATTCATGCTAAGGGCATAGTATAGAAAGCGGCACTTTTCTTTGAATTTGAAGGCATGCGAATTGAATAAGAACTTTTCTTTTTTTTCAGTTTCAAAATTCAACACGCTTCCTTCCCACTGATGAAAAGAAATCATCCCTGTCTATTTAAGGAAATAAAAGAAAAATAAAAAGCGGATAACTTTGATGAATATTATTGGGTCAGTTAATTAAGGGAATATAAAGAGGGAAAAAAGGATCAACGAAATAAAGTTTTCATTTATAAAAATAAAATAAATTAAAACAGTGAGAAATACTCATGAATTCTGCACTCCTGTTTCATACAGCGGTATTTGCCTTTCAAGGGCAACAAAAATTATTTTAATCAATCGACTGTTTTTATATTTTTCCTTATTACAAAAATTTTTAATTACACCTCAATACCGATTCACTGTGGTTATAATTAAACTCATATAAAGTGCAGACATTTGAAACGCCAAACTAACTCCCTGGAATGTTATCTGAAATAAATGCATCAAACAAAGCCGTGTTGAGGATTTGTTTTTACTTCATTTGGCACGCACTGCATTTACACACAAAATAAAGTCACCCCACATTTAGAAAACAAAAAAAGTGTATTTGAAAACATACATGTACGACATCCTTCGTGTGTGTATTTCGGCGGCTTGGGATCAAAGCAGCGATTCTACTGATGTGTAGACTTTTCAAAGAATTTTACCGCTTAAAGTAACAGGAGATCATGATGTCTGTGGAGTTTGTAAAATTGTTGCTACACATTGAATGAACTTTATTAAAGAAAGTATCATGAACTTCTGGTATTTAAAGCGGCGCCTTTCTTTGAAATATTGATGACTTTAGATGACGAATAACCCAGCAAACATATTAATTGTTAGTTCTTAAATTATTCTTGACTTGTGCAGTAGAGTGATCATTCAACGATATCGATTTCTAAGGATTAAACGATATTTAATAAAATTTCTGGCATTCAAGCAGTTCTGCAAACTTGGAAAAATTAAAGAGTCTGAATTCTCTGTGGAAATTGAAGTTGTTTTTGAAGCAGTAGCTCTAGATTCATTTCAAAAATATATATTCTTTATTATTTACCGAAAATCTCAATTTCTCCTACAAAAAATCGTTCAATATCCATACAACATCTATCGGAACATCGTATATCTTCCTCTGACCAGTTCACCAGTTCAAAAGTTATAAAAAGTTTACATAAAAAGTTTACATAAATATGTACATATAGCCATAAGGACATCATCCGAAGGGCAGTTAGAATAGCTCCTTATCAACTCGAAACCTCGTAATATGAAGAAAACTTGATTTTCGAAAATAACAAACTCCCCAACTTGTGAAAGGGTTAAGTTAAAAAAAATATTATATCATTTAAAAATGCAACGGACAAAAAATATGTAGGCAATTATTCTTTCAACAGAATTACAATTGCAATAAAGTGAGTTCCGAAACGTCATTTGCGATGCATTCCTAAATATAACCTTGTAAACATTAACAATGTTGGACGTTCAAAAATGTGTAATAAAAGTTATCGATGCGCACACAAAAAGCAAACCGTGCATTACTAATTTTGTTGATGCCTTGTTGGCAACTTGTGCAAAATAAATGGCAAATTATTATTTCTTTAATTTCAGGGGAAAAATGTACGTTCGAATGGAAGCAGCTCCTGTTAACATCAGGGCTACAACGTGAAGACGACTTTAAATATATTTTTCGAAAATAATATTTTTACTATATATTTTTAAAGCAACTGATTGCAGAGAAGTGTTTCTGAACGTAAAAATATTGCAAAGTTTTCTTTATTACAAATTAATCAACTCACTTGGTTTGTCACTGACGTTTTGACATTTTGAATTCACTTATAATCACCAGGAAGGTTAATTTCGATATAGTTAATTGTATTTAAAAAAAGGACATATGATCCGATAAAGTCCGGAGATGCTTCTACCCACATCTTATTCTGTACGATTTCTTGACAATTTATAAGCAGTTTGGCAAACTGCTTATAATATTTCTATAAAGGAATCATTTCTAACACGAACCATTGCTACTTTTTTGACTTTATGCAAAGATTACGATTGTTCTGGTCCACCCGTTCTCTTTTAAAAGTCAATGCTTGTGCTCATATCTATTGTACGCTCCCAGGACACACGGTAAGTAAAAGAAATGCTGCTGTTAACTTGTTTTATGGAATATGTTAATTAACAGGGCCGATCGCCGATGATGGGTTTGTGTTTTTTTCTTATTTTTTGTTAATTAAAATATATACATTTATTATTAATAATATTGTTAAAAGTTTGAAAGTGAAAAAACTGATTTTATAAAAATAACCTCTCAAAACTTTAGTAATATTTTCAATGGGTTTTATAAGGAAATTTCCAGGATGAGTAGTGGGTTGTTATAGAAAACTACAGTTTACACGTCCTGAAGACCACAACATCGTACGTATATTATGTAATTTTTCCACAGTCACCCTGTTTTCGGAGAGTTTTTAATTCATTAATTTCATACTAGTCATTTAGTACACTGTTAGTATCGCCTGAAAGTATGTAGTTTCAGGCTGCACATTAAATTTCCAATTTACTTCTGTTAACTTTCTCATTTACTGTATGTAAACAATAAAATTCATTTAGATTTGGGACATTTTTGTTTGAAAAATATTTTTCATAACAAATTGCATTAGTAATGGTTGTTGTCTTTGATAGCGAAAGATAAAGCAAGAGGTTTGGTTCATGAAAAGATTTGTACAAGGTGGCGCAGTTGTTTTACATTATCAGTTTTTCTTGAAGCAATTCTGAGTTTATTGAGAAAGATGAGAGAAGAAAGAGAGGGGTATATATTGGTTATACCGAAAAGTTACTTCAATTCTCTTTTATTTTATTCTCATTATGGAGGCATATTAGACTGAACAAAAAATTTAACACAGACTGTTTAGAGCAGCGATAGGCAAAACAAGGGCGCCGCGCCAATGCTTACGCTCTTACATCGTGTACATGTGCACACGTATTGCAGAGAAATAAAAACCATAAATCAGTCTCACTCGAGCACTAAAACACGATGGAGGTGTTACGCTTGTTTTTAGAAATTAGCGTTGCCATATGCAAAAAGTGAGATCGCCAGAAATTCATATGAAATCAACCAGAGGAAATACTAGTTCTTATGAACAAAATTTTTATGAGGGAATGGAGATTTAAGATTTTAAATTTAGGTATGACATGAAAATGTCAGATCTGGCAATAGTGATTCTTTATGTGTGTTTGTGAGCGCAAACAAAATGTTTATATGTATTTTTGCCTATCGCTGGTCCAGAGTGTACACAAACGGGCAGTGTTAAAAGACAATTGAGGAGACTGCCCACAAGAAAAACTGATATGTGTAAAAGCAGAAAAAAGTAATGTCATTAACGCCAATTTGGAGCCAGATGTTTCGCGATCAACAAATGAAAGTGCTGTAAAAAGCGCGTAATTATACGTGAACTTGGGAGGTGGCCACTTGACGATATCATTTTTTCCAATTATTATTATAAATTTTACATCTTTAAACAATCTTTTTTTTTAAGGAGATCCTTTTGTTCATTAATACCAAAATGGCATCCAGTTTTCAAATTATGAAATTACTTTTGCGCCATATACATACATACATACGTGCATATTTTGAAACACAGGTATATTAATTTATCCGTCTTTTGCTTAAGACATCTGAAATATACACTTAGTCCTATTCTAAATTAGGCTCAGTATTTATTAATAGAAATTATTACGTTGATTAAACAACCGTCAGAGAATTAAAAAAAATTCACTATAATTTCGTCGTACTATGTTTGTTGCCTTTACACTATTTTAAAATTTTAAAGAAATAAAACAAAACATTAAAAAATAGTTTACACTGATTCATAGCTCCTTTAATGCAACATGGGCGTCTCTGAAAAAACAACGAACTTGTCAAAATGCAGTTAAAGTTTTTGTTATCACATTAAAAGTTTTTGGTATAACATCGGTTTAGCTCTATATACAATTCTGATTTTTCTTATGCATATAAAAGGGATATTGAGGAATACTTGTTCCCGGGTCAGATATGGTACGGGTCCTTTTCTTATATATTAAGAGGATATTGAGGAACGCTTATTCGTTAATAACATAAAATTTTTGATTATTGATATACATACGTCCATAAAGGAATGGAATGGACTCAAGGAATGTGAAATTATTTTTATTCGATATTAATCAGCAGTTCTTTAAATTTATTTAATAGAAATTTTTCAATTTGCAGATCATTATGATTGTGATCTCGATGCGCCCATTGAAGAAATTGAATTGAATGAAGGCAGTTTTTTAGTTCCCGACAACACATTTCCAAAAGTAAAAGATGAGGACGCCTTTAAAAGACCATTGAAAATAATATTTAAACTTACAAAGCACTTTTATGAAATTATATGGTTCGTACTACTAGGCGTTAACTGTTTACAAGTTTGGCCGTGTAGAAAAATCGTACAAAACTGGACAAGTTTACTCTCGTTAAGCATGTTATTTCGAGCAAAGAATATCCCTGTAAAAATAGGATTGTACAGGGTGTACTTTTATTTATCAGATTTTCACAAATTGTAAAGTTTTACAAAAATAGGGAAATGTTTGTTTATGACATTACGCGATTATAACGAAATATTAAATGTACATTAAATTACTTCTCCGGTTGCAACAGTTTTGAACAAACGATTCGTTGAAACTATTACGTTTTTAAAGACTTCCGGATATGGTGAATTTTCTCTCATAACGAACTCCTTTTAAAGTCCCAACACAAACATGTTTGTATGCTTTTACCCTTATAATACACAAAACTAATTTTTTCGCAAATTTTCTAAGCTTTTTCTAATCACTTATTATTATTGGTCAAACGGTATTGAAAATAATAAAAAATAATTGAAATTTGCATTTTGAGACATTGAAGGTTGTATAAACATACCAGGGATATATATATTTGATTTATTTATAGTTTTTTGAACACAAAATGTTTATTCTGCTTACAATGAAGTTTGCCTATAACGAACTAAATTGTAGATATCGTTATAACCGAACTCCACTGTAGTACAATTTTCATAACATTTATTACGGCATTAACAAATAGTACTTCGCCAAAATTTTATATGAATAAAAAAATTTCTTTATTAGGAAACTTTTTTTGTTTGAACATTTAGGAAAAGTTTGAATTTTTGTTTAAGTCCGATAAAAAAAGTGGCCAACAGAATAAATTTTATTTGAAAATTATGGTACTAAATTTTAAAATGTTTGAAGACAAATTTTCTTGAAACAAGTTGAATAAATTACGCGAAATTAGTATTAGGAGCACAGAAAATGTTGGTCATCGCATATTCAAAATTATATTGGCAACAAAAATAGATTTTTGGGAAATTAAAATAGAAGAGACACACATTGACATTTAAACACACAAACTTTTTGTATGCAGTCTCTATCGTTTGCCATATACAAAAGAGAAAATAAAGGACAGACACACTTTTCTGGGAAAAGCGTTTTACTTTCATAAAAGCAACAATATGTGTGTGTGTGTGTGTGTGTGTGTGGGTTTGTGTGTGTTTGTTGCCTAAAGCTAAAACAGCAAAGAAAGCTAAAGGTGGTAGAGAGACAGTGAGGGGTAAAAAGAACACAAATGAATAAAGAAAACAAATAAACATTAAATGAAAATGAAAAAGTCAACAGCTGCGCATCACTTATCAGAAGTGAATTTTCCTTAAAATGGGGTGAGTTTTCCTACCACCATCATCATCAAAACACAAATTTGCTACTCTTGGTTTCTCAAAAGTTGCAACAAAATACAACAAACAGTGTACATGGATCTATACATATTATAAGTTTTTATTATTTTTCCTCTGAAAAGCTGAATTATAAAAAAACAGCGCAAATATTAGGGATGTCAGGTGGTGATGAATTTTATAAATTTCGAGATTAGGAATTTCAATGAACTCCAAAATAAACACAATTTAAGTAAATGATAAATGTTTATCAAAACTTTGTTTAAAGATTCTTCTAAATCAAACATAAAGGTTTGCACGCGGGTATGAAGCCTTTAAACAAAAAGGAAACCGAACTTCTTCTTTTTAATACAAAACGTTAGAATAATTTGAAAATAAATTCAGGGGGCAAATTACGGCATTCGATATCGATCGAAATTTCAATACAATTCAAGAAAATTTTGTTTGAAATTTCGATCGATATCGAATGCCGTAATTTGCCCCCTGCTTATTGCCAGGTCTCTTAAGCATATTATGCAAAAATTTATTGTTTGTTGTTGTCTTAGCTGAATATATGTCCGCATTTCATTGCCACTAACCAAATCATCAGCATTCTTTAGCCGCATCAGGTTTGGAAAGCATTAAAACTCACACACTGATAGAAAAATCAGCAAATACCATATGAGAATAATATCTCTATATTTTTTGAGCTTTTTATAACAATTTGATTAAAATATTATTCAAGATTGAGGTCATGCAGAACACTCTGCTTCTAGCATTAGTTAACAAGCCATGAACACGTTAAAGTTATGTTTCTAGAACGCTAACGGCATTCGCCAACATAGAAACGAACTAGAGCACTTCCTCACGGTGAAGAATATTGATGTAATGTTGGTATCTGAGACTCATTTGACTTCGAGAAGCCTTTTTAAAATGAGTGGCTACACCTTATATGATACAAAGGACCCGAGAGGAAGAGCATGTGGAGGATCAGCAATTCTAATAAAGTCAAGACTCAAGCACTATATTCTTGAGAACATTTGTGAGCACCATCTGCAGGCAACAAATATTTGCATCGAAAATTTTTGTTCAAATCTTGTGATATCATCAGTTTACTCCCCTCCCAGATTTTCAATCAGTGAAGATCAATACGAGGATTTTTACAAAACTCTTGGCCCTTGTTTCGTAGCAGCTGGAGACTACAATGCAAAGCATACGTTCTGGGGGTCGCGTCTTATTACTCCTAGAGGTCGAGCATTGTTCAACACAATTTCAAAAATGGATTTGGATGTCATTTCTAGTGGGGAGCCCACTTACTGGCCTACTGACATACAAAAAATTCCGGATGTTATAGATTTTGGGGTCATGAAAAATATCCCTAGGGATTTAATTCATGTTGAAGCTTCACATGATCTCTCCTCCGATCACTCTCCCACGATCGTTACAATTTGTAGCCCACTAAGAAGTGACTTACCTAACCCATATGTGAAGATGATACATCGTGTTAACTGGCTGGGGTTCAAAAAATATCTCAGTAGTCATTGTACGGAAAACATCAGGCTTAGAACTCCCGATGATATTGAACTTAACATTGCCAATCTTACCGAGAATATTAAACAGGCTGCTAAACATGCCACTACCTCCCATCCGCAGACTGGGTTTAATAGAATTTATTCTGCGGACATTGAACGTCTCGTATGTGAAAAAAGAAGAGCTAGAAGGGAATGGCAACAGCACAGATCGCCCCAACATAAAATCAGACTTAGAGAATGCACTAAACGACTCCAAGAGTTGCTTTCAGCTGAAAAATCTGCTTCTCTTAAGAACTACCTGGAAGGTCTCGATGTCACTGCAGCATCTAATTACTCCTTGTGGCGCGCTGCTAAAAAGCTTAAAACACCCGTTGAGTCTAAACCACCCCTGCGCACTTCTACCGGAGGTTGGGCAAGAACTAATACTGAAAAAGGTAACATATTAGCTGGTCATTTAAAAGACGTATTTACCCCAAACACATGTACTGGTGCTGTTGATTTGCCGAGCGTAGTAGCTCTACCCCCTCGACCCATAAAGTTTAAGATGCTTGATGTACAAAAACTAATTGCTGAAACCAATCCAAAGAAGGCCCCGGGTATTGATGGAATTAGTAACAAGATGCTGATGCAGTTGCCTCGTATTGCTATTAGAATCCTGTTATTTATTTTTAATGGCATTTTACGACTGGAGTATTACCCACACAGCTGGAAACTTGCCATGGTCAAAATGATTCCAAAGGCGGGTAAAGATCTTACTAAGGCTGAGTCATATAGGCCAATAAGTTTGCTGTCAACAATTTCGAAGCTCTTTGAAAAACTTCTCATGACAAAATTGTCCCCAATTCTAGCTGATAATGGATGCATACCGGACCATCAATTTGGTTTTAGAAGTCAGCACAGCACCATTGAACAATGTCATAGATTGGTTCATTTCATAAGAAGAACATTTGAAGAAAGAAAGTATTGTTCTTCCCTATTTATTGATGTCTCTCAGGCATTTGATAAAGTGTGGCATGAAGGCCTAATTCTAAAATTGAAGACATATCTACCAATAAACATTGTAAATCTTTTGGAAAGTTACATTATTGCCCGGAAGTTCACTGTCGTGGAAGGAGACTTCATGAGTGTGCCCGAAACCATTTCATCTGGGGTGCCTCAGGGGAGTATACTGGGGCCAGTTTTGTATTTGATTTATACCTGTGATATGCCTTTGAGCAGTAATATCCTCACCTCTACATTTGCCGATGATACAGCCTGCCTTAGTATGCATGAAAACCCTCACGAGGCATCCCGTTATCTTCAGCAACATATTAACCTGTTGGAATTGTGGTTGAACTTATGGAGAATAAAAGTAAATGAACAAAAGTGTGTTCATGTTACATTTACCCTACGAATAGACACTTGTTCCCCCATTCAAATCAACAATCAAGTTGTTCCTCAACATTCACATGTGAAATATCTTGGTATTCACCTCGACCGACGGCTTACATGGAAACACCACATTGACTCTAAGCTGACACAAATGAAGCTTAAATTAACCCAGATACATTGGCTGATTGGTAGAAATTCTACCCTCAGTCTAGATTGTAAACTTTTAATATACAAGTCGCTTTTGAAGCCGATATGGTGTTACGGAATTCAGCTATGGGGCACTGCTTCAGCTTCCAATGTAGAGAGAATCCAACGAATGCAAAACAAAATATTAAGGTTAATAACTACGGCTCCATGGTACTTGAAAAATTCTATTTTACATCGTGATTTAAATATGCCACTTGTGACCGCTGAAATTGCAAAATATGCTGGAAAATATTTAACAAAACTCGAGTTCCATCCTAATCCCCTTGCTCGTAACATCTTGAACTTTCCTGGACACATCCGCTTAAAAAAGAGGGACACTACAGCATTAATACGCAACTCTCCAGATGAAATTCCTTGAAAATATTTTTTGTGCGTAACATGAATTTTATGTATTATTAATTATTATCACTAAGTTTATGTCCGACACTGGTTGGGCCTAATAATTATTTATATATTTAAGATTTGAACACTTATTGTTAGTTCAATTATTTGAAGATACAATAAACATATATTAGCGTGAAAAAAAAAAAAAAAAAAGATTGAGGTCTTCCTTAGTGGTTAAACAATTTTATTTGCAATTACCGATATTTCGATACTCGTTGGTTATCATCTTCAGGAAAACTCTGAAGGTAATACTCAATGAGTACCGAAATATCGATAATTTTAAATAAAATTGTTTAACCACTAAATAAGATATCAATCTTGAATAATATTTTAATCAAACTATATGAGAATTATGTATATAAGTGTACTCAGCGAAGCCAACAACAAAAAATAAATTTTTTAAATAATTATTTTAGAAAGTTGTAAGTTTATACAAATATTCGGAGTATATAATTGAAAATTTTTATGAAAACAGAACATTCCAAAAACTGCTCTACCTCTTCTGAATTGGCAGCCCTGGTCAATTTTATGTATGAATATGTGAGTTAAAAACGCAGATATGAAAATGCTCGTACATACTAATACGTATGTATGTATGTAATAAGAGTGTGTGTGTTTGTGTGAATTAATTTATCACCATTTATTAACATCAAAGCTAATGCGATGCGGGTTTTCGCCTTTGAACCAAATCCTCAAAGGAGTTTTCCGATCTTAATACCAAGTATTCAGAAATTTTAGCAGCCAATGGAAAATTGTGAAAATTTCTTTTTGTTTTTCATTTGGTAAACATAGCAAAAGTGTACATACACGTACAATCAATATAGACGCTTGGAACAACAACAGAAATGAAAATTTATTTCCATTTTTGCGCGCCAAAGCCAAAAGTGTGTGGCATCATCATCATCGTCATCTCTGGCTGTTTGTCTAGGCACTTGTAGTAGTTTTAAATATTCGAATTTATTGTCAGACTGTGCGGTCTGCATACAAGTAGAGGGGCCAGGCATCAACTTGCATATGAATTTAGAGATTTGGCAAAATTGATTTTTTTAAGTTAAAATCTATCGATTAGACATTGCATTCATGGTTTTTATGATTGACAGATTATGATTTTTGTGTGTTTATGGAATTTTTTTTTCCTTTCACATTGACCTTTCATTATGAGAAAATGAGCGTATGGATGGGGGTTTTCCTTTTTTCTTACATTTATAAAATAATTTGGCGTGAAGATTTTTTTGAACAAATATCAGTGCCATACACACATGCAAGAGCCTGTTAAAATATCAAGTTGTTAAAATATCATGCAAGTTGTTAAAATATCAGCAGAAATCTCTCTTCATAGCAGATTTCGGAAAATTACAAGTTTGAGCAGCAAAATGTTAAAATTTTTTTATTATTCAAAAGTCACTGCTCACGTGTCTCAATTAACAACAGTGATATTCCGCAATCTGACACAGTCAAATATTTAGGTCTGCACATCGATCGCAGGCTTACATGGAAAAACCACATTAAAGCTAAGAAGCAACATCTTAACTTGAAATTCAAGCGCCTATTTTGGTTACTAGGTACCAAATCCAAACTAAGTCTCGAGAATAAGATAATTTTATACAAAGTAATGCTAAAACCAGTGTGGACATATTGTATACAGTTGTGGGGAACGGCCAGCAATTCTAACATTGAAATTCTACAGAGGTTTCAGTCGAAAACATTGAGGTCCTTAGTCAACGCTCCATGGTTTGTATCAAACAAAACAATTAATGATGACTTATCAATTCCGATGGTTAAAGAAGAAGTTAAAAAATATAGCGAAAATTACTTGGAGAGGCTGAGTAACCATTGTAACCCATTGGCAATAATGCTATTAGATGACACAAACGAAGTAAGAAGACTGAAAAGGAACCACGTATTAGACTTGCCATTTAGAACATAATCAATTATACATAAAAAAAAAAAAATTCTTTGTACATATATGTAAATATTAATATAGATTAAACTTTAAGATTTTTTTTATATAATGTATTATAAATTTTTGAAATAACTTTAACAATTTTTGTTCTTGTATATTGTTGTTCTTATTGGAGTTCAACAATGAATGTTATTTTATTACTCCTTATTTTATAAAATTTACTTATTATCCTTGGATAGATTGTAAATAAAATGAGAAAAAAAAATTATTCAAAAGTCAGATTCAATATATTTTTCATTCTTAGAAATGAATTGAATATATTTATTAATAGATATATATTTACATATTTTCTAAGTAGTACATGTACACCAAAAAAAGTTTGTTGTGCATGTACGAGTATGAGAGGATGGACTAGTTTGATCGCATTAATGATTTTTAGCCGACTTCAAAAGCAAGAAGCCACCTTTTCACCGGATTTTGATTATTCCATTAATAATAATTTAATACTATTAATAATTTTCTGAATGTTCTATATTTTTACGAAATTCTCAATTATATATTGGCAATATCTGAACAAGAATGCTACTTTTTGAACTTTTCAAAATTTGGCTTTACATCTACTGATGAGGCGGCATAAGTATCAGCCAATATAATCAGACGTATAAACCAGCTTAAATTCCATCACAAATCAGTGAATAAAGAAATAAATTCTTTATTTAAATGTTTCTTGAATTCCTTTACATTTGTCTTTTTTCATTTGTTCATTCGTTAAGTTCACAAATGTGTGCAGGATCTATATAAAAATTTTTTTAATATTTTATCCACATATTTTTGTGTTTGACTTTCAAAAATTCGGTTTTAAAATAAAATATTAAATTGTATTTAAAACAAGCGAAAAATCGATTATTACAAACAAAATGACAAACCATCGTCGTCCTTGTCATTCTATATTTTTTAATAGTTTCTGTGACATTTTCCATTGAATCACATTAAGTTATTCATTCCTACTCATTTGAACGATTTAAAATTATAAAATACAAGTTTCCTTTAAAGCAGAAAACATCGCATTATGAATCAACATACTCATATAAATTTTTTCAAATATAAAAATTTATTGCAAATTTAAACTTCCATTTTGGGTAAAAAGAATACGAATACAAAAAAAAACTTATAATATTCTATAGTTTTTTGCTTCAATCATTAGAAGCTGATGAGAGCAAGAGCATCGCAAATTAGAACTTTAAATTAATGTCATGCTGAAATTTAAATTATTAATAAAGCAAAAAATTATAAAGTTAAGCACGATTTTTATTATATGATTAAATCAATTAATGAAAATTAATTTATTTACTTAATTGGGTAGAATGAATGACCAAATTAAATTTATTAACTTTCTACTGCTACATGACACAGAAATGTTGGGAGTAAACAAATATTTTAGTTGATGTTATATCTGCATACAGTGACCTCTCGGTAATGTGAACTTCCAATATAATGAACTATCCAGTAATGTGAACACCTATTTTTTTATATGGACGCTCTAAATAGTGAACAAAGTTTAATGGCTCTAAATAGTGAACAAAAATTTTTGCAATTTTTGTTTGTTTTCTAATTTTGGAAATCCCCCGATTGAATAAAAAACTGTAAACTATTGTACTTGCACACTTTGAGTTTTGTTGTGTTTCGTCACGCATCCGTTGTGTTTCGTCACCTGTGTATTTATATTCCTGTGTATTTACAAAGATGTCTAAGAATAACAGAAAGTTTTTAACCATTAGTGAGAAATATGAAATTCTTAAACTTTTGGAAAAAGGATCAAGTATTACAGTGTTAAATATAATGTTGGGAAATATACCATTTGTTCGATGCACAATAAGAATAATAAAAATTATAAGTGTGTTAAAAATACGTATTATAGACCAGTGAAACGTAAACCTACGTATTTCAGAGCTTCCAATGATGGATAAATCTCTATACAAGTGGTTTCTTAACATGAGAAGTAAAAACCTTCCAATAAGTGGATTGATGCTGAAAGAAAAAGCGAAACAGCTTCATTCTAATTTTAATAAAAATGAACACGACTTCAATGCCAGCTAATGGTGGCTCCAAAAATTTAAGAAATCGTTAAGTTTGCAATAAATTACATTTTATGTTAAAAATTCCAAGAGCTTCAATATTTTGTAACCAAAAAACAATATAACACCACAAATTTTTACAATCGAAAATGTGAACAAATTCGATAATATGAACTACCTTGGTTTTTATTAGTTCACATTATCGCGAGTTCACTGTATATATTTTATTTAAAAACAGCTTTTGTGAAATAAATACTTAATATTTAATTAGTTTTTAAAATCCAAAGTGTCACCAGTGTCTTAACATAAATGTTTAACCATCAACACCAACGACTTTGTTAAAATGAAAATTTAAAGCAAATATTTTTTTTTAGCTAAAAAAGAATTTTCTGCGGATTTACTCGCATTGCGAAATCGTATTAAAGTTATAATAAATGCCACAACAGCTCTAGAGAACAAACAGTTAAATGCAACACAAAACTGCACATATACAACATGCAATAGCACAATAAAATTAAATATAAGAAAACAACTAATAGAGATACAAAGGAAAAAAATTTTAAGTGAAGCACTTACATAAACAGGTTAAGTTTCAGCTACAGTCCAATATGAACGAACAGACTATGAGCTACTTTCTCCATGCACCATAAGGCTGATTTTCGGACAAAAAGTCAATATTCCACTCAATAAAAAATCCTGTACATAATATTCATTGATTTTACTAAATGTATTTAAACATTGTAGAACTATTCATTTAGCTGCATTTCAGTTACCTGCCTCTTCCCCTTAAAGGCACAAAACATAAAATACTTGACTTTTGGAATTGCATTTAAGTAGTTTTCACTTACGTGCACAATGCAGAAAAAATTACGATCATTTAACTACATTATTCGTACATAATATTGCATTTAGCTGCTCAAAAAATTAGAGAATTTAATTTTAATACAGTGTCGCCATATACTTATTAGACATATACTATATTAATAATGATATTAATAATCATTACTAAAAAAATGTTGATTCCATACATACAATGTGTAGTATGTTCGTGATTCAGATGTTATTTTATATATAAAAATATAGTAGTGATTTATAAAAATTATGATCTAATATAAAATATCGGTTTGTGTGTTGAAATAATTCCATCAGTAAAGAATTTAGTTCTTGTACAGAACGTGGAAATCACTTCGTACTTTGAATTGAATACCGAATTTATTTCAACTCTATTTTATATTGGAAGATGGATAAAGTTTCATGCAAAAAATTTCGGTAACAAAAGATTAGTGTAAATACTGTCTATAAATACTTTCTAATTTAATTGCACTTGAGTTTATATGTACTCGAAAATCATTAATATTATTTTCTCTTTGTGTTACACTTAAGTGCATTTTAAGGCAGTTATGTGAATCGGATAAATTCGCTTGTTATACTCTTATGTGAACATCACTTAGAAGCATTTTTATTGTAGCTGCACAAAATTGCTTGCAAATTCGTATGTGCAGCTAAGCGAAAAATACTTTATATGTACATGTGCAGTTTACACATGAGGTTAGATATGTGCTTTTATTATTATCAATAAGTTAGCATTTATTTAAGTCATTTTGCACCATAAATAATAAAATACTGTTTATATTCAATAGCGATCAAAACGTCAAAATTACAACAACAACAAATAAAATGATAGAAACAAAACAGAAGTTTTACTTTTAGTTATAACAAATAATTGCTCAATCACAACATTACTTGCCACAGCGAAAAGATTTTTTACAGAAAATTTTATCATATCCATACATGGGTTTAAAATTCAAACGACCCCGTGGCTGTAAGTATATGTATATCCCTGTTATTTACGATTATATACGATAAAGAAGACCGCATTACCGGGTCTGTAAAGGCCACAATATTCTAAGCTTAGTTACGATATGATATTACAGGTTATAGGGCGAAAGATCTACCTGAACTTTTACTTCCCAAGGTATCACACTAATCTGTAAAGCCGTCCTCCCCTAAAAATCGTACGTATGGAGCAAAATAGAATCAACAATTAAGATATTTTCTATTATTAATACGCGGACTATGTACTAAGACACTGATCTTTTTTGTCATTAAGATCATAGACAACCTCTCAGTCTCTCAAGGCAGCAAATACTAAAAGTATTGGCCCGCTTACACAAGTGATCAACGTTTGCATTATGTAGGGCTCTATTAAGACAAAATCAAAACAGACAAGTTGCATGTTGTAATTTTCCAAAGCGGACATTTAACTTTGGGAAAATCTTCATTTTCCATTAAAAAGAGTCCGTCTGGCTGCATACAGCCGCCACCAACACCGCCTCCATTTAGTTGCTTGACTTTTAGCAGCGCAAAAATTTTGAACGAAAAAAGCCAAGCCCAAATACAGTTACTTTATTTAATAAATTTCAAATGCATTGTGTATTTTTATAACATTTTTTATCGCTATTGTTGCAACCTGCTGCTCAAATTGTTGTTCTCATTATTATGCATCTGAAACAACAAGAATACGTTGTATGAAAGACAAAAAAAAATAAATTAAGGCGAATAACGACATTGCAAGGTCGTAATTGTAAGTAAAAATTTTACAAATTTAATGTTATTGTTGCAGTTATTGTTGCTGGTGCTGTAAGCTTTTTGTATCTTTATTTAAAAATAATGCAGGCCAGCAACTGCTGTGCAAAAGTTTATTTGTTCACATTTATTAAATACATAAATACAACAGGATATTTTGTGGTCTACCTTCGTTCATTCCATTTGCTGTTTGTGGTCAAGACCAAAGGACAATCACGATATGGAAAGAGTGAAACACTGAAATATGTTTTTATTCCTCTGTTGCCTGCATATAAATATTTCAATTTCAATTAGTGCACCCTTTAGTCATTTGTGGTAAAATAGTTGAAAAGGGAAGTTAAAAGAATATTTGGTCTTGTTTGTTACAAAGGATACCTGGCAACATTTAATGCAGCTGCTACAACAACATACAAACGATTTAAGCTGGTTATTTATTATGGTCCTTTCAGAAAACTACAACAAACTGTCTTTTAAAGGATGTGGACTGTTTGACATTGACGCAGGAAGAGTCACAAAAAATGTGTTTAAACAGTATGTTAATGTCCTATTAAAAAAAAAGTAAATGTAAAATCAAATTCCATATTTTCGTTCCTTCACAGAGTACAACGAGTCGCTCAATTGTTGCAAAATCATCATAACTCACAATATAGAAAAATTTCGCTAATTATTGCAGCCTTTGTATTTGAATTTTCAAAGGAATAACATCTGATAACCTGCCCGAGGAAACCATTTGGATCGTCTTACTGTCTGTTCCTCTAAATGTGAACGAAAACATCATTTATATTAAAAAAATATATAAAGTTCTGTTTTCAATATAAGGGATGGTCCAAATACAAGTATCTTTTTAGAAATTAAATGATCTGTGATGTCATAGTAATGACCTGATGTCATAGTAATGCGCTAACCTGCTGAAACTAAAGATTACCCAAGTTCATATATTCCATTTCAGACCATAAAATGCTTGTAATCATGTACCGCTTACCGTTGACTGATATGGGGTTTCCGACATTTTCGAAAAAAATTGCACCAAACTATCATTGGCATTGGCTTGCAATATCTCCCAACGTAAGCGTCAAGCGACTCGGATGTATGATACCGGCCTGACCGAAAAAATCTGTCTTTGTCAAAATAATATATGACTTAAAAATATTCTTTTTAGACCTGATGGCGGCAGTAGTTTAAAAGAAAATTATTTGGTGGAAAGTGGCCAAATTTTTAAGTTTCAAGGCGCCACGTCGCATAATATATTTTTTTAGACATGTAAAATCAATCCTTTCTCACTGAAACATGGAAATAATTTGTCACCGTTACGTAGTTCAATACTTTCATTTGAAAGGTCTCAGTCCAACCAATATTAAAGCCGAGACAGATTCTACGACTATAAAATATTCTGTGACAGAGTTTAACCAATCCCGTACGCGCTGCCAAGATGAACGCCGTAGTCATCGGCCAATTGAGAAACTGTTAAGAAAATCCACAAAATGGTACTGAATGATCGTCGGCTGTAGGTGAGTGCGCTAGATGAAACGATAGACATTTTGAAAAGTGCTAAACATCGCATGCTGACCGAAAATTTTAAAATAAGAAAGCTGTGCGCAAGAATAAAAAGAGCGTCACCGCAATAAAGGCGAGTTTACGAGTCGATTCGCAGCAATGGATCCATCACTTCACACCTGAGACAAAGAAACAGTCAAAGCAGTGGACTGGAACGGGAGAATTGTGTCTATCTGCAGGCAAGGCTGTGGCGTCCAATTTTTTTTTTTTTTTTTTTTGATAGGCATGGGATAATTTGTATTGATTATCCTCAAAAAGGAAAAACAAATAAAGGCGATTATTATGACAACTTATCGCAGCGTTTAAGTGAAGAAATTAAGGAAAAATAAATTATTGTTTCATCCAAACAATGCATTAAATGAATTAAAGATCGAATTGCTTCAGCGGATTATTTTTTATTTCCAAACATGAAAAAATGGTGGTAAAATGAAGAGGTTTAGTCAGCGGTTGATTTCTATTTTAAGGAGATACAGAGTCCTTGCTATAAACAGTTTAGCAAAGCTGTTGAATATCGCTTTACCGACCTAATAGGAGATTATGTTGAGAAATAAAGGAAAATTTTCCCAATTTTGTTGTTTTCTTTGTTACCTCGGCTAATTTTGGGGGCGCCCTTATATTTATATCGCATTTTCTATCTTCCGTTCAGGAAACAATTTTTAAAGTGCTGAGTTTGTTTAAGCGAAATGGGGTGCTCTTATGCGAAGTCCGTTTGGATGGAAATCTTGCTGGAGTGAAAACCAATCGTTGAAATTTTCCATTTTCGCGTATCAGAAATCGACTGTATTCGTAATATAAAATACTATTAAAAAAACGAAAAGTCGTTACCAAAATTTCATATCCTCTCAAAAGAAATTTTCAAGATATTAAAATAAACATTTTACCAATTTTGTTGTCATCTATTTTTCTAATGAAATAAATTGTCATCTCCTGCTCTTGAAGTTTGTTATTCAACTCCTTTAACAGCTTCTCTTTCATGCAAACTAACGATGCAACCTCTCTAATGTTTCTGTCAGTTACTGTCATTTATATACTCGTGCATTCATAAAAACACACATGTTTAAAATTATTTGAAAATTTCCAAAATATTTCAAACACATCACAACAGTTTTCGTTTAAGTATCGATTACATTTCATCTGTTTTCATTTTTATTTATAGAGGGCGACTGCAAAAGACAGCTAAAACATCTGTTTAGGGTTATTAATCCAAATAAAAAATAATAAAAACCTTCAAGCACTTGAAAAATAAATAAAATGAAAAATTATCCTTTAAAATGAAAAAGAAAACACACTTATACTTTCTACACATTTATTTATGTGGGCATTTTAAGTTGAAAATCAAAATGTTAATGTGTTTTAGTTGAAATGTAAGTATATCGTATTAAGTGGCTCTATGTGTTTAAATGCAGCTGCACTTCATGTGGGTTGGATCAAGGCGTGAAAGCACCAAGACGTGCCTGGTGGGATGCATACACACACACACACACACACACACACACACACACACACACATGCACATTTAGTTTGTTAGAGATAATAAATCCCATGATAGATAATAAATGAATTATTGTTTTTTCAGTTAATTTCGATAAATAGACAAAAATGTTGAAATGAGTATCCTTGTGAGTATATCAGCGTTTATGTATCCTTAAATGTGTGAACATACGCAAATCTATATCACTTTACCTCTTTTATAATTTGGAAGCAAATTGAAGCTCATATTTCTTTCAAGATATCGATATCGTTTTTTTTTATAGTGAAATAACAACTTGTCTTAAATTTCTAATGCTAAAATGCAAAATCCTTGAAATAAAAATTCGTTTGAGAAAAGAAGTATATCTAATATTCCAGGCCATGTGAGATGTCTGGGAAATTATTAAAGATAAAACTCATTTCCTCTTAAAGGGAACTAAAACTAACTCAGTAAATGTATGACTATTGTTTAAAAAGTTTACTTATGATTTCAGGAAATGCTGAAAATTATATTTTTTAACTGTCAAATGTTTCTACAAATTACGGATATAAATATTGCAGTTAAATGAAATAAATATCGCGTAAGAGAGAAAAATGTTCACTTATTGGCGAGCAAATGCCAAGACGTGTCAGTTCATAAAATAACTTTGAATTTATAATCAGTGGGTCTTCGGTTTAAAGTGCTCAGTTCGTTTGAGCGAAACCGTTTTCTCATATTCGAGGTCCGTTTAAATGAAAATCTTGTTAAAGGGAATGTACACGAAGAATTAATTTTTCCATTCCAACACAAAATTATATGAATCAAATATTTCTAAATTGAATTAAGTTGTCTCGTATAGTTACAAGGGCCATGCAATTGAATATTCAAGCGTTTTTTTTATAGTTCATTTGCAAGAGTGGAAACTTGCGCAGTTTGCGAGGTACTTAAACGTTTTCATGAAGGCCCTTGATATGTTTTCTTTATATTTGAACTAAAACTATTTTATAAATTGCTTTGAATGTTTTCAAATGTTTGTGTCAATTGTTATCTTAACCCATGGAGATTGAGCATAAACAGCTGACATCGTCCATATCATGTCCAACGATCTAAACGATCCAGTGCTGTTAAGCATTTGCTGAGTAGTCTTTCGTTTGACTTACTTATTTTTCTTTTAGCTGTTGATAAATGTGAAATTTTAATGTTAAACTGTTTAAACATAATTTAGCATAAGTATGTATATATAAAAAATTATTTTGACTCGACTTGATTCTAAGCACATGTATATTATAATATCAAATATTTACTTGTTCGGATCACTTATTATAAAAGCAATCTATCAGATGTAAAGTAAAGAAGTAAATAATTGTAACATCATTAGAAAAAAGCAACATTTGAACCACAAATGAAGCATTTCAAATCCATATTTATTTAGTTTTGTTTTCTATGAAATGTCCATTAGATGCAAAGATCTCGCTTGGTTTGTAATCTTCAATGGTGGTTTTGATCGCAACTTCTCTAGAGATACAATATCGATACGAAAATTAGCCGACCTGACGTATATATGGCGGCAGTAGTTAGAAAAAAACTACTTTGGTGAAATCGAACTAAAAGATTACGTTGAGAAAAAAATCTAAATTTGTTGATTTTTCTTTGTAAAGTAAGTTAATTTTGGGACCGCCCTCGTATTATACAAGCAAAAGCATTAAGTTTGTCTTCAAACACATAAGGCCTCGATATGATGAGATTTGCACCATTAATAATAATAACAATTTGTCTAAAAGTGAAATAAATACACATAAGAATCGTGTTTACAAAATGATTTCAGTGAAAAAGGGCGAGGAAAGTTTACCCCACAATTAATTTTTCCATCAAAGTCTTTATACTTTTTAAGCCACAATTTACTTTGTAGAAAAACCTCAAATTACATTAGAAATTTAAACATCTGCTGCTGATTGTCGCAATATAAACAACATCTGACAAAGTGTTGGCGAATATTTTCGGTTTGCACGATTAATTTCAACAACAAAAAAAAAAAAACATCTTTTAAGGGTTGCAATTTTGCAAGGACGCATGAGCACACCCACTTCGTCAACACATTTTTAGGAACAAAATAACAAGTAAATTTTTTTTCTTCACTGTCACCAAAACCATTAAAAAACTTAGGTTTGATTTACGAAATCATTAAAATAAAACCCTAAATTATAACATACGATCAATGAAATCAATTAATATTTTTAGCAACTGTGCAGTTTTACTGCTTTTAGAGTTTTAGATATAAAAATTCTCAAATTGTATTCATATGATATTATCATTTAGCAGGAAATTAACACACACACACAAATAATATGCGATATATGTATATGAACTCAAAATAAGAAATGAAAGGATTAAAGGGCATGCTCAATAGGATAATTCATGAAGAGAAGGGGACATGTATTACAACAAATAGCAAATAAAAAAAATTCAAGAGATATTTTGAAAAGGACACGTGTGGCACGCATGCTTGCATTACCAATTCACAACCACCAAACAAATATTCAACATCATTAATCTATATTGAATGGCCGAGGGTTGAAACGTATACCCCGAGATCGTTTTACAATGTGTGCAAGTGTGTATAATTATGGTTGCATAACTGTTTCATGCGATAAAAGGATAACTGCCTGTTTCACGATGTCGAACGACATCGTTCGTTCGCATAAATACGTTTGAAACAGCAACAAATTTTAAAATGTTGTTTTTGGTTTTAATGTATTTATGCGAACGAACGATTTCGTTCGACATCGTGAAACAGGCCGTAAATAACACTTTGAAATACTCGTGCATATAAAACAATAAAACCGTAGTTGCCTCTCTCTTACAGGCTTTTGTAATGCATCGATGCTGCAATTGAGGAAAATATTAAAATTACAGGAAATACTTGAGAAACTTAATAATATATACGAATATTATACATAAATGTATTGAGAACAGAATTTTGTTATTCCATTCATTTATTTAACAAAGCAATTGTTCGTATTGTTAACAATTCAAAACAGAAAAAAAACTTGGGTTGTGTTCAAAAAGTCATATAAATCATGAATTTTCGCCTTGCAGCTGCAAAAATTTCCATAACGCACTTGCTCGTATTATTAACTTGGTAACAGTAAAAACATCTCTTTGCAGAATTTTTGGTCGCTAAAGCAAATCATCAGTGAACTTTAAACAATTTGAAAACATTCAACGATTCAAGCGATCAATCAAATGTCGGCATATGAACCGCTAAAGCCACAACAAACAAAACAAGTTATTTTTATTAAGGAAAAAATATTAAGATTCTAATTGCACTAGCAGAACGGAAGAGCATTGCTTTCGATGGTCGCTACAGCTTCAACATCAGAGACATTCATGTGTCCATTTGTATTAAGTTTCCAGTTGGCTGCCAGAATTGTTAGTAATATAAAGTATTTACCGTATTTCATATGAATATATGTTTCTTTATTTTTTTAGGACAATACCAAACTCACACTTTTCCACTCACTATTCCTTGTTATTGTTTTTTTATTTGTAACAAAAAAAATTCAAATAACCCTGCGACATGAAATACAATGAAGTAAATTAAAATCATAGATCTTTAAAAATTTAGATTCTGACATTAGGAGAAAAGCAATTAGGTTCCCAATATATCGCCCTAGAATTCAGTGATCATTAAGGAGAATACACAGTCATGTATTGTTAAAAGACTTTTGTAATAAATTTTTTTTTACAAACAAGTACAAAAAAGTACATTTTCAAAATGATAGTGGTTTAAATCAGAAATTTTTTTGAAATATGCATTTTTAATATGACACACTTTTTATCAGGTATTTAAAAAGTACATTTTTAAAAGATTTTCTTTTTTAAAGTGCATTCCAAATTTAAAACTCACTTTTAGTCGTTCTATTACGTTCTTCTTAAATAAATTAATAAAAACTTTCTACAAAAACTCTTTTGCGAATAAGTATTATAATTTTAAGAAGAATCTTCCAAGAAGATTAATTTCAAAATTATTCTGTTGGATAAATTTGTTTAATAACTCAATTACTAGATGCTCCTAGTTGATTGTGTTCTAGTCTATCAGACTTGGAGTTGTGGCTTCGATTACTACAAACGAACCTGGCCTGTTTCGTTTATACGGATGAAGGTCTTTATTGATACTCATCATTCAATTATTTAGAACAGTTTTTGATTACATTTCTAATAATTGGGAAATAAATAACATTATTATACCGGTTACAATATTTATGGCAAAAATAAATATGAATACATACATACTACCATATACATACATACATACGATTATGTACAAAATAAACTGCTAATCATTATCACAAATTACACCGTAGGCAACACATGTTTCAGCACAATTAAATGGAAATTTGAATTACCCATTTCCATCGAAAATTTCATAAATTGCCAATAACAAACGTGTGTCTGACGTGCGTCGAGCAGGATGACATGACCCGAAAAGAAATATGAAAAATGAAATAAATTTAGCAGGCATTTGCACCTTAAACATTTCATTTCTGCATCATAGGTTATGGAAGCCACCCCTACATTAAGTAATAAAAAGAAATATCCTACAAAAGGACATCGCCTCTACTTGCTGCCACCATATGTTGTACGAATTTAAACTAAAAATTCGAAATATTCAAATGTGCCATGAATATTTTACAAATCCCAAAGGAATAAAACAGATGCTTAAAGGTTGTGACCGTGTTAAAAGGAAAATTCTTAATGAACTGAGAGAAACACACTTAACTACTTGAGACACAAAATCCAATTAGTCATTAATAAAATGGACAAGGAACAGCTGTTGAGCATCCTTACAATGGAAGTAATTGTTCTTTAGAGTTCGCCGTAATTAAACGAAACACCCGAAAGACTGTCATGTCACAAGGCACTTAGATGTGGCCATCGTGGGGCATCGATAAGAAAACATGATGACGAATCGTCTCAATAAATACGGAACAAGATTGTTTCAAATTGTCAACATAAATTCCAGAAAGTAAATCTTTTTACTCTTGAAATCAATTTAATTGCGAGTTTGTTTTATGTGATTTCCTTGCCAGCCAAAATCCCTGAGTTTCATAATCCATCAGCCAAATATTTAGTTTATTGAAAAAAATTATTGGAAAGCGACTGTCTACTTCAAATATAATTAAACAACAAAAACTATTATAATTATTTGTAATAAGAAAAAATATCCTGGCATTTGAGTCTGACGGTCGGTTTTAAACATCTACATACTCCAATGACAATTATATTCAGCACCCGCATGAAGGGCTCAAACCATGCACAACATTGGTGAACAGAACGAGGTCAAAGGCACCACGAGCAACTGCAACAATTACTACAATGTACTCTTATACGACATAAAGTCGATGACGATTGTAATAGTTGTTGGCAATTGATACGAGTAAACGTTGGAAGCCTTAATGCGGGCTGCTTAACTGTCGCCAACAGAAGAAGCAAAAGGTTGTCTTTATTTTAAAGTACACAAAGAGAGCAAATACTGATAAACAGCCACTTACATCGAATCAAATGCATATGCATAGATAAGAAATAGTGTCTCTTAGTACGTTTTACAACAGGAATCATGGGAGGTCTTCTAATCTACAATTTTTTTCTCGTAATTTTTCAAAACTAAAAATTAAATGCTAATGCAGGAAGTGAATCATGCGATTGAATTAGTAAATACATATAAATTTTATTTAGAAAACAACTTTAACTTAAATTAAGTACACTTTTTTAAAAATTGCCACAGAGAGCCAGCGCGTGCCATCGGTAATTTTACAAAAATAAAAAATTGAAATAATATTTTTGTTCATAACTATGGGTTGTTGAAACTTAAAAGAGTTTTTAATAATAAAACACCCTGATGGGGAATAATGTACTCATAGGAAATAAAATTCAAAAAATATATAAATAAAGTACTAAAAAGCAAGAGAGTAAAGTAAAGCGATTAATTATTGGGAGTTTTTCGACCATGACATTTTCTTGTTCAAAGTAGAATAAACAACTATTTCGATAAACATTCTACGAGTACATGCACTTTTTAATAATATGAACATGAGAAATAAAAAGACTATTAGAAGCGAAACCTGCATTCAAAATACTTTGCTACTACTCAGTTATAGATTCTATACAATTACAGTGGGGAACAGTAATTAAGGTACATTCATGAACTCGTATAAAAAAAGAATTAATTATATAATTAAAACATTTCATCTCGTTCGATCATGATCTAATCATAATCTTGTCACAGTCTAATCAGGTTCTAGTCTAGGCTGTACCCTAGTCGCAGTCTGGTGACAGTCTAGTCATAGGCTAATCATAGCCTAATCATAGTCTACTCATAGTCCCAGCATTATCTACTCATCTGTTCACAGTCTAGTCATAGGCGAACCATCATATGTGGCACTGAGACCAAACAATGTATGTATACATAGAATCCAAGCGAGGTATACGTCCTTACACCACACATATCAATTGGCTTTATGTGCAGCCTGAATCAGTTATGTGCAGCCGGTCGCATAAAAGACATAGTCTAGTCATAGTCTAATCATAGTCCAGACATAGTCTAGTAATATTCTGGTCGTAGTGTATGACATTTTCTTTACTTTCAAGCAAAAATATCAACATTTTTTGTAAAATCAGCTGAAGTATGTGCTCCTGTCAGACTTTGGACAAGTAAAAAGCATATCACGTAAGCAAAATCAAATCTTTAAAGAAACTTTGGAATCGAAAATATGATACAAACTAAAAATAAAATACTGCTCTGCTGATTTTAAATTTACGTTCAAATGCGCCGGTTCTGCATGATATACAATCGGCTGTAAATGATAAATTTTTGTTTTGTTATAGAGATTCTTGTTTCCTTAAATCTTAAAAATAAAATTTGCATCACTTAAAGGTTTTTCGCTAAAGCGAATTCTTCTTTAAGTGAACTAACGATATTTGAAATTAATCGAAAAAAACAGTTGAGAAAATTAAACGATTTTTTAAATCAAACCGACCGTACGTCTTATATTTGCACCGACTGTCTGACGGACATACCAACTTATGTAGATTACGAATCGCTTTTTCTTTTGTTTGACACCCTCTTTTTTCCAACAATTTCATTGTTTGTCGTTCTAAGATCATTGGGACATGATCGCTTTAGCTGTACTACAGAATGTAAACAAAATTTTTAATGATAATAAAGGAAAAGATGTGGATAAGAGCACCGACATACAGAAACTCAAACGCTAATTTCTCTAATAGCCAACCCACAGTTTGGGGCAGCATGTGCCATATGGCTTTTATGTTAATTTTCCCAACAAGTCAAGCGTATTGTTTTTTCTATTAAAAAAAGGAAAACAAGGCAGACTTTAGAATGCGAGTAGTTGAAACATATTTATTTTTATAACATATAAATAGTTCATAATGATACAGGAAACTTGGTTCAGAGGACAAAGGACATTTACAACAAAAATGAAATCGTGGGTGAGATATTTCAAATGTAACATGTCCAAATATCCATTAAATTAAAAGTTAAAAGGACACTGCCAGCTGCCGGATATTTTAAAAAAGGGGAGGACAATAAAAAATAATTTCATTTTCATTCGACTACTAATGGGTTAAACAAATTTATATAACAGCGATATAAAAGTTATGGTATAGTACGAAAAGTAATCAAAATTAAAAGTTTTTAATTTGAAAAAAATTAAGTTGGAAACATTACACATTAGAATTCATAATAATTATAATAGTTAGATATACCAATCACAATTGAAAATAATTATTTCCTATTTTATGTTATTATAAAATTATCATGTCAATTATTTACGATGTACATAAGTACATAATATTGAAGATAAATTTTAAAATTTATAACCCTAAACAGAAAAAAGTCTGTATTTAACAGAATTCTGTTAACATGCCAACATAACTCTGTTAGATATATAAGAGCTTGCCTACTTTATTTGTGTTCTGATTTGAAAAAAAAAGTTGTTTGTTATATACCTGATATTACGTTGGCGCTAACCAACTCATCAGCAGACTTCTACCATAATGTTTGAAAAATATTCAATTTTGTATGCTTTTTCCAAAACGATGTTTCAAATTGGCAAATATCTATCAGTCAAAAGCGGTATATGAATCATCACTTCCAGAAAAAACATCTTGAACATAAAAACGGATTATCGTAATTTTTACAAAAAAAGGCAGGAAATGGGAGAAAATAAATATTAGAGAGGACTTCTAGCCGTGTCTAGATGAAAGTCCACTACTAAAGTTTTAAAGGCTTCCCGTTTAGAAATTTCAAAAAATAACTACCCTCGATTAAAGAAAGCATTTCCATATTTTTTCCCGAAATGACAGATTGACATCTTTTTAATTTTATTAGATTTCGAAAGAAGCATATAGTTTTTCCAAAAGTAGTATTAGATGGGCAAAAACTAAAAAAAATCAAGTCTTGGCGACTTGTTTTTTATATCGTTTTTCATCTACTGGATTTCATATTCTAGAGAAATTCCCAATTTTTATAAACAAAAAAATTATCAAAATTATACGGAATATTCATTCTTACAACTAATTATTCAAAAAGTTTTCACTTGTTGTTGTTTGTGATATTGTGTGTGACTTCAGTCATCATATTTGAAAATAATTTATCCTTGTATACTTTTAAAAATAAATTTAATATAATATGAGAATTCAATCATATTTGAACATTTTTACTGATAAGTTCTTTGTTGGGGAGATCTTAAGGGAACACAAAAACTACAAGTTCCATTAATTTCTTCCTTTTTGTCTTCTACCATTATCCTAGAATTCTTACTAATCTTTTCAAATATCTAAGCATTTTTTACATGTTAAAACATCTGACACATAATTCCATTTTAATTGTTCAGGGGATGTGGTTAATTGTACATTTGGTCAATGGGGACGCTAAAAGAGTTTAAAAGGAAAATTCATATAAAAGACAAAATTCTTACCACCTGGACAAAAGTACTATTCACTTTTCCGTATTATATTCTCTTAGGGCTCATGTCCTGAAGTATTTTTCTCGATCCTTTTTTGATTTTAAATATGGCTGAAAGAGCAATAAACAAATTATGCTGTTTGTAAATAATACAGTCTGATCTCATTCAAAATGTTGGCAAAATAACCAAATTAAAGCCAGTAAGAAATTATTTCGCTGTTTTTTACGAGAAATTTTTGCCATTTTTTTAGTGCAAATTCTGATGTGAAGGGTACATTCCCCAAAACAATTTTTTATATTTTTTTCCATAAAAGGATCCCATTATATCACTGTTGTTTGTTAAAAACAAAATACTTTAAAATACGAAGGAAGTTAAAAAGGCAATAAATTCAAGCAAAAATTGACAGCTTTTTGATGTCGGTCTCTTTGAAATTCATTAGAATTTCAGTCCAAAAAACACAAGTTGAACAAAAGAACAATTTAAAATTTCAACCAGCAATAATTAAAAAGGGATGACCATAAGTTTCATTGTATTTTAAAATTGACAATGTGCTTTTGTTCTTTTCAAAAATGCTTTAAGTTTTTCTAGGAAATCTTTAATCAAACGCATAAATTATCGGTAAGAAAATAAAATTTTCTTTAATTAAATCGAAAGAGGTTTTGTTTATATGTTTTTAAACGAATTCAAATTATAAAGTCAAAAAGGCTAATGCAAAAAACAAAATTCTACTTAAAGTTCAACACTTATAAAGTTCACATACTTTCATTTATATATTTTGAACAAATTTATTTAGCATATGCATTTTAAAGGCTTTTTTAGGCATATATCGGGTGCGTTTTTTTTCTGGAGGTGGAGGACAATAAAGTTGGCAGAACTGATAGTTTTTCTTTCGTTAATAATTCCATAGCAACGTTTAGGTATTTCTATTTTAGAAGTTTCAATTCCAGCTAAAGTACATCAAATACACACCTAGATATTATCATTGCATATCGCAATATATATATATATATATATATATATATATATATATATATATATATATATATATATATATATATATATATATATATATATATATATATATATATGTTCCCATCGATCCTATAATGAGCATTGGGCCACAAATTATACTCCAACCATAATGCCAACAAATTAAATCTTAATAAAGTCAATTTCTGAAACTTTTTTGTGTTTTATATTTATTTAAAACTATTTGCCGTTAAAGAAAATACCCGTTATTAAAAACTAGTAAATAAACACATATAAAATCATTGTCCAAGGCTTTACAAAAGTAACAAAAAATTATTTTCCCCAGCAAACCCTTTTTTACGACAACAACTTCCTTTTCCCATCAATATCTACCGCCATTATGCAAAAGAGCTAAAGTGTTAAATTAAAATTGAATTGTTTACACTCCCCACGGTCTTACAATATCAATAATAAACTTTTTTATCCAGCGAAAAAGGCAGCAAGACATACGTTTATCAGAAGGGTATGAATAGATACCAGATACATAATAATTCTCATGTAATTCTAATTGCCCAACAACACGTGACTTTTATATTATTTATCGCCAAAGAAATTAATGAACCCTTATTGTAGCACTGAAGTATGAAAACATATTCACTCATTGTAGGATTTTCAAAAAAATTTATTGATTTTTTCCGCTACATACTCGTACTTTTGGTTTCTAATCATTTAATAAATATTCCCAAGAGTTGCACGTTAAAAAAATAATAATATGAAATAATTAGGTACCCGTTATTAGGATTAAAAAGCGGTCGATATTCAAGAAAGAATGCAAATACTTTAGAATATATTTTTGTTGCCCTGACAATATTGATGATTACTTTTACAGTCGTGAATTATTGAGGTTATCCATCTCTGCGTAGTGTGATAATTATTTTAAATTTATTGAAGACAACTAAAAGTCTGTTACTATTAGCAGAAGAGCCCAGCCAGCTTTAGTTTCTTAATTAAACCAAAATAAATAATAGGAATAATGAGTTTCCTTGAGAGCGGAAATATCCCTTATTTCCTCCATTGAATACAACACACCTGGTTGTTGTTCACACGCAGACAAAATATATGGCAGAGACATAGTTGGGGCAAGTATATTACGGATTTATGTTTAAATGCATACTCACGAATATTATTTTTGATGTAAATTATTTATTAATGATACATTAAGGGACTGGCTGTAGTCCCTCTATATCGAAAGAAAACTTGGGGGAAGGGAATGAAGTCACTCACTAACGCTGAAAGTGGTGTCCCACTATTTTTGGAATTATTGTTCGCTTAGCTTTACGTTGGTAACGTAAGTCATTCAATTACTGTCGCTCGGACTCTTCGAATTTGTTCGCCTCTCAACTGAAAGGAAAACTCTACTCCAATCAAGAGGCAGCCGTCACTGTAATCATTTCGAAAATTTTTACAAGCTGCGTTAATGTATGACATTAAACATATTACCATTATTTTACTCCTTTTTTTCAAAGTTGAACGAATTGACAAGGGCTTTGTTTGGAGGCCAGATTTGCTAGTCTCATCAAACACTCAAAGGTGAATGGAATAAAAATCTCTTTTGCTAAAACATCTTTTTCTTTCTTATAACCCAGATAATTTTAATTCAATTAAAGAATGTGTGGGAAAACACTTTATTTCAAACTATAAAAGAAAAAGTCAAACAAATATTTACTAGAATGACAAATCCCATTCAAACTTAAAATTAAAATTCAATACTGGTTTAAATCATCCTCCTCTCATGCCATTAATGGCAACTTTACATTCTTTTACCCAAATTTGGAAAAACGAATATAAAAAACGTATGTGGAATTGTTGGTATTTTGCATATTTAATTAAATATCATTAAAGTTTATTAAACTGAAGATAATAATTTACTTCAATTACAATAAAATGAATAAAGCCATTATATACAAAAACAATGACAGCGTAAGATTTTACGTTTGCGGACAGTAATGATCGTCATAATATTAAGCCTTAATTAAATAAAAGCGGCTTTAAAGTCTTTTAAATAATTGTTGTAGCTAAACGAAAAACACTTATAAAAGAAGTAAACTATTTATTAATGGTAAAATTCTTGTTAAAATCTCACACTGCCCCTTCAATTTACACAAATCATTCCCAACAACATGACTTGTAATGTTTGTTGGCTGCTAAAATTTTACAAAGTCATTCTTACAACATTCATAGCAGTTCATGGGGCCATCGGACCGGCTACTGGTTTTTATTCTCGTTTCGTTTCCTTATTTTTTATTTTTTTAATTGGAATCTCTAATTTCTATATTTGTATAGATTTTAACTAAAGAAAACCTTTCTCCTATCCAATATTCAAGAATTGACTTTTCATCATAATTAGCAATTAGATGCATTTAATGCATCTAAAGAAATTTTAAGTCATCACGACTGAATAGAAACCCCTTTTTTACTTTCATAAAAGCAGCTGAAATATCGAAATTCAATTGAATTAATTTGAATTGTACTTGAGTCTCTTTTAAGAGATTTAAGGCCCAAAAGATCGCAAAATTTCAATCTATAAAGTATTCTTACCATGGCAGTACAGTTTGTTTATACTGTTTCGACAGTTTTTATCTAATCTCAAATGGGCTGCTGCCATGTGAAAACGACAGTTTCTAAAAAAGTTTTGCTAAAAAATAAGCAATAGAGTAGGAATTGATATTGAATGTAGCATAGCGAGTTCAAATTCTTTTATATGAACAAATTTATGATTCAGGTTAATACAATGAATCTATCCAACTAATTGCGCTGTATTTTATTTAAGTTATTTTTTAATACTTAATATTGAAGTTTATTATTTGGGATATTCTCCCCAACTAATCGTTAGAAACACATTTTTGCCAAGAGATCAATTTTCAGCGCTTAATCTAAATGTTCCCTTGCTGTCAACAAATATGTTATTTCGGTCATACACAAAAGAAGTTTTTATTCCGGACGGGAAAATTCAAGTAAAAGGGGAACATAATGGTAAAACAATAGTCGACGAAATTTTTATTGTTCTAGAACCATATACAGCTCTTCTTGGTAGAAATTGGATTTAAAAATTCAAAATGAATTTAAATGAAATTAATTGCGTTCATCAATTAGACTCACGTTGAGTATAATTGTTTGTTGTGTTGGTTTGTATAGAAACATTCTAAGCCTACTATGATTATGTATTTGTTGTAATTCATATGCAATATTGAAATTCTCATATTGTATTTGATTTATGTGGCATAAACATCCGAGATTGAATATTTTCAAACTGCTTAAACTTCACTGACGATTTGGTTTTAGCAACCAATGAAATGTCGGCATATGAAGAGCTAAAGCCACAACAAACAATGCATTTTGCAAAATAAAATCTCTAATTATTTTTTTAATTTTTATAATTCATTTACTGTCTTAAATCTAATTTTTCAAGCTCATTCCACATAATTAATCGAAAAATACAAAGAAATTGCTGTTAGTAATTCATTTCAGATTTATAACAATTTGCACAAACTTTTTTATATTAACAATTCATTTGTTAAAAACAATAAGTAAAATTGCACATTATTTTATACTAAACAGTAATTAATACACATTTACATTTCAATTTAATTCAAATGTGTTGCACATTTGCGGACTCAGGTAAGTAAAAATAAATATGAACGTTTCACTGAAACTTTTCTAATTATTCAACACGCAAACATTGGAATGTTGCCGCAATATGAATCAACCAACAAATGAAAACTTTTCCCGCAAAAGAATGCGTAACAAAAGCGCCTGAGAATTTTCTTTTCAAATAAAATATTTAACATAAAACTAGATTAACAAACTCAAATAAATGAGAAACAAGATAAATATTAAAAAATTAAATTAAATTAGAAAAAAACGGAAACGTTAACTAAAATAAAGTGTTTATTATAATAAAAAAATATTACCTGTCCGTATGTCTGTCTGTCCTTCTAAAATTTATTGAGGATTTTAAAAACATTTTTGAGAAAAAATTAACCTTAAGCGATTCATTCATGAATGTATCAAATATTTTCTAAAATAAGTTCGTATAAAAAATTATAAACGAAAGCACTCAAATGAAACATTTTAATATTGAAATCAGACACTTTTCACTTTAATTATGAAGGTCATTCATATTCAAGCAACAGCAGAGTGTCATTTTAGAAAAGATTTCAGTAAAGGAAGTTGTTTTCAACTTTTTATTACATTTATGGAATTATTTGGGTGCAGCTTTGAAACAAAAAAGGCAAAGTTTAGCATAGTTGGGACTTCCGTTAATGGTCGGCGAACAATAATGCTTTTTTTTCAACATAATCAAACTCACAGAAAAACGAAGCTTTTCAACTAATACTTAATATTCTTTATTTATCAATTGATAATATGTTCACTTTATTACTACTTTGTTTATTGTTATTATTTCTTTTTTCTTTTAGTAAAAAAAAATACTTTTGCCTTAAAAAGTTCCGTTGTCCATGTCCGGCAATTTGACCGCAGAGACGTGACTCTGCTTTGTAACTGATTATAGAAGTGGCATGTAGATTATTAATAATAAAATATACGACACATTTATTTTACAAATAAATAACAAAACAAATTCGATTTTAAGTGCGTTTTCTTACTATCAGAGGAAAACAGTGATCATGAAGAAAAATATTAGACGGATATTATCGGATAAATCAGTATTGAATATTTTCGAATCATATACCAAATACTATTACTTTTTGTACAGCGAGGATGTTTTTTTATTATTTCTATCTTTCATTGTAGGGTATTTTTTGTGGGGTGAATAACAAGTTCAACGCCCCAACATTTTTTTTCAAGTTTTAATTAACTCAATACTCCAAAACGTGTGTTCAAATCAGCTTCCCCAGGTGACATTGCAGGGAATTATGTGTCTCACTTGAAATGAAGGAGGGATCAATATAGGCTTAGCCAAGTTAAAACCGATCAGAATGTTGGTTGGTATTTCACATCTCCATGCTAAAGGGCGGGTTCTTACGCAAGCAGATGAAACTGTTCGTGGGGTGTTTAAGAGAAAGATTCTGCGTTGACGGAGAATATCGCCATCGAATGAATCACGAGCTATATGAGTTATACGAAGATATCAACATAGCTAGGTGCATCAAAGTACAACGGTTGCGCTGACTACGACATGTCATACGTATGGATGAAAATGCTCCGGTGAGAAAATCATTCGAATTCGAGGAAGATTTCGCAAATCTTAGTGCTAGAAACTGAAGGAGAAGCGCATTAGATCGACGCGCATGGAAAACTATTCCGAATCACGCTACTGACCTAAATGGTTCTTTATAGCCACCTGAAAGAAGAAGAATACCAAAAGCTAAAAAAAGTATTATTAACTCTACCTGGCTCCTCCGTAAAACTTAACAAAGTTTTATTAATAATAATACTTTATAAAGTGCAGATTGGGCGGTATTTTTCAGCGCCAGGACATAAGAAATTCACCAGAATGACACAAGGCTACCAAAGCTTGGCTAATAGATGCAGTAGCGTTGAAGAGCAAAGTTGTTATTCCTTCCGGTACAGGTGACTTATTTATGAGAAACGCTAAAGCCTTCTAATTTCACGCGGTAGAATGAATATTTGTGTCATAATAACAGGTACTCTTTCAAGGTTTGTATTGTGCTTTGTTTCCAATATAAAATTTCGCATGAAAATTTCTTTTAAATTTATAAAAACATTCGGTTAATAATCTTTCTAAGATTTCGTTGCAAGTACAATTAAAATTTTTTAAAAGCATTTGGAAAAAATAACAAAAAATTATTAAAAGTTTCCTAAAATATTAAATAACATAAAGGGTCTCTATAAAAGCAACGATTTTAATGGAGCATTGACTAATGAAGAGCTTAAAACGTATTTTTTACTTTAAGTTGGAATTAATTACAGAAGGGGTGTTGTTATTCATCGTTATCGTGAATAAAAGGCGAATTATTTTCCCGTCGACAAATAATGGTGAAAACTCCAACGAAATTCTACACAAAGGCATCAACAATGCAACATTGTCGATCTAAATTTTGGGAGGAGGGAACAGATTTCACGTGAAATTTTATTCTCAACAAGGCTGCACATTGTCCTATTTGCAAACCCTTTCAAAAGCCCTTGAAAATAGATGAAATAATTTCTTGCGTAGCGAAAAAGATTTAGACAACACCTACTCATTAAACACGAAACGAACTTTAAAAAAAAACAACAACACAAACAACATAAATCCTGGGAACAAGACAAGATTTTAATCTACAAGATGTGAAACAGAACACAGAAATTATTTGAATAAAATGTGTCGCTTTACAAGAAGCAAAAAAAGAAAAAAAAACTGATAAGCAGACAAATAAATATAATTATGTGAAAATATGTGAATCAAAAGAATCCCAAGAAAATGTATTTTTTCTGATTAAAAAAAGTTACAATAGAAATATTCCAAAGCAAAGAGTTTATGAATTTACAATAAACTACGCCACCGTCAAATCATCTGTGTAATACAGCCATATAGAAGGCAAAGGCAATTCAATGTCACTATCTTCTTCAATTAGACCGTTTCCATCGAGGGTTTTGTGTAATATTAAATTACCAGGACATTGACCCTGAATGCAAGAATATACAAAGAAAATAAATGCATGCAAAACAATAGAATACATTAGAATTTCATTAAAACAAATTAATGGAGAATTTACACCGTTTGAGAATTTACGCCACATATAGCTGCCAGCGTGGTGATTGTAGATTTCCTTGTATTTCCGTTGTATGTCGTAAATTGTATCTTCATCACAAACTTTCATAAAGACAGTAGTCAGAGTATGAGTATTGATAATACGTATCTTACGTTGCCTTCCTGTCAAACGTCCTATGTGATAAATGGGGTCTTGGCTCCACAATTTGTAAGGTGTTTTAATATGTTCACTGCTGGCCACTTCCAAGATCGGAGGAAACAAAACACGAGGTTTTCCGGTGACGGGCGATATTTCAGTTTTTGGCAAATGATTCAAATGGAAAAAGTGTGACAAATCCTTGCCACCAAAAGCCAACAAATAGTCCAAGTTCTTAGCGAAAGAAGTTTGAAAGAAAATTCAACACAAGCCAAAATGGTCCATTTCAAGAAACTTACAATATTCCATGAATCATAACGATCTTTTAAAAGTGGCGTTAAGTCCAATACACTGCCATGTATAGTTACCCAAAAGTCATTTCGTTTATTATGTATGCAGACCTCGTCACCCAAATAGTATTTCATTTTTGTCAAGTTTTGGTTAAATAAAAAACATTTACCAACAAAAAAATATATGTATATCGCACATATAAAAATTATTTGTTTTTATTTTGATTTTTACTTTCATATATTTTCGATCAATAGAAAAAGAGTTTCCAAAATAACTTTTGTATTTATTCCCACTTTGTATAATTTTACGTACTTAAGTATATTTCAAGTCTAGGAATCGTCGTACTAGTACATGGTTCTATCAGAGTTTCACGTTTCCATAAGAACTATGTGTTGGTCAGTTCATCAAGTGATTTGCTGTTTGCTGGTACTCAGACCAAGAAGAAAACTAAACGAAAATGTCTACATTTACTGCCTTTTATAGAGACGCCATATGCAATAATGGAGACTTTTTTCAATTAACAAAAGTAAAAAATTAATGTTCATTAATGTTAATGGTGATTAAGGCACCATAAACACGAAATTTGAAAAATTCTCAAACCAAATAAATGTCTGAAAATTAATTTTTATGCCGTCCCAGTTATAGGCAATAAATGTCAAAAATTCTATATATATGTATAAGCTTTTATCTGTTTACTTTTCTCTTTGAACTACATACGAACAGGAAAACAGAAAATTGTTTGAATTTCCGTAAGTTTTCCTTACACTCGGTCCTTATGGAAACGTAAAATCCAGGTAAATCGCCCTACTACACTTTGAAAATTAATGAATTTGTGAGTATACAAATCAATTTCTACAAATTTGTCTACAATAGTATTTTTTGGTGTAGAAATAAATGGAAAGTTTCAAACATAAAATTCAGTAGAACTCCGTACTAGGCTCATATTGTAATTTTTTACCCTTTTTGAATTAATAAGTGTTTATTTAAGCACCACATGGGTGACAAATGAACAACTTTTATACGTGGCCTAATGTGTACCAATTGAGATGGAACTCGATTAGAACCCGTAAGGTCACCGCCGGCCTGGTCGCCCACGAAACACTTGAGTAAGGATGGTGAGAAGGGAAGTCGAAAGCTGCAACAAGTCTTGGATCCAAGTCAAAGCTCTGGCCAATGATCGTTCCAAATGGAGAGAATTTACGGATGCCCTATGTTCAACATGAACTTTTACATATATACTTAAGCGATATTCAATATCAGTTCATTTATGTATATAAGCACCAATTATTTAAATTAAATTTTTTCCTTATTTCTCTACAAAAACCAGTGGCATCGTTATGAAAAAATAATTACATTATTAATAAACCAATAAAAATACAATATTTGAAAAAGTATAATTTTCTTTGAGAGTCTTTAATTTGTTAATATATTTTATTTGCAATTTGTATACAAATATGGAAAACTAAGACAACATTTATGTATGTAAGTATGTATATTAACAAGACCTTATGATTTAAAAACAAATAAATTAAATCAACTTAAAAACTGCAATCGTTTCTATTTGATTTATCTTTGCCTTATACATATGTACATACATACATATGTACATACATATGTATGTACATACTTATGTCATGCATACATACATACATACCACTACTCTTACATTTATCATTAAATGATTATATTATGCAATGAAATTTAAGTCTAATTAATAAAAGTTTTCTAGCTACTGGCAGAATTTTTTTAGCGAAAAATGTTCTGTCTCAAATTAACAAAATTAACAATGAGAAGTTACAATTTAAAATTCAATGTTCAATTCTCAGCCATAGTGACTGCATGTAAACATAAAGAGCAGCAAGAACAATCACGACACAAGTTGATCAAAACAAAAGACTTAGGCAACAAACCTGTTTGGATTTTACATTCAACTTTTGAACAGAGTTTCGGACTGCAAACTGTTCGTTTGGTTGAATTCTTTTGCAAGTGCCTTGTTAAACTTAATATTTGACTTAATTCACTTGTTCGCTTTTTTGATTATTTTGTTTTCGCTGTCCTAAGAAAATATGACTGGGTGTGGTTGTTGGTGTTTATTCATTTATTCATACAGAATCGAATCTACGCGTTAAAAATCAAAACGTCTTTGCCGGCATTCAATAATTTTTCCCATGGTTTATATTTGCTTGGTGGTAGGCATGCTTATGCATGCTTAAAATTTGCCAAGAAGATGTACGTGTACATACACACACACACACACACACCCATTAGTCATACTGTTTAGAAAACTGGTTATAAAAACAAAGAGATTCAGTTTCTTTTCATTCTTGAAATGCAGGAGTGCATTTTTCATGAGATTTTAAAAATGTAGAAAAAAGTTGCTGGAACAAATTGAACAGGAAGATGGTAAGCAACCTTTTGTGAGTGAATTAAATTTTTTTAAATAACAACTAACGATCACTTTATTACATTATACATACATATATGTATGTATGTAGGTATGTATGTAATACATACTTATAATGGAATTTCTTGAATTTTTTCGCAATTATTTTTGGAAAAATTACTCTCTACACACTTAAATGAAAACTTTTATCACTTATGTTTGTACCTAAAAAGATGAGAAAGCATAATCAACAAATTAATTTGTTTAATTGTTATTTAATATTACAACATAACTAGATATGAGAGATTCCATGCGAAGAGTACGTGTTTATGGAATTGATAATAATTCATTATGCAACACATTTAAAATTATGGAAAATAATAGTGGAAATCAATGTTGAAAGTATAAGCATGTATGTATGTACATATGTATGTAAGAACATATTTACAAGGCTAGTATATTATACTTATGTTTTTGTACAAAGCGTAACCTTATAGAATTTGTTATGTAGTTTGGCAGGAGAGTTGCGGGTACAATTGAAGGCTATAAGGGCCATTATGACGCTCAGAGGGTTAAACTATAGCCTACGTTTCCCTGTGGAACTCGAACTTCTTAGAACCAAACGGAATTCACACGAAGCATAATAAATTTTTTTGTGACTCTTCTCTGAGATAGTCCAGATTCGAAAAAGAACGATTTCCCAGGCATCTGAATATGCGCTAAATCCATTAGACAATTCAACCAAGGGGATAATTATATCCTTTTGTGTATTACCATTATCTTTTTCATTATTCTTTTTTAATTTGTTTTAATTTCTATCTGTTGAACTAAGAACTGCAGGTAAAAATCTGTCCCATTTGCATTTATAAATTAATGGAAAAAGTTAAACTTTGACGGGTAATAATTAAACAATAAATTAATGTTAAACAAAACAAATGCATTTTGGATTAATCTAAAATACGATCTGGTGATTTGCAGCTACAAATGCAAATAGAACATTAAAACATAGTTTTCCCCAAGAAAGTGGTCCTCTGAGACATTGTGCGCTGCTCATAAAAAATATTAACAGAACAAATCGCAGTCAAACAAAATATTTATTTTAATTTTTAAAAGATTATATAATTATAAAATTTTAAATAAAAATTAAAAAGGATAAATTTTAAACTCTATTTCCCTTCCTAATTTTTCTTTCATATACTCAGTTTATGATTTTCTTGCTCGACTCCAACGAAGTACTAATAAAAACGGAAGTTTTAATTGCAAGAACTTAGAATTTTTCGCACTTTAGCTCGTAGTTCTTTTAAATTCATTACGAATACAAGTTCGTATTTAGTCTCACTAAAATTTGATTGTATTCATAACAAAGATCTCAAAATTACTTAGAAATTATTAACAAGGAGTAGATCCTCCCACTGATTATCAGCTGTAAAAAATCACACAGAGTAAATAAAATTTACATACCAACACCACCTGTATTTTTCTAAGTTCTTACTTTCAATTGTTTTATTTTTATATATAATTTTTTAGTTTCTCAGTGAGTTTATATCTGTTTTTAATACAACCTTCGAATTAAATTTTATTTAGTTTTTCTTTTGGACTGTATACGAGTAGACGGAATCAAATGTAAATAAATAAAATTACACATTTATGGCGGCGCTAACTGGGGGCTCAACCTGAATACTACAGATGGTCAGATAAAAATATTCTTAATAGAGAAAAAAAACGTTTATGTTAATAAAAAAAGTGCACAAGGCACTACATGCTGTAGTCATTTACCCGTATCATGCAGAAAATACTCGTACACCCAAACACTTTATTTCTATTTAAAGTATTTTTAATAAATAATTCACCGCAAAAGCAACTGGTTAGTGGCTGGCAGATCTTGAAGTAAAAAAATTTAATTAAAAATATCTCTAACCGCCATATCTTTGGAAATGCTTCTACAGTGTTCTATTTGATAATAATTACCAATTCAATGACTTAATACTCACGTATTTCGTATTACAATTATTACTATGACACTTGAATTAAGATGAAGAGAATTTGAAAGTGTTGAAGGAAATAATGTTAGAAATTATTTGATTGAAACATTTAAAATTTTTGCGAAAAATTTTCATAAATTTCATTTATTTATTATATTTCTTTCAATATTGCGCTACAAGCTGTTTCTAAATTACAAGCTATTTCCAAAATTACACTTTCTATTAGTTGGCTAGAGCACTAGCAACATCCAAGCCGCTGTGGCCAAGTCATCGAAGAAGGGGAAACCAAAAAACAGGGATAGGAGTTCGACTGCAGGCGATATTACGAGTACACGTAACTTTCTATGTCCAAAAAATATTTGCTTTAACTCTAAAATTTCACATCAATCAACAAACACTTTAAGGCAAATAAACGTTTGTTAAGAAATCGAGTGCAAAACACTACTTTCAGAATTTTAAGTTTAAGGAGTTTATTGGCAGTCGTACTTCAAAGTTTAAGATGTACAAAAACGATTACATTTTCAATCGAATAATTAAATATATTTAAAAAATATTATTTTGAAGCAAAATAAATTATTTCATAAAATTGTGAGTTTCTACCATGAAAGGGAAGCATATACCTCAAATGAAATGAATAAATAATGAATAAAGAAGAGTTCACAAAATTGGTTTTATTGGAATGAAAAAAGTAGTTGAATAACGAGCCTTTAATATTTGTTTTGATTTTATGCACATCACTAAAACAAAATCCAAGCCTTTTCTTCCCCTGCTGTTAAAGCTGGCATAAAAGTTAATATCAATCAAACCAATTCACTGCGCATAAGTTCATCAAGCACTGCACAATTCCAGCTCTCGGGATAAACTATTTGCGATTGCGGTGCTTACTTTCAAAGAGTGGATGCAGTAAAGATAAGTAGAGTAGAATTCGAAAAGCAAAAGGAGCCCATGAACTTATCGAGGCGAGAGATGAACAGTTTACAAGCATTTGTCAATCGGTGCCTCAGATATATTCTCAGAAATTTCTGCCCAGCCACTGTTTCAAATTTGGATCCATAAAGATGCAGTGTTCAAATTCATGATACGCTATGAAAAAGCCAGTTGATGACTTAGCACGACAATCCTCCAAATTTGACCTCCAAGACTCTAGGAGACATGGCAGACAAACCAGGATAGACAACAAGTTGCTGGAGTTCGAAGTTTCATAGAACGAGATGAAGACATTGAGTAAGATGTTTTATATAAAATTTGGCTCTTGTCTGCGCTATAGCCGGTATATGCGGTTAATCGATGGGTACGCTATATAGTAGGTATGTTGAATGTAAGTGTGTTTTCCATTTCTGGCTGGTTGTTCAGGACATGGAGAGAAAAACGAAAATGCATAGGAAATACATTTGTTTGTGTGTGTATGTGCGATGATATACAGTATAAAAACAAACAAAATTAACATTGAAAAATAACAATCGAACAAAAGTGTAGCACTTGATAAGGAATAGAATTGGCACACTGTACACTTCTCCAGCATATGCAATGTCTCTTCTATTTGCGATGCGTTGATACCTAAACACTTCCATTTTCAGCAACATACGCAAACATTTAGAATTCTGCTAATTTAGATTAAAATTTTTTTTAGTTAAACCTTGAATTGAAGCCAAATTTTAATAGAATGAAAAAAAAATAAAAATGCTTTTAGCGTGTTCGGTCAATTGAAATGAAAACAGAAAAATTACATTCCGGAAATTTTCCTTTTCAAATTTCAGTTTGGTGTGTCATTCTTTAGCGAAAATCCAACCTGCTTTTTAAATCTCCCATAAAATTCATTATATTCCAGTTCCTCTGTATTACTGTGGCCAGAGTATAGCAGAACCTGTGCTTCAAATATACTCATACCCATATGTTGTTTTTCTTAAGGCTTAAGCAGTAATTTGATAAGTAGAACTCTTAAGTTTTTCCTACATTAAAACAAAATTCAACCATCCGCCTCAACACACGCACGCACGCACGCACGCACACACACACACACACACTCGTACATCCATACATACATTTAACAATTGTTCTGCATGTCATGATGGTCATAGTTTTGTACCATAATTACAATTGTAATGATAATAATGATTCAACTCGTTATTATCATTTATTTAGAAAATTCATCTCCACCAGAATGTCTGCTCCAACTGATCCATTACAAGCAGCCAACCGTAGAACTTCTTCTATTTGTAGCAAAACATAAGAAAAGAAAATATGCATGTGTAATAAAAAAAGTATTCCTTTTGGCTGGAATTTAACTGGAGTTGGTTTAACAAACACAATAAAACTAAAACTAAAACCTCAAGTGTTTGCTTAGATTTCAAATCATCTCTAGACACTCTACTCCCTGGAACTAAAGGCAGCAACAACAATTAAGGTTTCTTATGAGTGGAGATCATGAAACCAAGAGTACGGTAGCATGCGACTAAATGATCATGATGTACGAGTATGTACGAGTATTACCTCTTATATGCAATACATACTCTAGAGTACATAGAATTATTTTTATTAATGTACATATATACGTATGTATAAAATATGTACGTCCGTACCAGAAGAGATTTTGTATAAATTTGTTCCTACAGCTGTTTGTAAGTTTTCCTCATGTTGTTACACTTTGTGGTCACTATAAAAATAATTATTATTGTTGTTCTTGTTATTAACGTACTTAGATATGAGAAGATTGTGAAATTAAATGAAAAACTCGTGCTAAAATGTGAATCTAGGGATTCTTTTCCTTACTCTCGGCAATCGTGTAAGTAATTCACAATTTAAACACATGATTTGCTTTAAATTTACAGATAATTTTAACATTAAGGCAGCATAGAATGTGGCATATTGTATTCATATTTCCTCAGGCTTAGCAATCAAATTGACTGCCCGTCTTTTCCAAACATGGAAAAACATTTAAGAAATAAACGTAATTCGTTCACGGAATCTGATGAGAGCTAAAAATTTGAACTTGAAACAATTTTAAACTTTTTTCATTTCCTTTGGGATCTATGACTATTTCAATGTCTTTAATTCGTTGTAGTATGTCCTAAGACGACTTCGCTTTCTAAATTATTTCAAATTCGCCGGCCTTTGGCTTGTCGCAATTAGTGCATGTGGCTTTTTAAAGTATTTCAAAATTTTCGACTGATTTTATATATTTGGGACGATTTTCCGTCATCCCACGTCAAATTTGGTTTGTAAACAGACCGGTTTCGGCTTTGTGCCATCTTCAGTGTTCTCTTGAATACTACTTGATTTTATATATCTTGGGTTTTATTTTATTGGGCCTTTTTTGATGGGAGTTATTTCATTATGGAAAAGTACCAAAATCTGTTTCTCCTTGCGATTTATGGTCATTAAACTTTTATGAAATGAAATAATTCCAAAATAGAAATTTAAGTCATTATCAAAAATATGAAATACGTATGTATGTATATTAAAAAAAATTGAGATTTGTATGAAAAGTTTTGGGAACTATTTCATTTTCTGATTTGAACGTTATTGTATAAAGCCAATTTTTTATTATTTTTTTTTTTTGACGAAACGTTTAATATTTATGTCTGATGAGATTTATGGTTATAAATAATTTGGCTTTTTATATGAATGATGAATGAAAAAATAGTCTCACCAGTGAACTTCAACCGGTCTGTAAAGATTCAACCTCGTATGTTTATACATAAATCTTCGAATACAATATGAGAATTCTGTAATATATGAAAATAGCAAAATTTGAAATCGGAATGACTTAACGCAAACAACACAGCAAATAAATGATTTTCGATACGAATCTATTTCCCGAACAATAAATTTCAACAATAAATGAATGAAAACTATTTTTCATCTATAAATAAGGAATTTCTGAACTTGATCCAGATTAAAATTGTTATGATATTGAACCATAATTAAAAACGATTCAGGAGCGAGTATAATGAAACGATGATTTTTTTTTTTTTGTAATTTTAATCTGTTTTAAATAAGTAGTTGCCATTGACAACATATGAGCCGTTTTGATTTTTTTATAATTGCCTATATAACATTTTACCAAAAAAATTACATATTATTAAGCATTTTTTATTGGTTATTTTGTATTAATGACCCCATCCGGATGTCAAAAAGTGCTTGTCGACATTGTTAAGGTTTCTACGTTCTAGTATGTTTCATCTTTTAAAGACTCCAGTAATTAATTTTTCAACTTCCGTTTTTTACCCAGACAAACATTGCGGTTAAAAATTCAAGAAAAAGTACTTGATTTAAGGCTTAAGATGCTTGAAAACTAAACTGGTAATTTGATTCTCTTAACTTGTCTTTGGTCATCAGTTTTTCTTAATTTTTAATTTTTTTTTTTTTTCTTTGATCTGCTCAAAAGAAGTGTGTTTAAAAACACACAAAAGTGTAAAAGAAACATTATACGTGATTTAATTACGCCAAGGATTACTATATATAAAAAGAAGCAAAGAGAACGGATGTTAAAGATGTGAAAGAAACATCAACTGATCATCCTGCTATAAAAGATTTGCAGGAGTTAAACATTAAATATATTATGACAACCAGCTTCTGTATGAGCAGTCATGTGAAAACATAAATTGTAGTCCTTTCATTAATAGATTTAGCAGTTAAGGAAAGTTCTGCCTCCATAATTTGTTGTTGAAAAAAATCGTATATACATAATTCGTAAATTAACTTTGGCCACCAACTTTGCAATATGTACACGTATACATATATGGATGTATGGATGTATGCATTGTAGAATACTCGTAAATTTTCATTCAAAAAATTTTGAATCACATTCATTCATAAATTCGTTTGAGAATGAGTTGTTTTAACTTTTTGATTATTTATAAATGAAACCTAAAAGAACAAAAACTTAACCCTAAATGAGAAGAAAGGAAAAAAAAAACAGATATAAAATATGTCGTCTGTTTTAAGTTGTACTCAGCTTTTGTTTATTGTTGTTATATTTTTTCTTTTCTTTTATTTTACTTAATTTCTATAATAAAAAATATCTTCTTAGTTGCTCCCCTCTTCTGGAAAGTTCCAGTTCACTTTTTTTGAATATGCTTAAGTTCGATTAGTTGAGCTTAAGTCCCATCAAAAGAACTTTTACAACAAAAGCATTAATGGCAGCAACAATCTTAATGATTATATTTGATCACCACAAGCAGCAGACTATAGCACGTAAATACTCGTGCATACATACAGACTTGGGTATTAATGCAAACTCCACTACAAACTGACGACACATATTAGCAAGAAGAGGGTTTCTTCTCCCCACATGCCGTTTTATATTGGATTTGTAAAATAATAATAAAAGATATTTATGTGTGAGCAGAGAGTGACAATCGGTTTTAAAATGAGAAAAAAGCACATAATCAATAGTAAATAAGTTTGTTTTGAAAAATGATTTTCGAAAAAAATTGTGCAAGTGGTAAGTTTTTTATTTATTTTATTTTCGACTTAAGTACAATGTCAATATATGTTTTAGTTATACTCTTGTGACATTGGTTCGGTAACGCCATATGTATGTAATACCTTTAGTAATAATTGCCATGGAGATAACTGGAATTCTTGTAGTACTTAAAATAGTTCTTGCAAGGAGTAGGGGGAGACCTATTATGGTGGTTGTACTGTGAATAGTCATACTAACATTACCATATCTATTACCACTTTTATTATATTTCTAATAGATTAATAATTAATGTGATTAGACTCTATTTAAAGTTTAAAATGATTATAGTTTAGCATAACCAGGCTGACTATACTTAAAAAAAACAAACTAATAACAATTTGGTAACTACTGTAATGAATTGTAAAGAAATAAATATCAACATATATCATTAATACCAAAGCTAACATCCGTAGAAGGACACATGATCATACGAAACAAGAAAAATATGTTTCAACTTGCAAGTATAAATTTTAAACATTACAAAAAAGGGCTTGTGGTTAAAATACACTCGAAAAATTCATTCAAAATAAAAACTCTTACGAATAGCAAATCGAAAATATGGCCAATTACTATTAGCAATACTTACAAATTATTTGAGACAAGAAAATCAACTAAATTTTAAGCTTAAAAACATTTTTTACAGCAAAGTGATAGCAAAATATATTTAAACTTAATTAAGTTTTTGGGTGTATTCTTATGAAATAAAAATAATCATTAAGTAGTAGTAGTAGTCAGAGCATTCAAGTACTCGAACTTACTCGTTGCAAATACTGAAATGTACAACAATGTGCCACAACAACTTCTGTGTTGAAGAGATTCTTCAAGTAATAAGTTTTTGCACTTTTAGAAGACTGTATTGTTAATATTCAGTCAGAAAAAGAAGATATTGCAGAAAAAACTGTATAAAGATAATTTGCACAATGGCACCAAATTGCAAACAAACATTTCGCTTTGACCAAAATATATTAGCAAGAATTATATGGGGAAAAGAGTTAAATTATTTAACAACTACTATGGGCTAGAAAACTTATACACCAAATAACTTCAGATCGGTATGAATATATATTTTTTTTTTTAAGTCTTTATAAAATTAATCTTCCATTAATTAATCAAAATAAAATCTTCGATTCTTTTTTCAATTTAAAACGGTTATTTTAGACATACGAGAAACAACATTTTTACGAACAGCCAATCGGCAATTAGAGCATTTAGGTCTGAAAGAATTAATTCTAAAACTATATTGGATTGCAAAATTGAGATTAATGATTGCAAGGTATACAGCAATATACATGTTTTTTGGGTGCCGTTGCACAATGAGCATGCTAACAGCCTGGCGATCACGGGCAGAGAGTTACGGACAGTGATACTGGTCAATGCTAAGCTCTTTGAGGCTGAGAGGGCCTATTGCAAAGTTGGGCGAAACTTGCCACAGGACAATGTGAGATAGCGAAACTGTATGTAACAAGACCAAGTTTCCATACAAGAATAAAACGAGGTGCTTGTTGGGACTAAAGAACTCTGAGATAAGTAACTTGATTGGTGTCTGAACGCACATGTGCATCGGATAGGCGCTGCGAAGTAGGACGAATGCAAGGCATGTGGGGAAGACACTGAGACTGTGTCACAGTTCATGTCTTTTCTTTAATATGAGATGAATCTTTTACTCTTTTCAACCTAACCTAACCAAACTTAAAGTTTAAAAGGCGGTTTCGTCGTCGCGATATGTTCGATATTCTTAGCAAAGAATTAAAAATTGTTTTGGCTAATCATCGATCGAATAATACTAAACAACATGTTAAGTTTGAAGAGGTACGATTAAATTTCGAATACCAGATGACTCTTTTGAAATTTATGAGCGAAAACTTAACAAGTTTCACGAAACTTATTCAAGTCCCTGACCCACAGTGATTCCAGAGAGTTTATATACTTTTTTGTGCTGATTTGTGTTTAGTTCAATGTGTAACTGACTGAGTGAGTGACTGTCTGCATATCAGATGGATGATTCGTCTATACTTTATGCAATAAACAACTCATCATACAGTGTTTTATGTTTGTGGTGTTGTTGCAATATATTTTTTTGCTTTATTTCTTCTGCTCTTTTTTCCTTGGCTTTTGTTTGTTGTTATGATGAAGATAATAATGATAATGATGATGATGGTTACGCCAATAATTTTTATGAAAGCGGCTTCCTGTAGCGTATTGACGTGTAGAACTAATTGTCCACTTGCCAAGTGCTGACGTATCCCGGTGTGATCATAATCAATCCAAGATTTCAATCTTAAGGCGACAACAACAATAGCTGCACTTCTTGCAATTTTCCCGTAAAAATAACACTTGAAAGTTTTTAAATGATGACATTTGAAATTTTGAAAGAAGCGTGAAAAAGTATTAAGCCACTCAAATAACAGTTGGCGGGCAAACAAACAAAAAAAACTTACACCGTATTACGTGGTATTGTCTTAAACAAAAAAAATCAATATTTTAAATACTTAACATGGAAATTCATTCTTTGGGATATTCTCCCCAACAAACTTAAACAATTTAAAAATTTTTTAAATGTGTACAAATATGGCATAACAACAAAAACAATACAAATTAACTATTATAAATGAGTGAGCTGTTAAATATTTATGGTCGAAATAAATTTAAAAAAAAAAAAAAACAGCAGCAACATATTAAAAGAATTTTAACGTTACAGTCATTCATCACTATTAAAAGGTTTTTATTTTCATTATTCCATTTTCCTTTTAAGGTTAAAATTGATACAAAGAAAATAAATTATTCATTATATGTTGAATAAAAACAAAACTAAAACATAAATAAATAATATATGAACAAATTATAAATCGTGCGAAAAATTCATCGAGCGTGCGCTTTTAATTCAGAAACAATAGAAAAAACAACCACGCGATTTTAAAAATAATTTACCAGTTTTAAAAAGTTGTTAAGCCATAACAAAAAAAAAAAAGAATTTTTAGTCGCTTAACAGTGAGAGCCATATTTGGCCAATCAAATTTAAATTTAAGATAATTTTTAACGATCTTCGAATAATTTAAGCATAAATAAATTGAAACTTACAAATAAAATGTCAACGACAACAATGTCTTTTAATCACAAACAAAATTTACCACTGCCACCGCCGCCTCTGCCACCGTCCTTATCCACGACATCATCACAATCTGTGACATCTTGTTTGCCCACCAGTCACACGACCAAACTTCACCATTCTTCTTCAAATACCAATCTAAGCAATAGTACCAGTAACAATAACAATAACAACATCAACGATTCAAGGACACATTTACCGACAATTGCGCCCACACCTTGTCAACGTTTAAGGTAAAATTTGTTTTAATTTAAATACAATGTTTGCGACAGTTGAAAACAAGATAACGAGGGACAACTTAAAAATATTTCAAAACAAAACATTATGAAAAAAGTTTGAGTTGAATTTCGGCCAATATTGAAAATAGTTTTTGATCAAATTTCAGGTTAATATCTTATGATATGTACATCAGAAGAATCAATCAAAACACATTATATAATTCAAACAGCTGATCTGCATTTTCAAGACACTGGAAATTTCAAATTAAAAAACCCGGGAGATTAAATTAAAGAAATTCACAATCTTGTGCATCATAGCATTTGCAAAATGGTTTATTTTAACACTAATCAAATATTCGAACTTGGACTTGAAACCATAGTTTATATTTACTCTACGTATGCAACAATTGATTGCAAACAGAAAATCAAAAAATTTTTTGCTTAAGATTTTGTCAAAATCCTAAAGAAATTAAAGATGTCCACATTGGATAAACCGGAATCGAGTATGCAAAAATTCTTTATTTGTCAGATTGTTTACTTCTCCGCATTTTCTTAAGTTTTGTTTTTGCAAATACGAACAGTCAGCTGATCAAAAGTGACACTCGCTTATAGTTTGTACCATATTGTATGCAAACTTTTTGTACAATTGACTAGTCACCTAGTTAAAGCTGGTTACTATTCGTCTACTATTCTATTATTGTTAAAAATTATTATTAAATTAACGAAATTTATCAGACTACTTCAATTTTCGATTTGAAATCGATTACATGTCTGATTAATTTAATATTGTAATAGAATACTTAGGGTATTAAGGGTTTTAACTGCCTTTAGAGAACCGAACATTTCTAAATTACAAATCCAATTTAAGATAAAAATTTTCGGAAATTTGTAAAATTTCTAAAATATTAACACGAGAACACAATGAGAGATAATTTAAGGAATTTGGAAGATTTTTAATAACTACCTTTACGATCAATAAACTTTTCGAATTTATTCATGAATTGAGTTTAATACGCCTTAAGGCGTTTAGAGCCATTCTTTATAAAAGAATACTTTATTCAAAGGTGACAACGAAAGGGTTTTTTTCCATTTCTTAGTGATTCGGTAAAAAAAATTCGGACCAAAAAAATATATACTAATATGCAGTTCAACAATTCTGTTGCACCTTATCGGTACATATAAGCAAAATATTTGGTTCGCTCCGCATATTGTGACCAAGGCAAAGCTTTACGTTCGCATGATAGTAATGAATTTATTTTGAAACACTGAAATCCGAATTTGCGCAGGAGACATTTCCCCTTATTATGATTGTCGCGTCAACGTCACATCAAGTCGACAGTAAAAAAAGACAGCAGTTCTGAACGAGTTGTAGGTAATTATTAACTAATATCGATACCCAATTGTAATTTTATAAGCCATAGTAGTATTAATATCCCATCAATAATATTTAATAGTTCTCGATAACGATCCCACAATTGCCAATATATTGATGTCGACTTGGTGTGACGTCGACGTCAACAATCATAATAAGGGCAATTGTTTTTCGTGAGTACGGATTCTTTCTAAAAATGCATTTTTTTTGATAGTATTCTTTTGCAATCAATTTAATTAATAAATCTTAGATCGCCTTTTAAGCCAAAATAATTAACAGTTAATATATGTACATCTTATGGCATTTCCATTTCTGAAATAAAAGCAACATTTCGTTGAACAAAAAAAATATTTATCGTTGCAATTTAAGAAATTTAACTCCTTACAGTACTGTGTGCTCTTTCCTAACAAGTTTTTGCCTATTGAAAGCCCATTAAATTCCTTTTTTTCTATCTGTAAGGCCAAAAAGTGTTACCCTTTTTTTAGAAACGAACACGCCATCAATAACATATTGCCTTGGGCTATTTACCACACAAACAGAGAACCTCCAATAACAAATTAAAGTTTTAGGAAGTTTAACACACAAACTGATTTTTAATATATTCATTGACTTTAAATTCACATACATTTACACATACTTATTTATGTTGATTTGACATACATACGTAACATCCACAAACGTACTAATTATTAAACAGCCCACGTACTTGTTCGGACCATTTAAATATTTTATTATTTTATATAAAATCTTAATTGCAAAGATGAGCTCGAACAAATATTAATTCATGTTTCTGATTTGTTTTTTTTTTACTTAAAACTTGATAAATCGGAAGTTTTGTATTATAAAATGACGATTTCAAGATCATACCCATAATGTTTCGAAAACAAAGCAATTAAGATTGTAGAAATTTTTTTAACAGTTGAAAATTCGAAAATTTTATATAAATAACTTTACATTTGCTACAGAGATAAATGAAAATTATTATTAATTTTGTTTTAATTTTGCGACATTTTTTATAAATACAAGTAAGTCATTCTACCACAAACATTTATTATGAAATTAATTTAACTACTTTTTTTAATTTCAGTGCAATGTTTCGCCATTCTATTGCTGATAGTTCAATATACTCTGATGCTCGGGAAAATACTTATGAAGAGGTAAGTCGAACAAGAAGGGGTATTGTATGTATTTGGAACGATTTTCCGTCATCCCACGTCAAATTTGGTTTATGAACAGACCTATTCGAGAACACTGAAGATGGCACAAAGCCGAAACCGGTCTGTTCATAAACCAAATTTGACGTGGGATGACGGAAAATCGTTCCAAATACAAACAAACCCCGTCGGAAGAATATCACAAAAATCGGTATTGTATGTCATAAATATGTCTCCGTAAAAATAATATCATAATCCTTATGCTTAGACTACTGATTATAATTCATCATGTCATGACAAATTATGATACCAAATGCATTAGATTTATAATTTTGTATTAATTAAATTCTTTTTTCAACACAACACCAGACAACAGTGTCTAAATATAAAAATAACAACATGCACTGAATGACAGACTATCGGTTCATCTGCCTGTCATACTGACATATTTATTTAATTATAGAATAATGAATTCTACATTAAGTTTCAACAAAGTACTGGCAAGAGCTTTGAAGCATCATCTATCATTCTATCTATTCTGTTCTACTCTATTCATCTCTCGAAAGAAAATATGAATTAAGCAAAATGAAAATTCAAATGAAATGGGGAAAAACTTGAATATTTCACTGCTGCGTTTAAAATATCGCTTCTTGTCAGTGACGAGACGAATAACAGAAACTAACACTCGAAAGGAAAATAAGGGTGCAGCACCAAAATTTTACTCCATCTTTTATTAAAAAAAATTAATTAAAAAGGGGAAAAGCATAATCAAATTTGAAATTTCAAAGTTCAAAGGGCTTTATTTTCATAAAAGGAAAATAATAGAATGTTTATGATCGACATTTTAAAATTTTATTACACCATTAAAAGCATCATAAAATAAACAAACACTTGTCCTACAATGATACGTACATACAAACATACGAGTACAATTATTATTCACGATAATTGCATTGAAAAATACGAGTAAAATGTGGCAAGAACAATAATGTCCATTTGATATTTATCAAATTTATATGTATTTTTCATTATAAATTAATAAATGACATGAACCATCTGTATTCATATTTACAGCAGAGTAGCGATGCTTTTAATTATACGTTTGATTAACGTGGAATTTTTTATTTACAAAGATTTTTATCAAAAACATCAATATCAAACATGTGTCTATTTGACCACAAACGATCGCTGGATAAGGATATATTTTACAGAAATATAAGCGGATCCTTCAAAAAATTTTAAATAACAAAAAATGAAGATTTTATTGCTATTATGTTCCTTGTGCTGGATTAGTACGAGTATTTTGGCAATAGGATTTTTTAAGAAACATTTTCAAAAGTATTTTCCTTCAAAAAAATGTATGAAAAGAAATCAAGCGAACTTTTTGGGTTGAATATGCACATTTTCATTTAAAAATAATGTTTTTTTTAAGTACATAATGAAATGTATATTACAAAATATACCTTTACAAGGTACTTTTCGTAAAGTAATTTTCAAAAGGTACATTTAAAAAGTACTATTTAAAAGTAACCTTTTGCAGGGAACTTTTCAAAAGTTGCCTTTTAAGAGGTAGTTTTTAAAAGGTACTGTTTGAAAGGTGTTTTTTAAAAGGCACTTATTAAAGGTGCATTTTAAAAGGTACCTCTTAATACGTACCTTTTAAAAAGATCCTTTTTAAGGGTGTTTTTAAGAGGTGCTTTTTAAAAGGTACTTCTTAAGAACTACTTTTGAACAGTATTTTTTAAAGAGCACTTATTAAAATTTAACTCTTGACAGGTAATTTTTAAAAGATATATTTTAAAGGGTGTTTTAAGAGGTATTTTTTCAAATACTTTTTAAGAGGAACTTTTTAAAAGGCACTTTTCAAGAGGTACTTGTTCAACGGCACTCTTTCAAAGCTACTTATTGAAAGCAACTTTTTAGAATATACTTTCTAAAAGGTTCATTTTCAAAGTTACTCCTTAAGAGGTACTTTTAAAAAAAAACTTTTTAAATTGTATTTCTTAAAAGCAATTTTTTTAAAGTACTTTTAATAGAGCAGCTCATAAAAGGTACTCCTTGAAATGTATATTCAAAGATATTTTGTAAGAATTGCGGTTTATTTAAAATTTAAATTTAAATTTAAATTTAAAATGTACTTCTTTAAATATCCCTTTTATAGGTACTTATGAAGAATTGATTTTTGCAATTTACTCTTAAGAATTTATTTAAATGCTTTTGATTTTTTTAGCAACGCGCGTACAAAATACAAAGATTGTCTAACAGACCACTATCAGTTCATCTACCTCCATCCGTATATTTATCTAATTCCTTGCACTTTGTTATTGTTTAAACCATTATCTCAAGTTTAATGAAAGGTTTCAATTACTTTTGATATAAAACGACCACAACGGATTGTGGTTTTCAACAAACACTACAATAAAAAAAGGAAAATAAAATTCGATTAGTGAAGTGCAAATTGCACAATGGCTTGAATTAAAGCAAGTGTAATAAAATAAAACTAAATTCCTGAGCTAATTTTTCGATGTGCAAGCAACTAACTACAGTTTGTAGCCTTTTAGACACAATGTTTTAGGGCATAGTACCTGGCCTCAAAATGTGGCAGCATCGTTTAAAAAACATTTCCGATTGTAATCAAAGAAAAAGTTGTCGATTCACAAGTTATAATTAAGGATAAAAAAATCGCATGTGGAACCTATATGTTGGCATCCTCTTTCAAAACAAATGTATTTCAATACTAGGACCCTTATGGCGGTCATTTTATACCCTCGAAATTTAACTTTTCAAATCCAAGCAACCAAAATATCCGTCCTTTAACATTTATAAATCAAAAAACCAACTGCATTTAAATCATTTAAATCAGTTGCCGCACCACTGTGCTTCCTATGGTGAAATAAATGCATACTCGTAAATATGTACGAATATGTAAGTATGTATGTACAAATGAAGAGCTGTAAATGTATTAAAGTAAAAGTTCGTTACTACTTTGCAACTTAAGCACAAGAATGAATTGTTTGTACGCGTATGTACGTACGAGTATATGGAAAGGACAAGTTTTACTTTTGTATTTAATAGCGTTTGACTGCTTTTGCAAAAAGTTTAATGATTCATCGAAAATATTTTCTAACTTTAAGACAGGCGCATATTTATTGTAATAAAACTAGTTTCAAGTTTGTTTCTTTGGACTGGAGCTGAGTTCAAAGAAAATGCATGTTTGTTGCAGAAAAAGTGCAAGAAAGGGTAAAAAATGTGCGTGAGGCTTAAATTGAATTAATTAAAATTATTTGGAAATAGAAGGAATTTGTTTTTCTATTACATACTGCTTGGTATACCTTGTATTTCTATATAGAAATACACTATTGATTGTTCGTTTTTTTTCAAAGAAATTTCTAACACCTTTAGCCGAAAAAATCGATCTTTTGTTTAGTCAATACAAAAGAACAATATTCGGCGATTTTATCGAATTGAATTATTTGTGTCGTTATGCAACTAAGCAGATGTTGAAAAACATGTATCAATTGTATTGCTTTTTACGTAATTGTTTGTATTATTATCATTGTGAGTTCTTATCTTGGATATTGATTCAAATAAGTGCTCTGGCCAAGAGGCAGATGCATTTTTCTCAAATATTTTGCGGCACAGAAAATGGAATTCCTAAGAGTATTTTGTTTGTGCAATGTCGAAATAGGATATGGACTCAGACAATAAGTAAAAGTGGTTGTTATAGACGGATGTAGAGAGAATTTATGACAATTTTTACATTTTGTGGAATGTGTAAAAATACAAAAATTAAACTAAGGGAACACAGCTGGTAAACACAATGTATGATTTAAAAGCAAAAATACTTGAGAGTTACATTTTTTCAAATGCCACGTTAAAACATCATTTATCGTATACGTAAAAATAATACTTGTTTATTAGATTGCATTATATGCGCGGTCGAATTGCACTTACGGGAAGGTTATAGGCTGGATTATTCTTGAATACTTCTCTGAAACCAAAGTCGATTTCAATAAAATTTTAAACATAGAAATTTCTTAATCTGCAGCAGCCAGAATTTTAAGCCTTTAGTTAGCTGTTGCGCAAAACGGAGAATTAGCCCCAGTTTGTACACTACGTATAACGTGCTGCTGGGTAAAGTTTATAACAAGCCTCTATTGATCTGTGAATCTTTAAAAAAATTGCCAATGCCAAAACATTTCGAGTCCAGTAAGAGTTAATTCCGCATTCGCCAACCTTCTTGTGAAATTCTCTCCCGATTTAAGAAAAAGGACACAAAGTCTGTTGCAAGTTTTTCCTGTTTACACGATTGGTGTGAAATAGAGTCAAAGTGAGATGGTGTAATATTTCTACAACATTTGCAAAAACAACATGTCATCTTCTTGACCTGTGGTAGGCAAGCTAAACTAAAACAAGACATGTTTTTGTAATTATCGTATTGAATTGCAGCCACCTTCAATATAGACTGAAATGGCTGCCAATATACAATTTAAAATAAAGCGCTGATGTGATGAGAGCCAATTGTTATCTGAAATAGTTTGGAAAATGAACATTTACATTCCGCTTGTCAAATTTTCATCCGTATTTCCTTTTCCAACGACACATTTAGTGTTTACACTACACGATTTTCTTCATTCTGTACGAATTTTTTGCAGATCTAAATACTTGTCCTACAAGTAAAGCCATCTTAAGCCAGTGTTTCCATAAGGTTTCCTGTCTTCTGGAAAATTTATCAAAAATTTATTTGAAATTTTCATTCTTGACAACAACAATATATTTAAAACCGACTTGATTAATAAAACGTTCGACTATAATCACGTAAATATCATAACTAACTGCTTAAAATCTAATGATTTCTAATAGACATAAACGCAAAGAATGTTAATAACAGACGATCTTTTTTGTTAATTTAATAAAATTGGAGATACCTTTTATTACTTAAAACTCTCATTATCATGAAAACACAACTACAATTTGTAATTTGATATTCTGGGCATGTGCATTGAAAACGTTTGAAAGCCCTGTTTATAGCGTATTCTTCTCTATTCAATAGATCTTCAATTCAGGTATAAAAATATCTAGGAAATGTGTTAATGATGTTTGATATTTTTCCGATGTCTGTGTGTGTGGTATTGAAAAATTTTTACAAAAACGAATACAGGGAAGTAAGAAAAATGTTTATAAAAATTTTAAATGTACAACAAAATTAAATAAATATGCAGCAGCTGCATAAATTTCTTTTCATCTTGCTTTGAATAAGGAAAAACTAATATCTAGAACAGGGACCAAAGCATAGAAAATTATAACACCAACACAAAATGTACTCAAAGGTTTGTACAAATATCATTTGTACATCCTTGCACGCGAGACATATGCACACATACGCTTACAATAGAGAAATATGAAGGCGAATGACCTGTTTAATTTGTGAATCGTTATTGTCTGAAGCCTAAGGATCACTTGGATAGAACAGCTGCTTTTGTAGTTTTATAAGTAATGATATCCTTTCAACGCCCTAGAAAGGATGATATTGTTTATTGGCAGCCATTACTTGTTCATTAGTAATTTTTTCAGAAAATTCGACAATATTGCAAAAAGGAATTAATTATTTTTCAAACTAGCAGCTTAGAAATTGATGGCAAAATTTTTGTACTATAAATGATTCTAAACGATAATTACCATTTGGTGTTTGATTTTTACATAAAAACTTAGTTAGAAATGTATATATGTATTTCAAATGACAAGAACTATTTCGCATTTAATTTGAGAATTCACGTACTATTATAATCTCAATTGCTGCAACAGCTGTTTTCTTTTTTATTTTTTACTATTTCTGAACTCTATGTCTACATTTATGAGAATTTTAATTTTTTAGCCACAACAAAATCATCACTACTCATTAACCAAATCATATGTTTTACAAGTAGAAAAATATGATTGCAATGTATAGAATTCTCATATAGTATTTGTTGATTTTTGTATAAGTACATGAGTTTGAATGCTGAATACTGATGCAAAGCAGGCACATACTTACTTAAGCTAAGCCAATAACAAACAATACATTTGAAAATATTATTTTCCACTAAAAAGGAAAAAATCCCATTTAAATATGTTTACTATTGCATTATTCAAAGACTACGAATGGCACTGTCGACAGAAAAATAATAACATTGTCGTTGTCATTATCGATGGATACTTATTGCTATTGTCCATCATTTGGTATCTTTTGGGCGGCGTTACAAATCGTTAAAATAGCCATTTACTTGCATTAAAATTGCTTCATTTTAGGAAAAATTGGGAGAAACTCTTTGTAATACACCAAGTGTCCCATACGGTGGGTTGTGATAGTCCAAGAGACTTATGAATAATCCTAATGTTGTCAACGACATGATGGTTTCTTGGTTTTCTTCATTAATGAACGGACCTCCTAACAAATATCCATCCTAAGAAAATCATATTTCCAATGCCGGCTTCAGCGTCAAAGTCATAACGAGGTTGACTGAATTTGACAACAGCTTCGAAGTTTGTGAGATCGATAACGATAACAACTTATAAGTACAAAATGAGAGCGATTATTTAAAAGTATTGTAAACAAATTTAATAGCATTAGAATAGCATAGAGTACGATTTATTGGGATGGCCAAAAGGTTCAAATTTGTGATCTATTAAGAATGAAAAAATCTTCGGAGAAACTTGAACAAAATAGATTTTCATAAAATATTTCTGTTGGATAGCAGAATACACAACGCCTGTCTGTCTGATTTTTCTCGAAATGCATTACAAAAAATGTTACCGGAAAAAAAACGACCAACTCATTTATTTAAAAGCCACTACAAGTTTTTAAACTCATTTCGTTATTTATTCTTCCATTAATTTATCTTCAGAAGTTATTAAAAATATCAAATTTCTATCATTTAGTGTGTAGAACCATAAGCTTGAAATCTAAACATATCCTTGTTTCCCTTAATTACTTGACGAACGTTGCTACAATAACAAAAACCAAATAAACAGAACTCCTGAAACCCTTTTTTTTTGGAAAATAAACAAAACTTAATTGTGTAGAGATTGCAAATGCAATAAAACCATTTCGAAGTATCGAGCACTCGTACTATTTCATTTATAAAATACAATTGTAAATAATAAAACAGTAGTTCAAATGTTTTCAAGTAGTTCAGCACAAACATATTTCTCGAGTTGATAAGTCTCAAAGTGTACTTGAGTCTCAAATGGAAAACAATAAAATAAATACCGCCAACAAAAATACATTTCGAAAACTTACATGGAAACATATTTATTTTACAACAAGACCATTAATGTTCTTTGGATTGGAAAAAGGCAAATATCTAATACACAACGAAATCATAAGATGCTCTACGACTGGACTTTGCATTTCGAAAATGTTCACCTTCCTTACGAAAAATTTTGTTTTATTTGAAACGTAGTTCAAAAGTTTATACCTTCTACCGCGTATGTGTGTATCATAATGAAAAGTATATATGGCATATAATGATGTCACAAACCATATGAACATCGTGCACTTCGATATGCTGTAGGGGATTAATGATTGTATATATCAGGAGTTGAAAAAACATTTTTATATAAATAAACAAAATATGAAAAAATAAATTAAAAAAACAAAAGTGAAGCAGATACTAAACAGAACGAACATTACAAACGACTCATATCGAATATCAAACGAAAATTTAATGAAACTAAAGCCAATAGTTTATTTAAGATTTTGACAAAAACCCTCTATATGCGATATGAAAATATACAAGACGACCCAAAAGAAAAATATGAAAAAATATTTACAAAATCAACAAACACTCTTAGGAAGCGAAAATAAATTTTAGAAATGCATGCCCACAAATTAACATTTACACTCGAAGAAATAAAGAGCTAAAATTATGAACATTTATTCGATTTGAGATCTAAATGGTTGTCGTATGGCTCAAAGCCATTTTTACTTCAGCGAAAAAATTTCACTGAAGTAAATTGTAGCACAGCTGATATATGGTACAAATATTTGGTTAGTAAAACTCTGGCAGTTTGTGTCTGATAATTAAAGGGAGCGCACAACAAGCTTTCACTGGCTTAAGTGTATGTCGTATGACATGGGCTATCACACCCTTCCAATCAACCTAACCTAACCTAACCTAATAGAAATAGTTTTCAATATTTGGGATGACGGAAAATCGTCCCAAATTCAAACAAACCCCGTCGGAAGAAAAACACAAAAATCAGTTTTCAATATTTTTGTATATGTATGAATGTAAAATTTTTTAATTTCTTTATTTTGATAACTTTTTCATTTATGTATCCATATGTTTTCAATATATACGAGGGATGACGAAAAATCATTCCAAATTGATAACCTAATCCTTTCGAACCTTCTGTTCTATAGTGCAGAACTCTTATCATTAGCCTGGCCTATTGGGGCATTGAAGTTATTTTAACTAAATTAATTAATTAATTAATACAAGGTGATGCAAAGTATTGTCATAATTCAAATTGACTGCCTTTTTTGCTGATGGCGCCAAACGTCACTGCGTTTTGACCATGATATATAGATGTATAGACAATTAGTTGTCAATAAGCCATGGAGCGATAGACACCCTAAGCATGTTGATACAAACGCTAAGAATGTTTGTCACTGCTTATTTGACAAGTCTGTTTTTTTAACGCGGCGTAAATTTCGTCCATGTCAAAATCCTTTGAAGAAGAAATCGGTGATTTGAGCCAATTGTTTTGCGAGCAACAACTCAAATGCCGCAAAACGAGCGCAATTATGAATCAATCAATTTTACCTTTCAAATAAACTTCTTATGAAAACAGGGTTCTTTTTTCCATTTATAACATAATTGCTAAATTATGACATTAGTCTTGGGCTACCTTGTATATAATTTGGCATGCAACACTATCATCATATCGAGCAATAACGCAATAATTCAAAAAAGGTTGTTTTGCAGAAATTGAGTTTAAAGTTTTGAATTTACACACAACTTAATGGTAAAAGAAAATTTGGTTCTTTTCTCAAGAGCTGAGTATACAAAATATTTTTATGAAACTTTTACTGAATATAACAAACGACAATGCGAATAATTTCGTAATATAACCTTAAAAAATTCAAATTTTGAGTTAGTACGGTATTGCACCAAAGGCTCGATATGTACCATTACGAGTATAAGGACATTTATTCTTAAACACAAAAGGATAAACACGTATTTACTCGTTTTAATCCTGAATATTATTTCACTTTAGTGCTTCATATTTAGTGAGAACTTTTCTTAAATCGAGAAAGGTTTGTTATTTTAGGAAGTTTTAAACGCGCTTAACTTTTTTGAAAAAAAGTACAACAGTTTAGAAGAGAAGAAAGGCAGAGTATGGACTGAAACAAAAATTTCTTATTTTTATCACACAATTTCTAAAGCTCATTAAATAGATCGCAATTATTAGAAAATAGATTTTTTGTGCTTTAAAAGTCATTAAATTCAAAAAATTCATTGTAAAATCTTAAATCCAATTTCAGGAAAATTTCAATTGAATTAAGGAAAATGTTCGATCAAACTTCTTTAAAAATTTTTTACTTAAATAGAGTATGCGAGCACAACTTTTTTTTTAGTGTTCAATCGCAATCTGTTACTTGTTATCTTTTCCAAACATTTTCGGGAAAATAGAATTGTAAACAATAACAATTATTTACGCGTTGTGTTAGTGGAAATAGATCCAAGTATTGTGTATAAAAAACGCTGCCCAAACCTCTAATACAATTTCTCTTGTCTTTCTACAGAGATTTTCTATGAAAATAATGCGTTTAAAATTGCCGTATCAGTCAGTGTCCCTTGTTAACCACACACCTCTATTCAATGATTGACGGATTGAGAGGTAGTAAGTAACAAGTAGTTTATTACTCGTACATTTCTTTTTATTTTTAAGAGTTTCATGCCTTAAATATTATATCAGTGTTTAAAATTCTTATCTTTGTTTGTACTTGAAGACAATTAGTAAAGATCAGCAATATTCTTATGCCCATAAAAACTAAATTATAGAGTTTAGCCTTGAAGAGTAAATTATGGCAATTAAATTCGCAGTCAAAAAGAAAACAAAATTGTGTTTAAATACACTAACGTACCTGTTACCAAATTATCAGTATTTCAATATAAAATTACTTGTTTTTCATTGATAAAATTAAATTATGTTTTCTAGTCTCTTTTCCCAAGATACGTGGGGTGCCAATAACTCCTTACAAATTCATATGAAAAATGCTTAGAATTGTAAGCAATCCAGATTTCTGAAAAATATCTAGTTGCAATATATAACTGGGAAGATAATATAAAATGCATATTCTCGACAATAATTAAGTATATGACAATTCAGTTTTAACCGAAAAAGACAGTTTCATGATGTCAGCAAACAGTTTCAATTACAAACTCCAGAGAAAATCAAAGATGAGTTAAGTCCATTATAAATTTCCCCGATAGAAAATAGAACTTTCCAAGAAGTCAATAAGATTCAAAGCTATTACTACGTTTATATGCATGACTTATTCGCAAATATAAATGTTGCAAATAGAAAAATTCGCCGGTAGTCTGCTATCAATCGCTTTCAAACACAAACCAAATGACGCAGCTTTAGACGGAAATCAACTGTCGTGTGCATACTGCGGGAGGCGTGAAATTCAAAAAGTCGCATATTTATTGAGCCACCCTCGTAGTAATAGGTTAAGTGAAAGTAGTAGTCTCAATTATAAATTGGAGGGAAAGAATATTTTCAAGTTAATTTTAAGAAATAAGTGATTTAATAGCATGTATATATATATATATATATATATATATATATATATATATATATATATATATATATATATATATATATATATATATATATATATATATTCCCTAAGACTGGAACAGAATTATACAGATTTGTAGAAGTGATTTAAATTTTTAATAAAACTTAACTTCGTAAGCAATCGAAAAAAATGCTCTAATGGTTACTTTGGAAGTGATGAAAATGTCATTATTTAATTATAAATGACTTAAATTATTGTTTATTGGGTATTCAATTAAATCACTGATACAATTTTGAGTGAGCGGCAAATTGAAGTGCGAAAGGCTGTATGGAAAGCAATGCTTATAAAAATCTAAATTCTAATTTAACTATTTAATATTTAAATTAATTATTTTGGGATATCGTCACCAACTAATCGTTTAAACAATTACAGTTTAAAAAATGTCGGCATATGAACAGTTAAAGCCACAACAAGCAATACATTTGTTAATTTAACTCTTATTAATTGAACAAATTGATTCGAAACCGATAACTACTTAAATTGGTTTTGAAACTTCTTTGTCTTTTCATAAATATTGTCTGTTTAAATTTCAGTTTAGATGTTAAATGTTAGTTTAAGATTAAAGTGCTTACAGAGATTTTATAAATTGAAATTGATACCAAGAAAAATAATTTTTCGTTAAATTATTTCAAGCATGTAATGACACTTAAAGATACATCAAATGACTAAAATACAAAAAAAAAATTAAAAATGAAATTTAACTACACTTTTTTTCCACAACAAGGTTTCTTATTATTTATTCATTAAAAAAGGAAAAAGTTGTCTCTGGATTAGTGGAAGAAATAATAGAATTGCTTGTGTCATTTATCTGAAGATACACATTATCTACTTGAAATTCCCAACACGTTTCCATTACGATATTCACTTTTCTATGGTGAATGACACGACAACCTTTTTCCCTTAAAAATTTAAGAAATTCAATAAATTTTCTTCTTCAGCTGCTTCCATACAAATAATTAATGCAATTATATACAATCACATATTGAAATAAAAAAAAGAGGAGGGATCAACAGCGGCGCTGCGTAGTAAGGGCTCAGGAAATAAAGTCCCGAATAGCAAAACGGAAAATTGTTCCAAAAGGCTCTACACAATACAAAAACAATAATATTTGGGGTGATTTTGCACATTTTTTTGCACTATTTTCATTTTTTCATTGGGAAGACATTCTCATTTCGTGAAATGAAATTTAACCCTAAATGAAAGAAATCCCCACAAAACTTTACGAGTTTTTGCTTTGGCAGCGGCTATTATTCGTTCAGCGACTCCAAAAATATTACTAGAATCTAACATTTTAAATATTTTAATGGAATTAAATAACATCTAGTAGTAAATTTAAATCTTAATTAATAGCTGGCCTTTGGCCGGGCGCAGGATATTTTTCCGCTGTAGTATGTCCAAGACCGGATTCGCTTTTTAAAACATTATTGTATAGTATATCTGAAAATGGCTTTGCTTGTGAAGAAAGTTCTTGTACATGGCCTAACGCCGGCAATGCAGAAATACTTTACAAAGCGAAGACGGTTTCAGATATGTCATAGAGGAAAAAGTCCTTGTCAACGACGGTCATGAACATACTATAGGAGAAAAAGTATTTGGGCCGGACCGAAGGTTGGCAGTGCAGTAATACTTTAGAAAATTAGATCTTATTGCTTTATTTCTCATATTTAAAATTTTTGACTTTGACCTTATTATATGATCTTTTTTGAATATAATGTGATATAAAATAAGTTTCATTCATGTAAAATTTCCTAGAAAAATTAAAAAAAAAATTGAGGGCCTAGTTTATTAAATTGCATCAGCATGTTAAATTTATTATTCAAAAATTTGTTTTTGTTTCTCTTAAAATTCTTTTACCGAACAAACGCACAGTAAAATCAGGCGTTGGTTTGGCTATCACAAGTTTTGGAATTTTTATGAGAAATAAAAACAAATTTTAAAAGTTTTTGAAAATTTGTTTTTGTTTTCCATCTAAAGTTAAAGACTATTTTTGTGTTGAGATTTCATTTATTTTATAGGGATATTTTTTCATAATGAAAAGATCGTCCAAGTTTGGGCTCATCAAAGCTTTTCGTTTGTTTGGGTGATATTTCGCAACAACAATATAAAAAAACTTGAGGCTATATTACATATTGCAAAATGACCCTAAATTTTAGGCCATATTTCATTTTGAACCTTGGGGCTTTATTTCCTGGGGCCTCACCGCGCAGCGCTCTCAAAAACACCTATTTAAGATTTTTCTTTTTTTTTGTAAAATAAATATGAGCGTCTCCTCCTCTTCGTGTCTTTAAAACATGGAGTGTATTTTCCGTCGTTCCATCTTGAAAAATCTATGAAAAAGAAAATTCAACATTTAAATGCAAATAAACGATTTAGAATCAATGAAAGAAACGCAATTTTAATTGTACGCGTATTGTGATAAGAAACATTTCATTTCTGTAAGAGAATAGTGTTGGAAAAAATTATAGCATCGATAATATTCAAATTGTTTTTAAAAAATAAAAATTAATACAAATCGTTATGTTACGAATATCTTATGGTTCAGAGATGGATACTTTCAGTTTAATATTTTGGAGTTTCGGACTTTTCTCAACTTTGTTCCGCAAAACGTGCTTATCTTTAGAACTAAAAGTTCTAATACAATTGTTTAGGACTCTGCGGATTTCAATCCATTACGAGTACATTGATCCTCGTTCAGTATTCAACATTATTGCATTAGTTGTGTTTTTCTTCCGACGGTTTTGGTTTAAATTTGAAAAGATTTTCCATCATCCCATGTCCAATTCGGTTTTTAAGTAAACAGAGTAAGGAACCAGTCTGTTTATAAACGAAATTTGAAATGGGATGCGGAAAATCGTTGCACTACATAAACTATATTTTTAATAGCATTTGATGCCGAACTAAATGGACAAATTTTAAGAATTATTTATTATTGAAATTTATTATTCGGGACATTCTCTCCCCAACTAATAATTCAAAAATTTATTGTTTCATAAATACACTATTTGTTTTAGGTTTAGCTCTTACAGGTTTGTAAGGATTCAACCTCGTATGTTTATACAAAAAAACTTCAAATACAATATGAGAATTCTATCGTATATTAATATTATAAAATATATTATCATAGTAGACTTCGACTGACTCAATACAAACTGCACAACAAACAATTTATATTTAATATAAATCTATATTTAGTAATTTCCATATATAATCAAATTCTCATATTGTATTTGAAGATTTTTTGTATAAATATACGAGGTTGCATGCTTACAAACGGGATGAAGTTCACTGGTAATTTAGTTATCATCAATGAAATGTCGAACAATTTTAAAAAATGTAGGGACTCTACAAAAATCTTAAAAGTTTTTGTACACAAAAATTAACTCTCTGCTGTTATTTCTAATTTCTGAGGTTATTTTAAACAAAAACATAATTTATTGCGAGAAAATTTTTGTTTAAAAGCACAAATATGTGAAAATACGACTTCTAACAAAAATCTATTAAAGCTTTTTCTTTTTTGCTAATTATTTGCTTGAAAGTGCAAATATTTTGCAAGTAAAACTCATTCAAATAGTTCTCATTTTCTTGCCTTCATTTCTTAAGCTCAGTTTTGTCATTCACTGTATTATATCACTTGAATTTTTTATTTATTTTTTAAATACCCAAGTGAACGTGAGGTCATTTAACTATTTGATATGAGTAAAACAAAAGCAAAAAACCATGAAAAAGTTTAACAAATTGAATGAAAAAGACCCAAACACACATGCATGAATCTTCTTTTGACACAAATGCAAATAACGTGACTTTAATAAAAAACTTTACAAATACAATACAATACAACAACAACGAAGTATTTACATTAGAAAAAAGTTTCCACAAAGAACTAGATAATTTAACGAAAAAAGTAGTACAAATAGATCAGTTATTTTGTTGCGTGTAAAACAATTGAAAGAGAAATTTAAATAATTGATTGTATGAATTGAAGGAGAAAAATATAATTTTAATTAAATCTTTAAGTATTAAATTCGTATGTAATTATTTTAATTATCAACAAAAAGTATATGATTTACTTCAGATCTCAACGATAATGAAACAAACAAGAAAACACCTAAAACTTGCAGACAATAAAATAGACCTTTAAATAAAATCCCACGCTTGTTTATTGTTTAAAATAGAAAACAATGCCTAAAACCAAAATGAGGAAATGAGATTTTTTAAGTCGTTCCAACTACCTACACTGACTGGTTCATTGAGTTTAACAAAGTTGTGAAAAAATAACCTGCTGCAAATAAATTTATAATCAAATTCATTCGTAGCAGAATTCAATGAACCTTTACGATCTCAAAAATGTTTTAAGTTATGAAAAAAAAATTATTTCATCTAATAATTTATTTCTGAAACATTAAAAATTTCATTACAACACTTACAATAAGGAATACAGAACTCTCGCAGAGTTAATTCGTGGCAGAAGTGCCATGTCAAATAAAAAATAATATATGAACAACATATTCGACTTTCATGAAATCTGTTGCAAAAAAATGGCATTATTAGTCAATAATAATAAAAGATGCATATTCCAATATAGAATGCACAGACGATAAGGAAATAATTTATTTGGTATAAAAATCAAAATTCATAGTATTCCGCTTAAGACAGAGTAAAAGTGAAAAAGCTCCCGGAATTAAATAATTTAAGTGACTCATAAAAAATAATTCATTACCAAAAACAACACCGAGGTCAAGGATCTCATCAACAAATTCCAACATATGATTATTCATAAGATAACTGGTATTCAAGATATGACGGTATCTATGGAAAGCCAGTATCCATGCCTGCGAATCTTGAATACAAAAAAAATTTTTTTTTTAAATCTCTAAATCATCAGCATACAGAAGGCAATTTATAAAACTCCTGAATAAACAATTAACAGTTTTAAGTCGCTGTCTGATTAATCAGTTCATTACCTGATCCCTGAAATGCACTTGCAATATGTATTTCATTATTAAACTATCTTTGCAGTGAGCGACTTCCTCTATTTTTTTTTTTTTTTTAATAAAGTTAGACATTCAAACAAAGAAATATACAATAAATAATTAGTTTTATCTGTAATAAACATTCATTCATAATTTTTACAAATATTCAATCTACAGGATGTTTTTGGTTATTCAAATTTTTTTAGATTTATTCCATTTTTGTCCAAAACATTCAAAATCTTTTCTATTTTCATTGCCCATGTTTTTGTATTTATCTTACCGGCATGTCCGTCTGCCTGTCTTTCTATCTCTATTTACACTATTGTTTTGAAGTTGAAATTAAAGTTAACGAACGACCTCTGCAAAGTCATGGAGATTATGACGGTGGGCTTAACAAACACACACGCTTAACCGCAGCGCATTTAAATACATGAATTGAGATGCTGTGTTTGTTGTTGTTTATGGTGAGAAAACTTTATGGTAAAAACTGGATTTAAACACACACACAACAAGCAGATTTATAAATCAGTCATACCTGCATCTAGATTAAGCATCTTAATAAAGGGTTTTTGAAATGGTTTAATCTCCAGCTAATGGTCTAATGGTATCCAGAAGGTGTGTTAATGTTTATGTTTATTTGAGTTTAAAGAAAAATTATAAACCAATTTGTTTAACCAAAAAAAAAGGTAGCTGGTACGAGTATGAATGAAAATTTCAGTGTATGATAATTAATATGTAAATGAGCGATGATAAGTGAAGAGCTCTGAATCCATACAGAAAAATGATAATTTCAACGACTATATTTCATTGATCACTGTATAGTTTAGATACTCAATAAATTTTTATGCTTTTAGCAGCAATTTGCAGAAGGTTTGGAATACATATGTATGTGTGAAATTTGCAAACAATTGCAATTGCAACTGCTGCGGTAAAAATTAGGTCAAAGCACTTCTTTTAAAAGTGAAATAAAACGTTATCTTTTGCGAGGCACAGAAATACTTCTAACGTGAATATTATTTTATATGAATATTCCATTCACCTTAATATACAAGATGGGGCAATAGTAATGTCATAATTTGAATTGCTTGCCATTTTTGCAGACGGCGCCAAATGTCACTGTGCTTTGACATTTATGACGTAGATATATAGAGAATTCATTGCCAATAAGCCATGGAGCGGAATTATTCTTACTGCTTATTTTACAAATACTACGTTTATACGCACGTCTTATTTGCAAATAAAAAAGAAGAATGTTGCCGTATAACTTTTTTATTGTAACTTATTAACTCACTTAAACAAGTCGTGAATAACGACACTATTTGCAAATAAAAAGGAAGACGTTGCCACTTCATGAATGTTTTTTGTGTTTTACTTACCAAACAATCATATTTTCGTCACATGGCATCACTAATAATAACATAAGTTCTGTATGCAATTTCCCGTATAAACAGTGAATTAGTTATTTGCAAATAGTTCTATTTGTAAATAAGACGTGCGTATAAACGTGGTAAAAGTTTCAATCTGTTTTTCAGTTGTCATGTTCCAGGTACTCAAATAATTAAGCGCCTCGTTCCAACTGAATCCACTGCAGATCTCTCCTTTACTACAAAGAGCTAACATTGGAAAAATTGCTAACTTAGAACACGATGCCTTTTGAGCAACAATTAAAAATGGCGTGAAACCTGCGCGAAGCTTTTTATGAAAACAAAGTTTTTTGTAAAAAAAAATATATCTTTCTTTAAAAATAGAGCTTTTTACAAAAACAGAGCTCGTTTTTTACATTCATAACAATCAGTTCCAATTATGACATCACTTTGTATATTAAATATATATTTTTTCACTACAATTAGAAGCGCTCGTATACAATAAACAACTTTTAAATTTGAACAAGCAGGTGCTATTCAAGTTGAAATTCAAATAAGAAACAATTACCAAATAAAAAATTAAATTGACATAAAGTACACAAGTTCGGTGTAAATGGTACTCGTAATGTTGTTTTCCTTTCTTACTCAACGGCATATTTCCACGTGGTACAACGAGTGTACCACACAAAGCGACTTTCAAGATAACTTGAGGTATACATGAGTTTATTGAACTAAAAGTGTTAAAAGTGAACATGGATCGTGTGTATTTTCCCAGATATAAAAGACAAACACAGTTTTTTTGTCTACTATTTGCTTTTTTCAAGTGGATACGTACACGGATTAAAACTCAGTGAAATATTAACAGTTATGAATCACCCCTCTAAGCTGGAGTTTGTAACTGAGGCACCGTATGCGTATCTGCTGCCATTTTTGAGACAGTTTATCTCTAAGCACGCCAGTTAGAATTATTTACTGACTAAGTTAATTACCAGGCAGCCAACGAAAATTTACTACTTAAATTATGTCGTTTGATAAAGTGCAAATGTACAAGTGTACAAATGTACATATCTATGTATGTATTTCATTTTGAAAATCACCTTATTTTTTAAAGTTTTTAAAATGCACAATTAAGTAGGTAGATTTTTCAAATGTAAAATTTTAAAAGGTAATTTTTAGCAGGTATTTTAACATTATGTATTTTTTAAAGCACATTTTTAAAAGGTACTTCTTCAAAAGGTACTTTTTTAATAGCTATTTTTTGTTACTTTTTTAAAAGGTAATTTTTTAAAGGTACTTTTTTAAAGGTACTTTTTTAAAGGTACTTTTTTTAAAGGTACTTTTTTAAAGGTACTTTTTTTAAAGGTACTTTTTAAAAGGTAATTTTTTAAAATGCAATTTTTTAAGGTACTTTTTAAACAGTGCTTTTTTAAAAGGTACTTTATTAAAAGGTACTTTTTTAAAAGTTAACTTTTAAAAGGTAATTTTTAAAGGTACTTTTTGAAGGTTACTTTTTTATAAGGTACTTTTTAAAAGGTATTTTTAAGGTACTTTTTAAAACGTGCTTTTTAAAACGTTATTTTTTAAAGGTACTTTTTTAATAGGTACTTTTTTATTAAGTACTTTATAAGTTACTTTTTTAAAAGGTAATTTTTTAAGGTACTTTTTGAAAAGGTACTTCATAAAAGGTTCTTTTTAAAGGGTACTTTATTAAAAGGTGCATTTTTCAAAGGTACTTTTTTAAAAGGTACTTTATAAAAGATGCTTTTTTCAAAAGTACTTTTTTAAAAGGTACTTTATAAAAGGTGCTTTTTAAAAAGGTGTTTTTTTTCAAAGGTACATTTTTTGAGAATACCTCTTTTTTGAATAGCACTTTTTTCGGTTTGAAAGGGAAACATCATTTTTTTCTATAGCTCACTTGAGCACAGTGGGTAGAGGAATTAACTTATTTTTATTTATTTATTTATTTTTAAGGAATATGTCTGAGAGGTATTTAATTTCAGAAAGGCCTATTTCAAACAAAATCTCTACTTGCTTTTTCCAAAATTTATATTCAAAAGAGGCAATTTTACTAATTTGTGTGTGTCCTATAGAAAAGAAATCTTATTGCAATGAACATGTTCTTGCCGATGACTAATAATTAGTTGCGTTATAAATAGTAACGGATTATTTTGTAACAGGTACATAAGTACGTAGTAAGATTGTTTGTTTTCCTAAGGAGGAACAGTAACCAGTTTCTTGCAGCGATCAAATTTTAGTCATGGCCAAAGAATGCAAAGCAAAAATTGTGTGACTGACTAAACAAATAGTGTGTATAGACACATTTTATGCAAATAGAAGCCAGTTCTAAGCGCTTATTATGCAGAGTTTTGGCCATGTTGCTTATTGGACACGAAAATTACATTAGATGATGAAATTTGTGATATTTGTTTAATATCCAACGAGAAAGCGAAAACAAGAGCAAGATCATAATAGAAGCAGGCACTTGAATCTGAACGTGTTTGAATTTATATATGCACATTTTATTAACAACATCAAATTAAATTGCAAATACTCGTACGATTATCTGGCCTGTCTGATCAACGATATGAGTAATCGATCTCTCTAGATGTTATTCTTTCCACTCTACCATAGATGATCGCAAATTTGCTAAGTGGTTAAAATGGAACAAACAATTTTATTTAATTGGAAAGATAGTAAAAAGAAAACATTAGAGGCTGTTCGAACGTTATAAAAAGTAATTGCTAGTATTATATTACAAATAATTCTTTTTTAATGCTTTCTTTGTGTACATTGTTGTTACTTTTCCATGGTGGGAAAAATTTTTCCCAACTATTTAAAACCAAAGTGCACAGAACTGACAGAAACAGAAATTAGTTTTGAATGTAGAGAATTTAAATGAAATTAAATCATTTTGAATTTACAGTTAAGATTAATAAATAATCTTTTGTTAAAAATTCTTTTTCTTTTTCTTCGATAAATAAAAATTATTACAACTTTCACTCACACATTCGTTTAATCGTTCTTTCTATGATGGCATGATGTAGAGTCTTTGTTTCAATAAATAAGAAACGTTTTCTGTTTTTTTTTAACTCTAAACTAAATATCGTCGCCCTGATGAATAAAATCTGTACTTGAGTTGCACAAGTGGCTGGCGATTCTATATGTGTTTCAGTATCGAATTGTGTTCACTGATTAGCGAGTTTTAAAGGCAGCTGGGCAGCTGTATGCAGAAAGATTTGTTGTGTGTGCAACAGATGATGACCTTAATTCAATGCTTATACTGGTGGCATAAGCAACAAAATTCTTACGTTTATCTTTATTTCTTTTTGCGCGTTAAATAATACGACTAAGTTGCATTGCGCAGTGGTGGCATGTTTCATTTGCATTGTTTTGTGAGTGATTCTGGAAAATGCGATTCCTTTAATGTCGCTAGTTTCAAAATGCAGATTGTGGAAAGGAAATACAAAATACTCGTATCTAAGAGGAAAACTTTGAACGGAATTCTTTATGTTTGAATTAGATTTATATTTTTTATTTGAGTACAAAAGCAACTTGCAGGCATTTGATAATCAGTTATTAGCTAAAGAATATTAGCGCTACAGCGTACAGATGTGAAAATTGTTCAACCATGATCGAACTAGATAAGTAGCTGATTAAAAATGACAAATATGACAAAATTAAAGTAATTAATATAATTAGTTTCGTTAAACTGGGTTTGCAACCTTTCTAAATTAAAGAACGAGATTAAAAGCGCCCAAAAAAATTATTTTATATGCTTAAAATGCCAAATCTTCCCGTATTCTAGAAATTAAATATAATGAACACATTCAAAGGTGTCCATAGTTACAACTACAAGGTAGCGAACAATAATTTCATAATTTTAACTGGCTGCCATTTTGTTATAAATGAAAAAAAGAGCTGTGATTTTATAACGAGTTTATTTGAAATCGTAAAATTGATGACAGCAATTAGAAATAATTATATCCCTCAAATGACCACCTCCCATTTGATGGCATTTCGAAGGGCCAATAGCTTTTTCACTGCAAATGCCGCACTCAACAGTCGCTTTAAGGGGATGCAATGGCTCTTCAAGCATTTCATCTTGATTCACTGCGCCCAGAAACGCAAATTTTATTTGTTGACATAATCACTTACATAAGTGGAAATAGGCTTCACCGCTCATTATGATTTTTGTTACAAAATCATATTCTACTTGCATCAAGTTTAACAGTGTATGGCAGTGAGTAAACTGTTTTCGACGCAGAAATCGATTCGTGGACAGTTTCCACTTCACAGGAGAATATTTTCAAATCTTACACCAAAATTGGAAAGTCTGCAAGAAAGTCTGCTTACGCCTAATTTTGTGAATATTCGTCTAGTTGATGTGTGTGGATTCTCTCTAACGTCGTCCCCAACAGCAGCGATGTTCTCCGGCCGCCCACTTCTTGTGACATCTGTAATGGCTGAGTTTGTATGAGGCACTCAGCCAAACACTTAAATGTTCGAGGACATGGAAAACGACGACGAAATTCACGCAGCGCTAAAACAACAGACTGAAAATTTTTCAAATAAGCAGTAACAATAATCAAGTTCTTGAGGTGTGTATCGCTTCATGGCTTATTAGAAAATAAGTTTCTTTATATCTACATTATAATTATATGTCAAAGCAGAGCAACATTTGGTGCCATCTGTAAAAATGGCAGCCAATTCAAGTTATGACATTACTTTTGCGCCACCTTGTATACATCTGTTCCATATAAAATTGTACAAATAAAAAGCTACTGTAGTGAACAACGAGCCATTGTTATTAATGCTTATGAGGAAATAAAAACGTTAAAATAAGTATACATAGTTCTGTAAAAGAAGACTATATCATGATTAAGTGCAATGCAAATATAGCGTTATAAACAATTTTACAAACAAGATAAGAAATATATATTAACCATCTTCTAATCGCACTTAAGGAAAGAGTTCTTTAGGTGGGTAGATGAATGGCTTCTGAGGTATTTGCTAATGTTGATTGTGTGGAAGCATTTAGACAAGATTAATCGTTAAGTGCCCAAATTAAATTTTTTTTGAATTGTATCAAGAATTTGAAAGGAAAACTTCTAACGCCTTAACTAACTATTCCATTGATACGAGTAAGAACTTCAATGTAATTCATAATTAACTTCAATGTAATTCATAATTAAAGAAGTGGAAAACATTTTGATATCTTTTAAATACAGTAACAGAAGTTTAATTAATGAATTTTATCTTTGAATGAATAGAAAAAAGGCAAATTGTATACAAAATAATTTCAAATTGAAGCGTAATAAAATATTGGCTTTGCGGCATAGCCGACAGGTTAAAAGAGATGAAAAATTGTTGCTACCTCCACTGCTTCGTTAATTAACTATGAATATTTAGAGTAAGAAAATTTATAAAGAACTTAATATTGCATGACTAATTGACAAAAGATATTTCATTAGTACGAAAATTGTATTAATAGAAAGACATTCTTTTGAACCACTGCAAATGCAATTGAACTATTTATTTCCAAATACCACACACCGAAGATAAAAAAGAAAAACCATCTTCCTATTGGCAGTTTTTTACTGTTGCACACATGTGTTACATACTGTAAGCATACAATATTCAGATATTGTGGGAAATTATGGTATGTGAAGTTTTATTTTAAATACACAATATTCGTAATGAGTTCAAAATGATAATGGAAAATCCTTTAATCCTGCTGTTAGGAAAAAATTAAAGAGGTCTAATGCGTGTTATTGACATTAAGAAACCCAAATTGAAGTACTAAGAGAACAGAATACATGGTGCATGTGTTAATTTGTAAAAAAAAGTATATTGGAAATTTATAAATACATAGTTAGAAAATGTTTCTAACAAGATTGCGCCGGCCATGTTTTTTAGGCGGCGTCTCTGAAGTCTGTACTTTTTTACTCAGTCACTTATGCCAAATTAGCATGGCATGAGAAGCTAACGATAGCGGCCATAATCTATGTATAATTAAATATCGATATTACGAGTATTGATCTTGAAAGTATAACAAAAAAGTAAATATGTTCATAGTATAAGAAATTGCACAATTATATTGTAAATGTATGGGCCGCTTACAGTATTGATTTCACTCAAAATAACACATATCAAGCTAAACACTTGAGTCGTTTATTTTTAAAAAGCCGAATCAGACGTCCAGAAGAAACTTTGAGGAAACGTGAAAAACTGTATTTATCTATCGCTATCATTGCAGTAGCCATATTCATATTTTCTTTATCAAAAAATAATACTTCTTATGTTAAAAACAATATTTTATGTGCAATAAAATGTGCTATTAATTTTAAAATTCAAAGATTGGTTTTAAAGTTAAATTTGAGAGACTTTTGAAGCGAAAATCTCATCACGGTGGGTTCGGGAAGATGTTTTGAAAAATAAACACCAAAGTCTATAATTGTATTAGAAATATGACAAAGTCTTGAAAAATTGTATGGCTTAAGTCAAAGTAGTTTTTTGAAACGAAATGAAAGTCGTTACGGTAGGTACATAGTTAGTTCTAGCAAGAAAATTGCTTTCAAATAGGGCACTTAGATAGATTTTTCCAATGAATTGATATTAAACCCCGGGCGATTTTCTACAGTAATATACGAGAGTGAGAGTTCGTGACTTTTTGAGTGGAACACATGTTTTTGGATAAAAATTAATTTTATTTTCCAGCATAGTTTCTTTTCAGTTCGAATTTTATATCGCTTCCAAAAAAATAAGATTTATCGAGGTCACCAAAATATTTGATGACATGATTTCATCGTTGGAGTTAAATCTCTTGCCGTTGATCCGTTTCTTCAGGTTTGGAATCAAATAATAGGTGCTAAATCCGTAGAATAGGGTGAATGAGGGAACAATTCGTAGGCTAATTCATGGAATTTTGCAACGGAAACTGCACATATGTGTACCGTTGAATTATCCTGGTGGAAAGGAAGATTTTCCGTTGACGACCATTTTTTCTCTCAAATACTAATCAAATCAAGCAAATAGTTGGCATAATATTTGCAATTAATTGTTTTACCCTTTTGAAGGTAGTAAATGTGTCCAAAAAAGGTCGCCTTATATATTTTATAATTCTGATATTGTATTTGAAGGTTTTTGTATAGTATTCATACAAGATTAAATGCTTTTAAACGGTTTGAAATGAAATGTCTACATATCAACAGCTGAACACACACCAAATATTTATTTTTTGTATAAAAAAGTCATCAAAAAATTAGAATTTGTAGAATGAAAATTTTTAATCAAAATTTTGTCAACTTGAGTTTCTAAGAATTTAAGAAATGCACTAATGGAGTTAATGAAAATCTCGTTCCTTAAGAACAACCTCCGCCTTTTTCATAAATAAAACTTTAAGTTGCAAGTTCTGATGATGTTGATATGTACATACATATATGTAAATGTATATGTACATATATGCACATATAAATGTAAGTATACGTATATATGTATGTGTATAAGTAAATTTATTTATGTATACATACGTGGTGTGAAAATTTTGTATTGGTATCAAAATATGTTAAATATTTACCGGTTTTAAGTCAATGCAAAATATAAAAATAATTGGAAAGCTTTAGAGGAAAAGTATGTAAATAAACAATTTTCTTATCATCAAACATTTTCCTAGTCATTTTTCCTGCAGCATTAAAATATTTGAATTATGTTGGCAATAAACAAGTTGTTTTACTTTCAACAATATCTGCAGCATTTTTGTGTTTATTTAATCTAGAAGAAAAGCATCAGCTGTCTGTTGTTAGTCTCTTTTGACCAAATGCAAAGATACTTACACACACATGAATGTTTGTATATGGCTAAGAGAGCTGAAAAGAGAGAGAAATGGTGTTAAAAAATAAATAATAAAATAAAATTCTGGAAAAACCTGAGACTTGAAACATGTTTCTCGTTAAGTTGCTTTCGCTGCCAACAAAAATAAAATACCTACTAAACGTTTTTTAAGCCAAAATGCCATAAACGGACTGTTTCGTTTTTGTTTTTGTTTCTCGCCGCCACGCATGGCTCAAATCGTTGCAGCCAGCATACTGCTGCTGCTGCCAAAGAATGTGAATGTAAAAAGTCAACTCAACCTTCACAAGGCCGTTGCAATCCGGATTTTTTCGAAAGAAAATACCATACACACATAAAAGGCAGATGCTTTTTATATTTTTGGCTTTGTAATTTAAAAAAAACATGCACAGACATGTTTGAGATAAGTGAACAGTTTTTAAATTGAGGTTATTCTAATTGAGAATGGTCAAAACTGGCTAATTTAGTTTGATCATGCATACAATATCAAACATCTGTTTGATAAATTTTACAGAATATGTACATATGTAAGTACATAAGTATGTACATACATACTTACATATGTACATACATATGTGCATATGTAACTCACTGTCCACACTTGCAATTTAGTTGCAGCAATTCTTGGTTGTTTTAGGAGAGAGAGGTAAGAAGCTAGGGGAGGGGTACAGAGTTTCATGTTCTCTGCAATTCTGTTTTGCTTTGCTATCCTCACTATTCAACTTGATGTTTGGTGTTGTTGTATTTGATGTTTTACATACGTTTTTATACAAGAATTGCATTACTAGATTTTTTCTAATGTGGACACTAAAGCAATTCTGCAGCAGAATTGCATGCAACAAAATTGCCAATGTAGACGGGGAGTAAGTAGGAATAATTAAGGATAATTTGATTTTATTTTGAGAATTGTTACTGCGCCAAGCAGATATGACATTAATGATTATTACATGTAAAAACATCTTTTGGACATAATTTTAATTATGAACGTACATACTTCATTTTGTGGCTTAAACTACATACCACACGACAGCTGTTTTAATTCGTAACACAATTATTTGGTCTTTTGTTTATTTTTTTATCTTTTTTACTTTTTGTATGCATGATTTCAGAGTTGCCAGATGTGGGGATTGTTTTCCATAGGGTGGAAATATGAATTACGAAAATTGCGTTTCAAACAATAACAAAAGCTTTTACCATAAGATCACTTTCAAATTAATATTCTGTCTTTATAAAACGTTTTGTTTGTTGTGGCTTTGGCTGTTCATATCCCGACATTTTTTATACTGTAATTGTTTTAACAATTAGTTGGGGAGAATATCCCGAAATGATAAATTTCAAGAAAAATAAAATAGCGTTTATATTTCAATTCGAAGAAACACTTGTTCCCCTTTTTCTACAGTGCTCGTTATGCACGTTATCGAATTTCAAGTGTTTCAGCGTCTTCAAGGTAGTAGCAACTAATATAAATAAAATAAATAAACATTTTAAATTTACACGCACTTAATTATTTCTACTAAATTTAAATTTATTCATGGTACAGAGTGTAATGAGACAATATTATCCAATGAGTTTTCACCGTTTAATAACAGAAATCTTATTGATTACAATTTCAAATGACAACAATGAATATTTGTATTCATAATTTTTCCCTAATATTTTCTGCTGGTAACTTATACAATTTTAGTTTCTATAACTTTTTTTAATTTTATACACAAATAAATGAAAGACATTCCTTTAATGCTATAGTCTGCCTTTTAGAAGATAATGATCAAACTAATATATTTATTTTTTTTAGGTTAGGTTAGGTTGATTGGAGAGGTGTGATAGCCCATGTCATACGACATACACTTAAGCCAGTCAAGGCTTGTTGTGCGCTCCCTTTAATTATCAGACACAAACTGCCAGAGTTCTGCGGCAGGATTCGAACCTGGGACCTTCGCACTACGAGTCTAGTACACTACCTACTAGTCTGCCAAGTTTTTTTACTTCTATAATTTTTGAGAAGCTTAAGCAATAACAAACAAGAAAATGTTCCTCTTGAATACCTTAGCCTAATAAACAATGGAATTAATTCCAATTATCGAGCATATAATATTAGTGACAATGTTTTATTATGGTAAGATCATTTATTATTATACAGACTAATAATATTTCCGACAATTGAACGTGATTCCCTTAGGACGAATATATTATAAAGAGGACATTCTATATTTTTTCTTCCTTTAGATAATATGATCTCTCTGATAAGCGAGTGTCGTATATTAACTGCGACTTGAAAATTCGTTCATTAGGTTTAATAAAGTGTCGAAATCGAAAAACTCGTACAATACTCGTAATTACGAATTTGCAAAATAAATGTGTACAAATGTTTGTAATGAAACAGTCAGTGTTTTTTCTTCCAAGCGATACTATTTCGATTCATTTTCGAATGGCTTTGTTCGCAGGGATGTATGTAGTAGAAATTAACAACTTTTTTACATGTTTCCTGTGATTAAGCTGCTAATTTTACGATTTATTCGATATGTTACTCAAATTTTATGTTCAATAATCAGCAAAATAAGCATATAAAAAGCTAATTTATAGCATATTTTTTATTTTGTATGGTTTTCATTTTCTCTTTGTACGGATTTATGAAGAACCTGTCTACGTTATATAAGGGGAAAATTGTAATAAGAAACTTATTCTGCTCTGCTTTACACGAAAGATAGGTTTTTTATAAAACCGTGGTAACCGCACAATTAATTTTTATGTGGAAAACCCGTGTTCAACGAAAACCACTTTAAGGATAGAAGCTTTCTCAATATTAAATTATGATAAACAAAAAGTTCAAAATATGTGCGTTAACAATGCTGAAACTCGTTCTGTTACTTAAAATCAACTTAAAATGGTGGACCCACATAACGCCTTGAACATTAAAAGGTGAATTCCCATTTTTTAAACATATTTTTATCCAAGTACGTACATATATATATTCATTCCTGTAGTTCCATGGTGGAACAAAGGGCCATAAGTACGTACATACATATATATAAATTTTTAAGTGTCAACAGAATTATAATTAAGGAAATATAAATTCGAGTGATTTTTTGATTTTAAAAGCTGTGTAAGATCGAAAACGACAAGTGAAGTATGAATTTTTACTTGATTATTTTTTTTTTTTTTAATTATGACCATTTTTTACGATTTTGTTAAATGTAATCATTATCTTGATATACTTATTACATTTAAAATTTGGGATATTTTGGAACATTTCTGTTGCTGGACATTAACTTATGCTTATATATTTAATCTGGCTACCTATATTATTTTCAACAAAATCAAGTGGTTACTGGTTCTCTTTTTTTCTCATGAACTCTCTTAAGTCTACACTCGTCTGTTTCATATTTCTCTGCCTACTGCATCTCTCTCCAAAACGGATTCCAAGCATAGAGTTTTCTCTTTCTCACTCAAAGGCTATATAGTAATCACAAAAATGTAAACATATGTCGACTGGCTCTTGAATGCAATTTTGGTTGTTGCTGTCTCTAATGGTGTGCGGTGGTGGTGGTGGTGCTGGAGTTATGGTGTTGTTGACGATGGTGGTGGATGTAAAATTGTTATTTATGAACTGTATCTTTCGCAACAGTATAAAGACAACACTGGTGCTCGTCGGCTCACCAACTCAAGACACAACTGGGTTTATTAAAAATTCAAAAAGTTATTTGGGCACATACATGCTCCGAAAAAATTCAAACAAAAATTAAAACGTTGGCTGGTGAAGCACATGAAGTTTCACAATTTTTTAAATTTAGTTGCTCTTTAACAAGCGGCATGATCGGAAGGAAATTATAACGTTTGACGGTTAGAATATAAGTTATAGAAATAAAACTATAAATAAAAATAACATAATAACAGAAAATATGATTGAGTGGGTTTGAATACCAAATTAAAGCAAACACAAAAGTATTAATTAAAAAAGAAATACATACTGTGAACTAAGTGAAAAATTTTTAAATATTTTTTAAATATATTGTGAGAAAAACGTTGGCCCGGGAAGTAATAAAGAAAAACAAGCAAAATTAAAATAAAACCCTTTGAAATGGTGCGTAGTTTGGCCCAGTGGACGAAAACGTTGAGTTTTCCCTCACGTTTATCCCCAAATCGTAACTCCAAGGATTGTTCAAACTTAAATGCTACTAGTCCAATACCACCTCCAACACCACCGCGAAATAAAAACTCAAATTGTGCTACATCTAGGTCATCATCTTCGACAGTGTCTTCGAATTCGGGTACATCAACACATTCATCAAATAATAACAACAACAATATGCCCATAACGGAGTTGGAACAAATTGTAAGTTTTTTTAATGCATACAAATCTAGAGTTTAGGGAATTTCTGTTTTTTTTAATGGAATTACGCAAGGTTAGGAAATGGATGTGAAAAGACAAAATTAAGAAGAATTTTTCACATTTTAAATGCAAAAACTGTACGAGTACGCAAGATTAAAAATATAGACGATTTAAATATTTTGCAACTTGTCATTTAATGTGAGCAATTAAGTAAATGTAATCACTTGTCAAATAGATTGATTCCACTTTATGATTATAAACTGTTGATTTCAAAACTTCATTTCGTCACTCAACTGTTATTATTCAAAACCAATTTCTATGACACTAAATTAACAAATTTGAATTTGAATAATATTTTATCGATGTTTCTTTCTATTATCTCACCTTGGTCAAATGTTTAATTTATGAAGTTAAGCGACGTGGCCATTGCTATCTGAGTTCAATTTAGAGAATACGAAAAATATATTTAAAAACAAAACTTTGTTATTCAATTGTTAATTGTGTCTGTTATTTTATACCTACCATTATAATAATAAAAAATTTAAACTAACGTTTTATAACATTTCACAATATTAATTTTAAAATATTTGAATCTAAATTGTTTGAAGATCTTTCCTGGGCAAAAGCACAAAATTTAATTTTAAATATAATATGGATATTCCAAGATTAACTTTTGAGCAAATTTAAGAACATTCATTTATTAAAGAGATCATCACATATTGATTAGTTTTATACTTTCAAAATTATAAACAAGTTTCGTCAATTTTTGTTATAGCGTTTTTGTTTCCGAAAAGATGTGCAGTATTTATAAATAAATTTATTGTTCTAATTTAGAAAATGTTTAATCCCTTACAGGATTGTGCTTATTAGAGAAGACTAAATTCCCCTTTTTCTCTTGGAAAGGAAAAAACTACACTTTTTTAGAAATGAACACGTTATTAATCGTTTGTCGTTTTTTAATATTTTTATTATGTTCGTTTGCTAAAAAATTGATTTTTAGTATTTATCAATTCAACCCCAGAAAAAATCTTCGTTGCTGAGTTTTTTTAATTTAATCTGATTTAATCTGATAAAGTTTTGCTATAATTTGCAATTAAAATATAAAAAATAAATAAAGCTAGGCCCTAAAGCTATAATAAAGCTATGCTCCAAATAGAAAATGAAGAGTACTATTGCAGTTTTTATTAAAATAAAATAAAATAATAAATGATAAAAATTGAAGATAGGTATAAATAATTATTTTTTACTTTATACGTTAGGACATTAAAACATTTTAAGTATTTTTAGTCGTTCAAGTTCAACACAAATAAATCAAAAAACTTCAATGTTGCAATATTTCCCAACTGCATAATTTGTTTAACTTGCATGTCATTCCATTTTTTTTAAATAAATATATACAGTTCAAATCTCTGTAAGCGGTAGATTTAATTTAACATACATAGAAAACTCATTAAAGTGCTCGTTAAAATGTAAAAAAAAAATTAAATTTTATTACTCCCATTTTGTATTGCCTTCACCTTTAATCCAACAAACATTATAATGCAACATAAAACCAAATGATGTCATCATGTCATTCTTGTTTTAGTTACAAAATATAACAACGAAATTAAGAAATGCGAGCAAATGTATAATTCAGCTTTCTTTCTTACCAGCTTTAGTTGATTTATTTTATAAAAAAGCAAAAAGATATGATCACAAAAATAATTAATGAAACTTCAAGTTGTTGAATTCAAGTTTTAATTTTATAATTTTCTTAAAAATTTAATTAGACATGGAAACATACGAGATGAAATAATGCTTTTGTTAAACTTTTACTTTAATTGAAACAAAACTTTTCAAGCGTATCAAAAAAGGAAAAAAAATTTAGTATCATATGAATGTATGAAAAGAAAACTGAATTGATGATACGAGTAAAACGCAATAAAAAAAGTAACGAAAATTTTGCTGACGACTGAAGCAAATATTGTAGATGTGGGTCAATTTGTTACTAAAATTGGATAAGAAAAAACTGTGAGTCAAATTTTGTAACAACACAAGTCAATTAAATTTCTGTATTACCAATGAAACGCTTAGTCCAAAAATATATGTATGTATATTCTAAAACGTTTGCTAGATTTTATGTATTTAATGAAAAAACAAAATCATATGAGTAACTGACAAACAATTGACGATGTTTTTTATTTATTATCCCTTTAAAAAATTTAAATATATATATTTTAGTTTTTAACGTTACAACTACTAATTGAAATACTCTTAGTTCCAAACCAAAATGAGAATTGTTATGAGCCGGACGGGCGCATCTGTGTGCCTGCCCTTGGAATAATAGCACCCAAGCGTCTGAACTTTTTTTAAGTTTCGTATGTTTAAAAGGTGGTTTAATAGAGAGCGTTCAACGCTATCTGTTTTTTTTAATTTTAGAATTGAAAATTTAAAATTTTTTTTACTTGATTAAGGGACGAAACCATCTTAAGCAGGTTTGAAGAAGTCAAAGTTCTATAATTTGGTTTAGACATATCAAATTTGCAAGATACTTAAATCTAAACTTTTGAAGGAATCCAATATGTCCTAAGACTCCAGGTCAATGTTCCTTTTGCGAGTTACGATGCCAGAGCACAGATGGCCAACACTTCAACAATTTTCACTTCACTTCTTACGTTTTTTTTACTGTCATGACTTTTAAACCATTTTTCATTAGCCCCGTTTAATCAACATAGATTTAAAATACATAAACAATTATTTGCTTATGACAGGAAATCGATATTTAGGAAATTTTTTCTACTTCACTACAATAACTTGTCTCAGAAGTAAATTATTTATAACCTTGTTCTAAACAAAACAATTATAACAATTTAAATAATAAAATTTTATTCGTTCTGTTTAATTGAACGCTAAAACTACCCAAGAGTTTGAACTTTGAAAATGCTCTTTAAAAAATAACAAAAACTTGTTTAGACAAAATCTGAAATAAAAAACCATAATTACCAGTGTTGCCACCGGAGGAGTTGGGAAATGTTCAGCAACTTATCAAAAAATATTCAAAAACGTTTGAAATTACACAAAATTTTATTTTTAACTAAAAAATGTTTTTCTATTTAATTCATATTTACATATATATTTTTTATATTAATAAACAAAAGAACGTATTTTTATACATTTAGAAAAATAACAAAATTCAATATTACATATATTCAATTCAATATTATATATATATATATATATATATATATATATATATATATATATATATATATATATATATATTATGTAAAAGCAAAGGAGATCGTATTTCTAATTTTTACAAATTGCCTTTTATAAAGAACTTGTATTGCTGTTTATTTTCCAGCTTTTTTGCAACATTTCAATAGAAGGTTCAAAATTAGCACCTCCATTTTTATCAATTCCTTCTTTGGTAAAAATTATTGCTGCAATTGTGTCTGAAGATAATTTATTTCTAAGGTCTGTTTTAGTTATTTTTAATTTACTAAATACTCTTTCTACAGAGGAATTAGGGAATGGCAATATTAAAAGAAATTTGATAACAATACTTAAATTTGGAAAAATGTATTTGCCAACACAATTTTGAATTTTCAAGACTTTTGACCAATAAGTTTCGACATCCAAACTATCATAAAGTCCAGTTTATTATGGTCCAACAAAGCATGTTCACGCCATTCATTATCTAATTGAAAAATTTATAATATATAAAAATTTATAATATATAAAAATTTATATTGAAATTACACAAAAATTACACAAAAATTTCATTATCCAAAAATTATCCAAAAAATTTTAAATTGTCCCATTTTTGGATAATTATCCAGAAAGTGGCAACACTGATAATTACAAAACAAACATCACATCTTGAGGACACATGTTGCATATTCTACGTGTGGGAAAATAAAAGTTAAAAACAAGATGATATTTAACATTTGTTTCCGTTTGCTATAAGACCGCCAGCAGGGGGAAAAAATAAACAGGATGTTAAAAATACAAGTAAAAAGGGAAAAAACAAAATTCACATCTTCAAGAAAGCGTATTAATCTTGAAGGTGCCCTTTAAATACCTAAAGACAATTCCTCGTACACACATGTGTTTGACAAGCACTTGCATTATCACACAAACACTCAAACTCAGAAAGCATTAATGAATTAAATCCTCGTTAAGCCCTAGACTTTGAGTATCAGGAAATGTTAACAACAACAATAAAAGAAACAAAATTGTAAAAAATGCTCAAGCATAAAATTTTTCTTAATCTGAGACTTTGAATCACAGAATATACACAGAATACCCAACTTTGACGTTTAAAAAGGGTCCGAATCATATTTTGCATATACTTTGTATAACGTGCATAAAGTTTGTGTGAAGAGATACCTATATAAAAACAACTAGATTAGCTCTCCCTTTCACACAAACTTTATGCACGTTTTCAAAGTTGTCGGGTCTATGTGTAGTTTATGGTTTGAATTACAATCCACTGTTAAACATTATTTTCTGTCCTCTTTTTCCTATCAATCACCTAAATACCAACTCCTAATAAAACCCGGCAGTTTGCTTTTTAGCGAATTCAATGTAACTTCACTTAAATGCCAGAGTTAAAAGGCGTTTTGTATATTCAGGTATCGACACACATAAACATTAGATTGTGCAATTTCACATGCAAAATGTGCATACACATGTAAATAGCGTTTTAAGAATTAATCAACTACAACATCAGGAAAAATTAAAATAAAACAAGAGAAATATTTCAAAGCTAAAATGTGGTGGTTTGTTTGCATAGAAAAATCAGGTTTATTAAATGAGTTTCTGTTGGTGCACAAACAACAATTACTGGTACTAAAACATTCTTTAATGACATTACATACCAGGGCTGCCAGAAGTGACGGTTTTATATCATTTTGACGATTGTTTAGAGCCAATTTTCCAAAACGATAATTGATGACTTTTCGTTGGAAGTCCTTTAATAGTTTGAGGAGTATATTTCTGTCTAAGCATTGTAGTAATTTTCCTTAATTAATCACTAAAACTCCTAAGACTGAGATATAATATTATGTTTCTTTTAATATTTCTGCCTTAGGATAATTTACTTTTGTTGTAATCGCTGTTTATAGAATTTGGAAGAACCATAACCGTTGCAGGATAATTTTCTCTTTAAAGTTTTCTTTTTGAAACGCACACACGCTTTTATGGTTTTGACAAAAAAAAAAAACTATTTAAAAAATTTTAATGTTTCCAGTTTAAACACATGAAAGTTTTAGAAATTTGTTATTACTTTATTTTAAATTTAATTGATATACACCAAGCGGAATACTCAACTAAGATGCAAAATTTAGATTTAAAAAAAACAAACTTACAAATTGATCTCCGAAAGTATGTATATGCCCCTTCCTAGACTACTGGCTAGGGTACTAGACCAGTAATCCGAAGGTAGCAGGTTCAATTTCTGCATACAAGACAAGTAGCTTCGCAGCTTGTTTGTTATCTTGTTTAAAAAAAGACATTTCACATATGCACGCAACAATTTTTAGATATTTTTAAGGACTCTATATATAAAAAATGTTGCATCCTTATTTATTTTTTATGGATTTTTTCTAATTGAATATGCGAGGTGGTTATTTTTGGAGGTCTCTATGAAATTTTATTGAAATTTAATCATTTATTGGGAACTAAATTACATCCAAAACGAAAAATTCTTAAGGTATTGTGACCTGTTAGTTAAAAAAAATGTTTTTAAATACAAACAAAACCTTCGAACAAATTTTTCATGTATATTATTACCCGTGAACAAAATATGGTGAAAAATTCAGCAAAATATTAAGCAAAATAGCCAACAAAAACACAAAATTGATGATCGAAATTTTAAAAAAAGGAAACTAATTTAACGTGAATACTTTATTCTCAATATAGATGAATAATCGATTTTTCGTTACGATTTATCTTTAAAATATTGACGATTTCATTTTTCAAAATTTGACGAGTAAAAAAACGTCTAGCAGCAATATAAAACATGTACCTAAAAATATTTCTTTAGCAAAAAGAAAAATAAAGGAACATAAAACTATTAATTTAGCTAATGGTGAAAATCGCAATTACACTTTTTTCTTCTTTAATTAATGAGTACTTTTTAAATATTTCTTAGAGACGAACTTTTGTAAGTAAATTATGTATTATAAAAGAAAATATTAGCGTTTGTTTTTAAAATGTCTGTTTCTTCATGTACCTATGCAAATGGTAAGTTTAATTAAATAACTCTTCTTCTCGATCATTAAAGTTTTTAATTATAATTATAATCTCTATAATTCACTTCTACTTATAATTATCGTGAAACGGGAATTATCAGACATGATCGCAGGCAATTTTCCCCTTTAATCGCCTCCCCACACTGATTACTTCCCTGCAACTTTATCAAAACACAAAAATGTCATTGTATCAGTATGACTGACTGTATTTACATTAGAATTTGTGGCATGAAACTTTATCTATATCATATAGAGCGAAAAAACAGTTTTATAAAATTTCATGTGCTGCTATCCCGTTTGATTCAACAGCCTTCTTATCGGCGAAAAAAGAAGTTGCATGCAATAAATTTTACGAAAAAATGCATAATGTAAATCCAGTCTATGTAATCAAAAAATAAAAAAATTCTTAAATGAAAAATTTTCGCAGCGATATTGATTATTTTCTTCATTTGGGCGCCAGATAGCAAAAGATTCTTTTATACCAGTTTTATCATCAATATAATACTTACATATATATGAATGAATGTATGTAGATACATATGTATGTGCATATGTACATACATATGTATTTAAAAATAAATCAATAACAACAATTTTATTCGCCACATTACATAAACAAAGGCAGGAATTGTACAGAAAATAAAAGAATATGTTTGGTTTTCATGTTATTCATTCCATTCTTGTATTTATGATAGACGGAAATGACATTCGTTCACATGGACACAATTCTCTTAAACATACGGTGCGACAGTTAAAAAAAAATATTAAAAAAAACTTTTATCTGGAATTCAAACATTTACCACCACTTTTTATCAAAGTACGTTATCAAGGTCTATTGCTACAGCCCAAGTAAATATATTAAAGAGTGCAAAAATTTGTATCTCCATTTTTATATAAGGAGTTTGACAATTGCATTTTCGGATTTTTTTGTAATCAATTCGCCATGAACGTATGTATAGATCTTTGTCAGTATAGTATTTATACATATTAGTTGTTATCAGAATTGTAATTATAATAAATTCGATTGGTCAAAATTACACATTTTCTAATTTTTGATTTTAAATAACGTGTAAAACGGGGAATGGTGTAATCGTACTAAATATTTGACAATATAAAACGAGTGTGTAGTAACAAATGTCATGGTATTGTTTAGTTCTTTCTTCACTTTTTTATAATTTAGCATTTTGTTTTAAACATGCTACGAGTACTTCTTCTGTATTCATTGAAATTGTTTTTCTAAGCAATTTTATAAATACGAGTATCTATAAAAACATGTGTATGTTATATATTCTCTATGTGTTTTAATTCAATACCAACGTCAACACTGCTGACTGACATCACACATGCATGATCAACATCATCATTGTCATCGCACCATTATAATCATCATTATTCTGTTTAGTCGGCCAGTTGTTGAAGATACGAGTACATACTTACATAATAGATACGTACGCATCTACGTTTTCAGAAGTTGTGTTCGCATTTTGTTTTTTAAAAATTTTTGTGTTGCGTATGTATGGCTGTGTGTGCATCATGGTAACTGCAAGTGCAAGTCATTCATGCCATACATTGCATTTAAATGCATGCCTAATGCCTTTTCGGAATTTTTCTACAAACTCTACTCGTTCCTAGATATTTTACTCTTTTTTTCTTTGTTATTCTGGGCAGAGTTCATTTTTTCCAAACCAACAAAACAAATGTTTCTCATATTATTTATGATATTTATTCAATGATTTTCTCTATTATACTTGCATTTGACGTACAAATAAAAAATAAATATTTCGTGGAAAATTCGTTTCAATTCATTAGGTAGCAACTGCTGCCCTGCCTGCTTGACGGTCTCAAATATCTATACTCCTATGTACATACATATGTATGTATGTATATTTAGACATTAATAGATTATTCTTCTTTGCCGTCATTGATTTTCCCCAACGGAAAACTTAACATGTCTATCTATACTTTTACAAGGCTTGTTATGCTTGAGATATTTTTGAAAATTGTTGATTTGTTCTCAATAACAAATAAATTCTTTTCACTAAACTTGAACTTAAAAAAGCATTTAAGAAATCAAATCAAATATAGTGATTTTTCATGTGTGATGGTTTTTAGTGGAACTTCCTTATAATTGAACAAATTTATACAAGTAGGAATTGATAATTATCTCAAATCATTGAAATTAAGAATTTCAATAAATATAAAATGTGCGATGTTAATAAAATTCAATGTCATACTATTTTTTGCAAGGATTAATCACCGAAAATGTAAGCGAAATTTTAACATGGATAGTGAATATTTTTTTCAAATGTTTCCTAAAGCACACCCACTGCATTTTTCTCAGTGTTCCTGTAGAACTGCTTTACAATATTTTTTTGCCTTTTTTCGAGTTAGTCTCTTATCTGGTTATAACTTGAACAATGCTACACATCCTTAAATATTTGCCGACACACGGTTTACTCACACCTTGTTCTCCTGTATATGTATGTATGTACATACTCGTTGTCACCTGCAGTTTCAAAGGAGCCAAGTCCAATGTAATCAAAGCTCACGGTAGTGTGCCATGCCAAGTTCAGGTCTATGCACACAGTATGTACATTACACGAAATTATTTCTGCACTTTTTACCTCCCTCATAACTTTTTTTCACTTAAACATGAAATAATGAAACATAACGATACTCCGTAAAGGTAACCATTTAGCTGAAGTGTGAAAATTTTACAAGAAAAACTTCTCGAGACATTCACTAACTCACTCATCAATGTTAAAGGGCACTTCCACTATAGGTCTTAGTGAGTAAATAATCAGCACTAGTTGGCACTTCCCTCGGAAGCAATAAATATGTATGTATGTATGTATGTATGTATGTAATTCCTGTCGAATGATTTCTTCCACTGGGAATGTTTTCACCTTTATAACTCTACAATAAAAATTTAGTTTTGATTATATAAGTACATAAGTACATTCATGCGTATGTATGGATGTAGGAAGTACTATTTTTCTTAAATACTCATATCTCCTTAATTTGCAAAATATTGTGAAATTCTCCCAACTCGTTCTCATTTAAACAACTAAACACATTTATAGGTATGCATGTATGTATGTACATACATATGTATGTATGTATATGCATATGTACATATGAATGTGTGCACATAAAACCTTAAAATAACCTTCTGCTTATAATTACACATGACAAAAGTTGCAGCAATATGATAGAACGACCTGCATCTGCCGCAAAAAAACTTGTATTAATTTTCTTTAGATTTTTCACTTCTTCAGCTCTTTATAATTAACCCACAACAACTAGTAGTTATAAGGTAAATAACAACAAAATAGCAAACAAATTCCCAATTTTAAATAACTGTGAATGCATTTGGTTGTGTTAAATACAACAAAAGTATAGTGGCAGTTCCAGCAGCAGCTGCGTTTTATATAGTAATAACAACAGAGCTATTAACAACCAGCGTTACCGCTGTGATATGAACCCACTTTTGAAAACATTTACACGTTTATGACCATTTCCTAAAATTATGTTTTTGTATAACTTTTAACCAGTTTGTGCTACTTTTTGCACTCGTTACTGGGGCTTTTCTATTTATATTGAAATTTATATACATTTCCGGCATTTATATTTACACTGCCTCATAGCAGCGTAGCATGCTATACTCAAAAATAAACTTTCGAATAGACCTAACGTAAACACTTTCTATTCCATGCTTTCTTCAAATTTGTTAGAAGCAGAGCTGGAAGTTTTCGCTCCAGAATAACAAACATAGATTCCCTATTTTCAACAAGAAAGATGTTTATAAACAAATCTTTATATCAATTTGGAATATACATATCTGATATTTTAAAAATATTTGTGAAAGAAGACAATAGACTTAATTTAATTTCTAATATTACATCTGTGCTTTCCAAATTCTTTTGACGATATGTATTTGGAAGCAAAAGTGTAATTTATGTACATTTTTGAAAACTAAGTAATAGAACAGTATTCGAAAATACATGAGTATATTCATGTATAAAATATACATGTATACATATACATAAACATATGCACATAAATGCCTAGCTTTTTAATTTTAATATATATTTTTTTTTCTTATACATAACTAGGAAATATTTGTGGATTTCTCACTAATAATAATTACTTCTATTTTTACTTGTACACCTCACATACATATGTATATATTAAATTATACCGTTATTGATTGTTTTATGTTTTAGTACAAAAATGAAATAAATCGTTTAATATCCCCTTTTTATGACACTTTTTAAAATTTCGCTACGGTAACGCTGTTACCAACAGACATTCACCTGCTTCTCAGTGAGAACAAAATGCAGAACGACGAGAAGCGACAAAAAGTGAGGACACAAAAAAATGAAAATAAATGTTTGGAATGAAACAGACGGAAGGACGGACGAGTTCTTATTAAATATGGAGGTAGAGGCTTGTTAGGACATGCTCACAGAAAATAAACACTGAGAATATTAATGAATACATACAGTAGCCAGCAAAACTAAGGACACACCAGTATTTTTTAATTTAATTTCGTTAAAACTTTGTGTTTAAAAATGAAAAACAAATTGAAATGGTTAAAAATAAAAAAGTATATTATTATACTTCAAGCTTATAAAAAAAATTAGGAACTTCATGTTATTAAATAAGAAAAATTAAGAAATTAATTGCGTTTCCTCACAATTCGACACAGCAAAAGTAAGGACACACCTGTCAAAACCACTTAAATTTATTATAAAATCTAACAAAATTTACCAAAATTTAACATTTTTAACATTTTGTTTGGTAGCCTTTACATTTCCACACAGCTTCTAAACGTTTTTTCAATGAGCTGACCAGTTTTTTTGTGATTTCAGAACGTAGGTTCTTCCATTCTTCTAAAAGCACCTCTGAGTTGCTGTTTATTTCGAATTTCAAGTTTTCGTGAATTTTTCTTTAATATTTCCCATATGTGCTCAATTGGGTTGAGGTTCCGACATTGTGGAGGTGTTACAAGCATATGTGGAGTGTTGTACAGAAGCCACATTTTCACATTGTGAGCCGTATGCTTCGGGTCGTTATCTTGCTGGAAGTAATAGCTATCAGATAGATCCATTTTTGACGCACAATCTTGGAGATTATTTTTTAAAATATCCTAGTAAGTATACTAATTCATTGCATTTTCAATAAAAACCAGATTTCCAACACCCGCATAGGACATAGAACCCCATATCATAACATCTCCACCTCCATATTTTACGGTCTTTATTATATTCTTAGGATTTAACGCATAGCCTTCACTGCGCCAAACTTTATAACGCCCATCAGAGCCAAATGTGTTATATTTTGACTTACTTTGTCCCAAAAGTCTTGAGGCTTACTAATAAAAGTTTTTGTGAAGTCATTGTGCTTTTGTCTGTTGATTTTTTTTATGAGTGGCTTCTTTCTTGGAACACATGATAAAAGACCTTGACTTTTTAAACACCGCCGCATAGTATGGGGTGAAACTTTTATATTTTCATATTTTTCAATCTCTGCAGCTATTTTTAGAGCACTGGTAGTGGGATTTTCTTCAACTATGCGTTTAATGTACCGTTTATGATTTTCGCCCAGCCGATTGTCGACCACTTGCAAGCTTATTTTCTACTCGGTTTTCTTTTATTTTTCGTTGAACTACTTTTTTTTCCGTAAAACGAATATGACATACTATTCTTCCAATTTCTCTATTATAAAAAATTCACGAAAACTTGAAATTCGAAATAAACAGCAACTCAAAGAGGTGCTTTTAGAAGAATGGAAGAACCTACGTTCTGAAATCACAAAAAAATCGGTCAGCTCATTGAAAAAACGTTTAGAAGCTGTGTGGAAATGTAAAGGCTACCAAACAAAATGTTAAAAATGTTAAATTTTGTTAGATTTTATAATAAATTTAAGTTGTTTTTACAGGTGTGTCCTTACTTTTGCTGTGTCGAATTGTGAGGAAACGCAATTAATTTCTTAATTTTTCTTATTTAATAACATGAAGTTCCTAATTTTTTTTATAAGCTTGAAGTATAATAATATACTTTTTTATTTTTAACCATTTCAATTTGTTTTTCATTTTTAAACACAAAGTTTTAACGAAATTAAATTAAAAAATACTGGTGTGTCCTTAGTTTTGCTGGCTACTGTACATAAATATGCACATACATACTTATGTAGTATGTACATTTTATGTATGTTATTTGTATGTCATAGTTTTAAAAGCACCAGTATTTTATGTTCCTGTGTGATTGTGGCTTCTTTTCATCCGTTAACAGTTACCAATGGGAATTTAGAGATAAATTCATAGAAAGAAAGGATTTGCAAGGTACGTACATATTTACATATGTACATATGTATTTACATACGCACATATTTACATATGTACGTACATACATATTTATAGCAGATTTAAGCCTACTTTTGATTACTGTTTTTGTTGATTTTTTATTTAGTACTTTTTTCTTTCATTCCTTTGTATTTTAATGTTTGCATTCAAACAAACCAAACAAAACAACACGTACATTTGTAAGTGTGTATGTACTTATGTAGCTAAGTATACATGTTCATATTGATTGCTACGGATCAGCTGCTCTCTTTGTGTAGAACTTGTTTTTTTGTTTATTTTTCACATTTTAAAAATAAATATTTTTTATTCTCTCAAAACTCCACTTAAAACTTGTTTTCTCTTTGCTGTTCTTTAAATATTTTTTAAATACTGTTATGGTAGATTATATTTTGAGGGATCAGCTGTTTTTTTTAAGAACTTACACCGGATATTATAATTCCATAACATTCATGAATGATTATTATGATTGGATAAACAACGCCATTAAAATTAAAATGTGATAATGAATAAACTTACCTAAAAGAAAAGAAGAGAAATAAAACAAAATTTAAAAAATTATAAAATCATGTATTTACGTAAGTATATGTATATGAATGTAAGTACATACCCTGAAGGAAACATGGGGACAAGTGTACCCAAGTCAACAGTTTTGTCGACTATTTTGGTGACTCATATGTAGACATCGTCAACGGAGTTGTCAACACGTTTTTGTTTGATGAGCAGAGAAATTTCTGAGAGCACGCTTATGCCTCTTCATTTTTTAATTGCGTTTATTTGTTCTATGGTAAACCTTTAATCATTCATTTTAACTAAAACTGTAGGGATATATGTATATCAAAAATTGTTTACATGGACCCATTAGAACGACCTCTTCAGTAGTGGGATTTCAATGATAAGTCCATTTTAAATTTCAATAGAAAGAATTATTGTGTAGAGTATGTCAATAATACTGGTGACAATGTCTACAGAGAAGTACTAGTTCTACGGTCGTCATATGGTCCCATTGGAACTAGTTCGTCACTAGTTCCAACGTCACTAGTGGATTTTCAATGACAAGTGCATGTTAAATGTCAACAGAAAAAAGCATTGGCTGGGGTATAAGTTGTCACTAGTACTGGTGACTTTGTCAATAGTGAATCACTAGTGAATCACTAGTGACATTTCCTTCAGGGTACATACATATGTATGTATGTATGTACCTAACATAATTGTGTACATTTTTAAGAAGTCTAAAGGTGAATTCACCGGTTCGTTCTGCAGGAAATTTTCGTTGAGAGATAATTTTAGTTTACTGAGAGTTTGCTCAAAGAAGATTCACCGGAGTCGAACAAATATTCTGTAGAAACAAAGCTACCATATGCAACAACTCTGTAAATGTTGTGTGTCACTTTTACAAGCCGGCAGCACAGTGGCAGTTGATTGCAATTTGCTTTGTTTTAAATTTAACAAACTTTTATAAAACTAAAATATAGAAATGAATGAAAGTCGAGTGCTTGTTCTAATAGCTATTTTGTTAAATAAATATAAAAAATTTACAAATATACTCTGTATATTATTATACATACATATGTACATATAATATGATGTGGCAGCTCAGTTCAATTTTGCATAAAAAATTTATATATCTGGCAGCACAGTTCAATTCGTTCGGGACGATAATTAAAATTAAACCAATTCAAGCAAAAATTGTTCCGCATTAAATTTACTCTCTTTCTCTCACTCTCTCAAAAATAGAGACGTCAAACTACATATAAAAAAAATCGTTCGGAACGTTCAGAACGAACCGGTGAATTCACCTTAAAAATTTTTAAGTCAAACTAGGTTCATCGTTTTGATCCGCTTATTTATTATACTTAAATACATACATATGTACATACTTACGTAAGTATTTCTTGTTTATAAAAAAAATTTGGTTGATTTGTTGCAATAAGATATTTGTCAGAAATGAAATAGAGAGGCATTCGGAAAAAATGTATTTGAAATACCCATATGAACATACATATGTACGTACATATGTACATACATACATATGTATGTATGTATGTATTTTGAATCTCTCGCAAAAAAATGCAATTACATAAATTTAAGTATATTACTCCCTATGCTGTTGTAGTGTAGTTTTTATTATTAATGAAATATTGAAATATTAAAAAAAATTAAATGCTCAAAATTGTTTCAACATAATATTCTGATTATGAGCTCGCAAGGAATCATAATTTGTTATTATATACCATTATGCTTTTATCGGTGTTTTTCCCCCTTTTTTGCCTTATAATATATTAGATCGTGATGGTTAAAAGTCAACAAATGCCAATAATTTGGAAATTTAATCGTGAAAATATCTCCAATAATTTTGATACATTTTTATTAATTTTTAAGGTTAACAAATTTTTGTACAAAATATAAACTGTAAAATGTATTTTATCAAAATTAAATTTGAATAAATTAAAAAAATAATTAATACCCTGAAGAACAAATCATCCGCAGTAAGACATACATAAGTACATATACTGAACTTCACACAATAACATTTAATACCACAAAATGAAAATTGAACTATACAAAAGTTCATTTGCTTTCTAAGAGCTCAGAATTTCTATGAATTTTTTAAATTAAGGTATTGAATTTATGAGTAATTTCAATATCTAAATTAGAAAAGAAAACAAAAAATTGTTTAATCAACATGTTTTATTGTTGTAAATTGGAACAGCAAAATATAAAAAAAATATTTATAACGTGAGAACTTCAAATTTAAAGTAAAAGCCTGCTAAATATTGTTATTTATAAACATAAAAACAGTATTTATAAGTATATGTATGTCTGTATGTGTGTAAAGATATGCATGTACGAAAATATTTTCAACTGCAAACAAAAAATAAAGTGTAATTTTCCAACAAAACTTTCAATAAATTAAAAACAGATCCATATTAATGTAAGTATGTACGTACATACATATGTGTGTATGTTTATACATACTTATGTATATACCATAGTACATACATATGTATGTATGTTTATTTTTTTTGAAAATGATTAAATGATAACATCGAAAATTTGGTTTGTGATAATATTATAAATAAATATTTGAGTTTTTTCTAAAATAAAAATGAATAACATCATTACAATAACAACGGATAACACGTGCATTTCTTTGGAATAATCACTTCGCAGCTGATCTTCTTAAGTAAAACTAAAATAACAAAACAACAATCAGTAACATACAGAAATCAGTCACGAGTTATTAAACCCTAAATAGATACACAATCAGACAGTCAGAAAGCCAGCCAGACCCATGCTAAGCTTTTTTTATAAATTTTATTTATTTTTTAGATTTACGGAAAAGTAATAAATAAATAATCATTAAGACATTCGTATGTACGTACTTAGAAAAGATACAAAGCACACATTCTTGTATTAAAACATACATACAATATGTATGAATGTACATACAGTTTGTCAAGAAATTGTTTTGACATAGTGAAAAAAATTATTGTTTTGACTTTAATAATGCAAAAAATAGTTTTCCTTTGTAGTTCAACAATTTTTTCTTTTCAATTCTATTTTATCTATATATTAGTTAACAAACAGGAGCAAAAGAAGGAGAAAATAGAGAATAATAACAAAAAAATAGAAGAAAAACAAAATAAATACAAAAATTTTGTTGTCAAGAAAATGTTTTTACAATTTCTTTTTGTGTGTGTGTTTTTTTATACCGTTAGTTTTTACTGTTCAAACTACAATTTTTTTCGTTAGTCAAGTGATCATTGATAATGATTTAATTATAGTTTTGTTTTTTTTTATAACTGAAGACGATAATTTTACGAGGATTTAAAATGCCTGGCAAAAGAACGTCGACCGGTGTAATTCAGTTAGTTTACTATAACCACGCGATCGGGAAAATGGTCCAAGAGTTATCTGAAATGTTTTCAATAACTAGACAAACAGTGTATAATATTTTAAATCGCGGTGAAAACGAAAATAGTCTAACATTAAAGCTTCCAACTGGGCGTCCACGTAACATTTCGGAGAGAACAGAACGTGTTTAAGAAGAAAGGTAGACGAAAACCTTTTGGTATTCATACGAACGCTTGCATGTGAACTTAAAGAAGAATGTGGCGTGACAGTCTCTCACGAAACTGTAAGACACGTTTTGAAAAAGAACGACTATTCATCCAGAGTAGCACGAAAAAAACCACTGCTTACAATTCAACATAAAGAAAGACGATTGTCTTTTGCTGTAACACATATTACCAAGCCTGACGACTACTGGGATGACGTTATATTTTGTGATAAGACCAAAATAATGCTTTTCTACAATGATGGTCCCAATAGAGTATGGAGAAAACCTTTGAAAGCATTGGAAAGTCGAAACATAATTCCAACTGTAAAATTTGGAAAACTTTCAGTAATGGTTTGGGGGTGCATTTCTAGTAAGGGAGTTGGAGATCTTTGTTTTATTGAGAACACTATGGATGCTAATCAATACCTGGGTATATTAAAGCGTCATCTAGTTAACACCGCGACTAAATTTGGGTTTTATTCTGATAGAAAGCCGAATTTCAAATTTTATCAGGATAATGACCCTAAACATAAGGCTCTTTTGGTAAGGACGTGGCTTCTCTACAACTGCGGTAAGGTACTCGATATACCTGGTCAGAGTCCAGATTTAAACCCAATTGAAAATGTATGGTCTTGTCTAAAAAAAATACTGCTAAAAGGCGTCCCAGAAACCAAAGTGAGTTAAAAGCTGTAATTTTTGAAGAATGGAATAAAAAACCAACAGAATATGTACAAAAATTAATTTTTTTTCAAAGAAACGGCGCCTGCAAGCCCTGATTGATGCCAATGGTGGCCACACAAAATATTGATAATCCTACATTTAAAAATCCAATCCATTTCTTCATATTATATTAGTATGTAAAAACATTTTCTTGACAACAACATTCTTGAGTTTCTTTTACTTTTTTATCTTATTTCTTAATCTTAAGTTTTTATTTTGTTCTCCTTGCCGTTATTTGTTAGTTAACATATAGCTAAAATTAGATTATAAAAAAAAAATGGTAAAAGAGTTAAAACGTTTTGTTTTTTAATGATGAAAGTCAAAATAAAAACTATTTGCACACTGTCAAAACAATTTCTTGACAAACTGTATGTATATTTAAATGGGGAAAAAGAACACCAAACCCATTCACATGCAAACGGAAATAAATGCATAAATATAATTTATTGTGCTTTTTGATGACTTTCAATATAGCTGGCAGGCAAGTTTCTCTGCATTTGTCTGTCTGCCTGTCTGCCTGTGCGCTCATACATATGTTTGAAAGTCAGCGATATATTGTAAACATATTGTTAAATAATTAGTTCGTAGCTTCTAAGAGACCCATGCTACGTTTGATTTAAAAAACAATATCAAGCAGAAGTATGTGTATTCTAAAATAGACCTAAAACATTTTTATTATAATATTTTTCCAACAAACTTTGATGACTTTTGAAGTTATTTATTGCCCGCTTTTGAGTTGTGTTGTCCGCAAGCCACAAAACTTTAGCTTCCTGGTTTACGGCCAATTCTATGTGCGTTTGTTTTTATTTATTGGATTTATTATTATTTACATTCTTGAGGTTTATTGTGGAAAAAAATATTTTTTACAGTTACTACCACCCCCTTAAAAAACTCTGTATTTATTTAATTTAATTTCTTTTACTAAGTTTACATTAAATTATGTATATATGCAATTGTAAAAACATTTTTTAAGAAGCAAAACCTGTTCATTATCAAATTTCAAATATTTTAGCATACACACATACATACACACATACATATGTATGTGTATGTATGCTTTTCTAGATAAGAATTTCTGGAATATACAATGCAAGTATCTTTTTAAATCATATGTTATTTTGACACTGATAGATATTTTTCTGACTGGTAGCAGTATCATACCTCCTCCGGACCAAACTAAGTGGCCCCAAAATCATCTTTTCTGTTATTGTCGAGAGCCCAAAGCATCCACAGAGAGTGACTGTTTGGTGTGGATTTTGTAGTGGTGTGCCATTTTTTTCGAAAACTCTAGGAACGCAACGATTATAGACTTTTTATAGCCTGAAATGTAAGGTATGGACTTTGTTGATGTTTGGGTTCAGCAGGATGCCGCACCATGCCACACAGCTCATCAAACAATCGATCTTATGCGCACTAATTTCGGTAATCGTGACCCCTTTAGACTTTTTCTTGTAAGATGCCGTTAAAGATCGATTCTCCTGAAACGATTCACACCTTTAAGGCTAATATCCCTCGAGGCATTCCTGTGATGGAACTAGAAACCATCTACAAAGTTTTGCAAAATTGAATGCACTTGAATCAAATCGTGTTCCATAAATATGAGGAATATTTTTTGTTTCTAATATAGCCATAATATAGCAAAAAAAAATTGTCTCAATTCATTTTAATTAATTTCTAAAAAGATACTTGCATTTGGACCACCCGTTGCATAGCACAGTTGATACTTTTCGTGATTTTCCAATAATTTTCTTCAAAATGTCTCCGTAAACCTCTTCGCTAAATTAAATAATACGTTAAATTTAAATCTGCTCACGCGGAGAAGGCCATTAAACTCACTCCAATAAGTAAATAATTTAATTGTTTTACTCAATTAAATTCCTAAGACGAAATATGTATATGTACATATATACCATATTGCATAGTTTCATAACTTTTATGATTAATGACCTTTAAACCAAAACCAGAACATTAAAAGTATGATTTCTTTTTAAACATCATGTAAGCAAATTCTTGTTTCAGAGAAAATTCTAGCGTTTGTTATTTCAAACCAATTTTATGATATTTAGTACAGAATTCTAAGTTGTCTGTCTGTACAGTCCTATGATATGGATTACTAGATCCAGCCTGTTGTCGTGAGGTATCTTAATAGATCATTTAACCTTGCCGCCCAGGAATCGTTATCGTTTAATTGTCAAGGCAGGACATTCGCAGAGAAAATGAAATACAGTCTGTTGCAGAAAGTGCTTTTAATAGTCCAAAACGTAATTACAACTGACACCGCATTGGAAGTGTTCAAAGCAGATCCCAATCTAGCCAGGTGATCTGTCTGTATTTACATTTGAAAGTTTTTTTTTAATTCGAAAAATTTAGGACTTTACCATTTTGCTGAGCACATTCTAGACAGTTGACTGACTGCTCTTTCAGATATCTGCTCAGTTTTTATAGATACCGCCTCAAAAGGCTTTAATGAACGAACAATTCATGAAAATTGCTTAATCAAACCGGATGTGTTGGAAACAACAAACAATGTTAACTTCAACTTTACATACGAGTTTATACGAGTTTGTATGTAAGTGTAAGTATTATAAAATTAATATGAAAGAGAAAAGACCAGAACAAACCAAGAGACAACACGCATGCAACTGCAAGCATAATTATCCAGAAATGCAGCAGCATTCGATCCAATTTTTGCTTAATTTTTTCCTTTATAAAAAAAATAAACACAAGCATTCAGTTGGGGTTATAATACGAGTAGCAGATGGCATATGGAAAAGACAAGCAAAAGTTATCTTTTCTGAAAATTGAACACAAAAAAAATACGATAAAATAAGAGAATGACTTGATGAAAGCCCTCATAAAAACGCACATGCAGAATTTTAGTTACAAGGGTCTTGTAAGATTAAAAAAAAAATGTGTTGGGGGAAGAAAGATGAAATGTTTTATGCATTTTGCAGATATCAATAGTCTTTATATATACATACATATTTTGGAATGATAAAATATGTAAGTACGTTAAAAATTATTAATTAATTTAAGACTTTACCAGTTAAAACAAAAAGTCCCAGTATAAAATAGAATGGATGGGCGGAAGTTGTTGAAAATTAAAAACGACAATAAAACATTTCAAAACATTCACATGATATAAAACACTTTTGTAAAAAAACCTTTTTTAAGGTAGAAGAGAACAATGAAAGAAAACCCATAAACAGATAAAGCAAAATATTTAATCCCCTGATAAGCCTAACAAATTCAGCATACGAGATTACCTGGTCTGTCATCTATTTTAAGCTGAATAATAATTTGTTGTTTTTATTATCTAAACGGAGATAATCAGTATGTATATTGTATGTATGTAAATAAATATGTATGTTTATTTATTGACAAATACATATCACACCAGATAGAAATTGTTGCCAAAATTTTTTGGAAAATAAAATTAGAAATTTCCGTATATAAACTAATTTGAGTTGGGAATAGTGGGACAGATTCAATTTAGCCCTTGAGGAGTAAACAAATTAAATGAATAACATTTTAGACTTGATTGCAAATAAACGTAAATTTAAGGTATTAAGTATATAAAATAATAGTTTAGTACCATATTTATTTATAACTTTTTTGGTTTGGTTTGCAATTTTAGATTTATCCCGGTCCCGATCCCAAACAGGCCATTATGGGTTCTTTGGTATTTTGTATTCACCATAAACAGGGCTGTACCTGGTCGGACGAATTAAGAAAATTAAAGGTAAGACAATAAAAATAAAACATTCTTTAGTAAAATTGTTCAAGCAAAAGAAAATTTCTTTAAAAACTAGTCGAGAGCCTGGTTTTCAGTTTTTCCAAGAAAATGAGTTGCTTTTATATTAATTATTTTATGAATATAATCATTTATTTAAACAATTTAGGGGCTGAATCTCTTCATAAACAGAAACCTCTTCAATTTAATTTAAATTATTTTTTTTCTTATTTTTATTATGTTTACTGGTATTTTATTACTTGAGGTATTTTTATGGCCATTAAGCACTCAATGTTAAAAAAATTCTTAGGAACTTTACAAATTTACGATTAAGGTGGGAAAATTTTAACAATTTAAACAGTAACATTAAGGAAGTTGATGATACTAATTCTCTACCAACAAGTCATAAACCAGACATTTTATTTCAGAGATTTTCTTTTTAATAAATTTGTTTTTTCTTTTTTTTAATTTTTTCTTTTTAGGCACATTTGAATGTATGCAAACATGATGCTACTCAGTGCCCAAATAAATGTGGCGCACAGATTGCCCGCATAATGATGACAGATCATTTGCAGTACACTTGTACTATGAGGCGCACAAAGTGTGAATTTTGTCAAAGTGAATTTTCGGGTGCTGGTCTAGAGGAACACGCTGGTACCTGTGGACAAGAGCCCATTTACTGCGAGGCCAAATGTGGCCAGAGGGTATTGAGAGGACGAATGACTTTACACAAATCTAAGGACTGTACCAAGCGTTTAAGACGCTGCTTACACTGCAACAGAGAATTTTCGGCAGACACTTTGGCCTTACATGTCAACCAATGTCCCAGGGCTCCTGCAGTATGTCCACAACGTTGCGATGTGGGCCCCATACCTCGCGCCGATATGGAAACTCACTTGAGAGATGAATGCAAGGCCTTGGCTATATCGTGCACCTTTAAAGAGGCCGGCTGCAGATTTAAGGGACCCAGACACTTGTTAGAAGCCCACTTGGAGGCAAATGCTGCATCACATTTGTCGTTGATGGTGGCTTTGTCAGCCAGACAAGGTCAGCAAATACAGATGCTAAAGTCAGCCGTATCTAAGCTGTCTATTAATTTCACGGGCACTTTGTTGTGGAAAATAACTGACTGGTCTGTCAAAATGTCGGAGGCCAAGGGCAAAGATGGCTTGGAATTGGTGTCACCACCATTTTATACCTCACAATATGGTTACAAATTGCAAGCTTCCATGTTTTTAAATGGCAATGGTCCAGGGGAAAATACTCATGTCTCGGTTTACATCAAAGTGCTGCCTGGCGAATATGACGCTTTGCTAAAATGGCCTTTTTCCCACTCTATAACATTCACCCTTTTTGAACAAGGAGCTCAGGCTGGCCAAGGGGGTGTAGCTGAATCGTTTGTACCCGATCCCACCTGGGAAAATTTCCAACGTCCTTCTAACGAGCCCGATCAATTAGGTTTCGGTTTTCCACGTTTTATATCTCACGATTTGCTCTACAAGAGACCCTTTATAAAAGACGATACAGTGTTTCTCAGAGTCAAAGTGGATCCCAGCAAAATTGTAGCGGTTTAAGTTTTTTTTTTATAACAAATCATATAGAACTTAATCGTAGTTTTAGCTCTTATTATCGTTATGAATACTGTGTATTTAAGTTAAAGTTAAAATTGCTACATTAAAACACAAGTTCAGTTTTAAACGTACCAATCCTTGTACATACATATAAATATATACATACATACATATATTTCAAATATCAAAATGACAAATGACAAAATCATAAGTATAATACCAAAAAGCAAAAAATTTACAAAACAGCTTCACTTAAGTAGCCTCAGTTTGCTACTCTAGTATCATGAATGCTCTTTTACTCAATTAAAACCTTCGTTCACACAATTAGTCAAATAATTTTTTTAAATAGTATGTATATTTAAGAAGAAAAACAAATTATCCACATTTTATTAATCGACACTTTAAGCGTGTTTTGTTTATTTAAGCAGAGTTTTAAAGGTGTTCAATAAATCGTGCTGGAATTAAACCAAAGTCGACATCAAACAAACACAACATTCTTTTTATTTACTCCTAATGTTTGTATTAAACAAATTCTCAATTGAATTTGTTATAGCAGAGTTTTTGTCTTAAGTCTTTCGTTTTTATTTAGGTAAGGGAAAAAATCCTTTTGAAAAGATGTGCAAAAAGGGCTACAAAATTATCTCACATTTCTTCGTAGTACGTGCATGTTTCATACGTATTTAGAATTTAACAATATAAAACTCTGATAGTTTTAAGTTTAAGAATACATACTCGTACATACATATATTTTTATAAAAATTACACTTAAATATTTTTTTGGAAAAAACAAAATAGTCATAGTTATTTAATGTTTATTTTAGTTTAATAAGGCGACGATGTTTAAATAATAAACATATATTAAAATAACAACTAATTTTTGATATAAAAAAAAAATAAATTGTTTTTACTTCTTTAAATATATAGAGGAACAATCATGAACTTACAAGGTGGCGCACGAATAATGTCATAATTTGAAATGGCAGTCATTTTGTTATAAATGAAAGAGTTCTGTTTTCATGAAAAGTTTATTTGAAATTGTAAAATTGATGACATTAATTTAAAAAAATTATATTTCTCCAATGGCCACCCCCGAGCTGATGCATTATTGCGCTCACTTTACGGCATCCTGAATTGTTGCTCACAAAACATCTGGCTCCAAATTGATGCAATAAATTTCAAGCAAAATCACTTTTCTCAAAATTTCGTTGAGAAATTTCGTACTGCTATTGAGTTTGTGTACTGTTTTGTTGATTTTTTTTTTGCCATTTTTCATTCGTGGGAAATTATTTTTGTTAAAAATATGTTCGCATACTTATTCACAATAGGGTTTAATGAGAGTTCGCATTTTCTGTCAACTAAAATAGGGTACGTTCATAAATGCGGTACTGCGCTGCAACATTATATTAAAATGTTCTTAACTGCAACATTGAACAATGCTAAATACGTATCAGAAAAAATTTAACCACCCTGATATGTAATACAAAAATAAATTTCACACTAATTAGAAAAGGGCTACTTTTGAAAATGTATTTAATTTAAACTGAAAGAAGTCGCCCTTCTAACCACTCAAACACCATTTATAAGCTGAACAAACAAAAGTGGATGCTCGAATTATCCACTACGAATTCCATGATTTTAATACAAGTTTAAATTTATTCTAGGTTGAAAGTCCTAAGGATTTTCCTCGATTCTTACAAGGGTTTGCCTCACATACATAAATCAATTCGCGCCGGTTAGAAATCATATCATGGTCAAACAATTGAGGCCAATTTTATTATCGATCTTCAAAAATATACATAAAACTTTTTCGTATATAAATGTACGAGAATTATCGAAAATAAATATCCATGTTATATTAAACATAAAAAATAAAATTTATTAAGAGATTTATTTAGCATTGCACATAATAAAAGGGTATACAGGGGGTAGCTTGCAACTAGAATAAACTTAATATAATGGAATGTTTTAGATGAAATACGAGCCTATAAATTCAAATACAAAATGTATTACTGTAATTATACAAAGAATCTTTAAGGCAATCTTTTTTTCAAAAGGCTTTCCAATTTACGAATACGACCACGATCACTTCCTGCCTGTGAAGAGCCATCTCCGCCTTTATCCGCACTGCTATTCCCGCCAGAAAAACTACCAACACTAAAGATAAAAGCTCTCTTAGGTGTTGAATTTGTGTTGTTAGCATTTTGAGTAGTAGTGGAATTATCAACACTTGTGGCATCAACCATTAAATTTTCGGTAAGCGCGTCGGCAGGATTTGTGGTATTCAAATCAGCATTGGAGCCATTGTCGGAAGGTTCTGTTAAGCCTGCAAATGCAGCTGTTGAGGCGGTATGTTTAAATAGATCAATTAGTTGCAACTGGTCTACACGTTTAACCGCTTTCATGTCCAAAATCTTCTGGTACTCAGCAATAGTAACATCTGGCAGTAGCTTTAAAACTTGTTGTGTAAAATGAGCTGGTGGTTGAACGGGTGTCATGACAACTTTTATAATCATCTCGGCACGACTCATTTCCTTAATGACCACTTTGGTGTATGAAGTAGGAGCTTTCCGATTTACACTTGAACCAATGGAAGGCAAGTCAACTAAGGCCGTTTTCAAGCTATGAGTATCTAATAATAGCTGCTCACAGCCCAAAACATTGTTAGACCCATCCGACAATGTCAATTTGCATTTGTATAAAACATTGATGTACTTTGGTATAAAGACGTTGACAAATTTATGACAAAATTGAGTGAAATATTTCCGAGAGCTTGATAAATTATCCCGCAATATGGGAACAGTTTGTTTGAAGTTGGCACATATACTCGAAATAAAAGCACTTTGATCGCCAACATTGTTAATCGTTTGCCATTGAACTTTAGCCATAGCTTGTAGGGAAGGCTCACAGCCAGCTTCCAGGTCCTGAACCAATAGTTGTATACAGTTTGAGATAATTCTTAATACAATAAATAGGGATTGCAAATATATTTACGTTCTTATTCAAATGGAATGAAATTTATCTTACCGATGAAACACATCTTTTTCCTCTGACATATCAACTTTATTGACATAAGCCGTGGCCACTTTCTCTTTAAGTTTGTCCTCCAATTGTTGTACTGTCTCGAGGCAATACTCTGCTGTGGTTAGTACGCAGCAAATGCGTATAAGATCATCTTTAGAAAAGCGTTGCACATCACCTTCTTTCAAAAAATTATGTATAACTTGACCGGCAGCCGTTGAAAGATTTTGCATATCACGTGTTAATAGTGACATACTTTTTCCTGATAAAAATCATTTTTCAATATCTTTTGTTTTTATATATCAACACTTAACAACAGTTAATTACATGCAATGTTTTAATGTAGGTGAATTTTTTAAAGTAGATTAAGAAAAAAAACTTAAAAACATTATAGAAAAAATTAAAATCGTAAGAAATAGTATATGAGCTACTAAGTATGAAATTTTTTAAATAATATTAGCAATATCCCGTATCAAGATTGTGTTATTAATAACTTGTATTAATATGTAATCAAACATTAAACAATTAATGAAAACAGCATTAAAGTCGCAAAAATACAAATAAAAACCTATTTGAAATCAAAAGAGTGGAAATACGTAATTGTTTTTTCAATACTATTATTTTGAATGTCGGATATAAGTAAGAGCTGATTCATAGAGCGTTTATTTATAAGCCAAGCCTTTTATTAATCAAAACAATTTTTTGAGGGAAGCTAAATAATAAAACCGTTTATAAGAAATAAAATTGATTAAAATGTGTTACGAGGCTGAATGTTTTCTTTTTCGTGAAAAATGTTTTAAATGCAGAAGATATGAAAAGCAAATAAAATAAGCAAAAACACAAAAACAAAGAATAAAGAAAGTAACATGATCACTTACCAATTGATGATGATGATGGTAGCAATTTTGGAATACTGAACTCTAAGACCTTGCTGGCGTATTCTCGCAAATATTTTTTAAACACCATTGCCAGTTCATACATAGGTTGCTCATTACTCAATTGGTTACATTGAACCATGCATTTCTTATAAAAAACAAAAAGATCAGCAGAACTGATTACGATGGAAGTAGATTTGGTTAGAAAATGTATTCACACATTAATGGCTTTGAAAATTCATAAATAATACTGGTTAAATACCTAGGATACACTGTAGTCTTTGCTTCGGCCACTTTAAAAGGCTCCTTAGTTTGCTCAATAAATTTATCAATAAGTTCCGATAAATTTCGATCAATGCTTTTTATGTAGATGTCCAAATGATTCTTAAAACAACTACCGATTTGATCGTGAAACACAACGGCCGATTGAACTGTAAGAGCATCAGAAGCATTAGGAATTGCATTAACTGTATCCGACTTGTCAGAATTGGTCTTGGTGCCTAACGTAATTCCAGTAAATCTTTTTGAAAGTAGTTGCTCAAAAGCCTGTGTCTTATTGATGGCAAACAGTAATAAACGCACATCAATTTCATGCGCTCTTTTGGCCATTATTTGAGACAATTGTTCTCGTGTTATTCGACAGAACTCCACAGTTATTCTTTCGGAAACTTCCCAATCTAAGGGAAAAACGTTCCCAAATTTATCTTCGAAATCAAGAAGATGTCGTTTAAGCCAAGCGTAGCGTTTATCTATTTTATCTAGCCAAGCAATATCTTGATTTTCGTGAAACAAGTGATGATATTCTTCTAATTGCTGTGCGATAAACCATTTCAGTAGATCCTTCTTTACTTTCGGATCCAATACAGACACAACTTTACAGGCATCTGATAATTGATTCAGACCCAAGCGCGGATGAGCATTGTTGTTAGAAGACTTACAGGAAAATGCTTCCTTGAAATCCTCCGTTATCTGTTGCGCTAATGTCACCTGTATGCGATCTACACTCTGTGAAAGATTCTTAATTTCTTCTATATCAGAATATTGTTGAAAATGTTGGTTGACTTCCGTTATCGCCTGAAGCGGATTCAAAATCTCTCCATACAAACGTTTTTCTATTAATTTTTCCAAACTTTCAATTCCACCCACCAACATATGCAAATGGTTAAGAGTAGTAATGGCAGAAGTTAAATTACGTTTTGCACAATCTAGCTGCTTTATATCTCTGGTAATTTCCTTCACCATTTCCTCTGTCTTCTCTGCACGAGTTTTGACATCAATTATATGTTCGTAAAGAGTGTTAATAACCTTTTGTGCTTCATACAAGGCCATCTGGCCATCCTGGCCTGTATTTGTTTGTCCACGGACAACAGAACGTATATTATCATCAATCAGTGACACTTCGCATTGCATGCGTTGTATAGTCTCATCGATTGATGCAAGAGACTGTTCGTTCGGAAATAGCTGGTTTATATAATCAACGGAATTGAAATCAGGCGCATCCATAGGATCATCGGATTTTAAAACCTTTCAAATATTAAAATTAAGAAAATAATCATAAATTTCGCATTTTTTTTTTTAATATTGTACTTACTTTATCAATAACTTGCTTCACCTCCTTGCTAAAATTAATCCTATTTTCTTTGAAATTTGCATTGTCTTCAAATGCTCTAGAGTCCGGGTCCATATTACACTCACTAACACTCATTTCTTTACGATTTTAAATAAGAATTTAACACTTTTCTCTACTTTTATTATTCACAAAATTTTACTGTGTCACCACTACAAAATTACAACTGCACTTTAATGTCAAAATATCTACATAACTGCAATTTATTATGTCAAACACGATTTAACACTATGGCTGCCAGATAGCTTCATTAATATCAGACGAGGCTTTATAAGTGTATGTAATGATTTTCCATAGCCCAAATTCGTAAAAAGAAATTAACCCATCTTATTTATTTTTATTTCGAGATTATGTAAAACTTAATATTGTAAAAATTTTCTATCAAAACTATTATTCATCTAATTTTTAATGTCCTATTGGCTAATATTTAATTTATTCTGGCAGCACTGCATACAAATTTTAATTGGAGACTTTACACAACAGCTGTTAGAATTTGTTTGTTTACACTTTTGGCGGCTTTATGCCAAAGTGAATGTATATATTAGTACGTGTGTGGAATGTACACAATATATATTATTAAACCATTTGGATTATCATTGTGACAAGGAAGGCAATGGAACCTTGCGTTATAGAATTTATTGGCGAAAAGTCCATAATTGGTATCATACCAAATTTCTCATTTGATCCCCTACATTTGATTTCTGGAAGTGTGGGTCCATTTCGCGCCGGTATTCCTGTACACGTTCCCCTCTGGTTGGGCATACACCTTAGAAAACAACAAAAATGTCGTATAGTGCCCCCAGAGTGGATGGATTTGGATTTATTAGAAGAAATTAAGGAGGAAGAAAAAAGATCTAAGTATGTTATGAATAATAAATACAAGTTTCCCACTGGTTTTTCAGCTCCTCTTTTTTTAAGATTCTTCACAAAAATGCCTAGCGAACATTATATGATTGAAGCACAATTAATTATGAGTACTGCTCCCGATGACGTGCCTAGATGTGAAGAAATCCGTACAATAATCAAGGATATATTTGATATACGTGAATCAAAATTACGCACTTCAATTGATGCCTTCATTAAAGGAGAAGGTACTTATGCAAAGTTGGATAATCTAACTTTGCTGGAAATGCATAGCGTTCGTCCGATTTTGCCACATTCTTTGGATCATATTGCACGTTATCAGCGTACGGCTGTGGCCACGCAGCGTGATTCTTCCTTTTCTCTCGGCATGAATTCGAATTCCATGAACTCTAGTTCATTTTATACACAATAACTAATTATTTTAAAGTTACTAGCGGGTAGCAATTATACAAGCATATTATTTATGTAAATATAATATAAAATATCAAATAAAAATAAAAAATTAAAATCAAATTTTATACAAAGCAAACGGCGTACCACTTATTGTTTTAAGGCGCCAAGTACGAACAGTTTCATTATCCAAATGTTTAAAAGTATATAATATTTGTACTCTAATGATACGAGTATGCAATTTTTCGAAGCAAACTTTCATTCTTAAGTTATATTTTTTTATCTATGTATATATATTCTAAGACTTATTTATATTTCCATTTCCGCCCATTTGGGCTCGGCATTGATAAATGAATTATTAATTCATCAGCAGATATGGGGTCGTTAGTAGATTTTTACTCACAATTATTTAGGCTTACGTGGACTAAAACAAATAAAGACAACTTAATGTATATAGTGAGGCCCTATGCTCCTTATAGAAGCCAAAGGAAGATTATGTAGTTTTTTTAAATAAAAATACTCAACTATTATTCTATATTAAAATATGGAAATTGTATTTTATGTAAATTTAATTAAAAGCTTAAAATTTACACACAGTCGAATTTAGATATAAGAAAATAGAAAAGTCTTTTTCACCTCAGCACCATCAAATATATAAATATATTCTGATTCTGAATTGAAATTTATATTGTAAACTGACGCTGCATGGTATTTTGTAAGCGGTATATATTTAACTTCTATAATATATAAGTATATATATATATATATATATATATATATATATATATATATATATATATATATATACTATATATATATATATATATATATATATATATATATATATATATATATATATATATATATATATATATACATATATATATATATATATATATATATATATATATATATATATATATATATATTTATTTATTTATTTATTTATTTATTTATAAGTCAATAGATATTTATGTCAATAGTAATCCTTACTGACTAGCAACTTAAAGTAAATGTACAACTAAAATAAGTTAATTAATTGCGATTTAAAAATACTATTTGGCAGCGAAATATCTAAGTATTTACAATAGCTGTTAAATAATTTCAGTGATTTATTAATTGGCTCATTAATTGCATAATCAGTTCTATAAAATTCAGTATGAAAAAAGTTATATTTCCTAGGAGATCTCTGAGGAACGGATATTTTTATATTAGCAAGTAACTCAGTACAGTCAATATTACTATTGACAATTCCATGAAGGAATAACAGAGCAGATATTTTTCTGCGGACTTCTAAGGATTTCATTGAAATCCATATATGTACATCTTTGCTCATAAGAAGTTAAAGAAGTTGAAAAATTCAAAGAAGAAAACACAAATATTAACAGCAATCTTATTCTTAGTACTCGTATCTAGATCATGCGCAATTCATTCGAAAGCACGGCCTACAATATGTAACTCCCTCATCTGCTTAGTTCTGCTTTCGTTTATCTAGCTGGTGTCATACGATCGTTCATTGTAAATTGGAAGCTACGATATGTAAATATATTATGACCTTATCACAGAAAACTTAAAACATGCAATTTTAGGTTTTCACTTTTACATCGCAATCGATAATTTACTAGCGCTGAAACTAACTCTGAAAATTTCATAATAATTAGAGGGGAAAACATTTTACAGTAGCCCTGGAACTTAATACAAAGGCATTTAATAAAAATACTTCTTTAAAATTGTGTATATGGCCTGGACATATAATTAATACCTAATGTTTTTTTCTTATGGAATATGCAATTAAAACTTCATAGAACGTAAGGTACACATGCATACATACATATTCATATAGATTTTCTATTTGTAAGAAACCCAGGTCGAGATTTTTGACAATTATGTATGTATGGATGTTTATGTAGAATAGAAAACAACTCAAGCATTTAAAAAACTTATAAAATATGTTATTATTTCAAAAATAAATGTTGAAGGTCTACTGATTAGATGGTATTAGTGCCAACGAATGCTGGCATGTTGACTAGCTTGACCTCCAATAAATAGCATTTTTTTATTAATTATGTTCTTATTTTTATTCAGTGCAATCTGTTATAAGAGATAAGTTACAGTGGAACCTCGGCGCATGTGAATGAATTTTAAATTTGTTCACATACGTTTACACTTATACATACATATTTGTGCGAACAGGTTGGTCCCTTTTCACATCAAAATGTTTTTCTTGGCTTTGTTTTTCACGCTCATTTATAATATGACTTTTTCCTCATGCCTTTTTTGACATGATTTCTTATGTTCTCATGTTGTTTCTTGAAAGCAGGATGACAAATTGACTTGAACCAATAGACCCGTAGTTTTACTCTTTAAATTTAATTGTACCAAAACACGGACCAAAATGGGTACATTAGTACTCATTTGAATATTTATAAACAAAATGTAGGCTGTACTTATATGTAAGCTAGTTTTATATATGTAATTATAAGCAAAAAACAGACAAGTCACATTGAAAAACTGTGGACCAGATATTGCTACTCTTTATAATTACTATTATTTCTTTTTGGTATCTCTAAAATTAGATTGGCGATGGTAGTGTATTAAATTGCTAGTGTATTCGATAAAAAGATGTTTCTTTCATGAAAACCTCCTTAAATTACTGATTCGTACCTTTTTTCTTACCCCGATCACCACAAATTCAAAAACCATGCCTTTAAAGTCAAATAAAAAAGGCATCGTATGAATCTCGTCTAGGAGATTAAAATCAGAGATAATTTATGCAATCTGATACAAATCACAATAATATTTATTACTCACTCATCGTGAGTGCTGGTAGCATAATCGTGGGTGGGAGTGGCAGTGAAAAATTATACATCCTAAATGAAAATACTTTAAAAAATATGAATTCGAGAGTTGTCTGTTTATATTTGAATGATTAAATTGTACGAGTATTTATGTATGTATAATTAATTTTGCTATTCTGCTATATATATAAAATAGATGGACTCAATTGGCTTGAAACTCTTGATGTGTGAGCCATGTTCTCCATTTAACATTTTATGAACTACTTTAGCGGATTATTTTATAATTAACCTGAAGATGGGCCACGGCAGCGAAAAAAAATTAATTTTGGTCGCCCACAAGTTAAACAATATCGAACGCATATATTCATATGATCTTATGATTTTAACGGACTATTTAAGTATAAACAAATTTACATTTGGACGATAAATAAATTTTCGGTGATCACCTTTTTCAGTATACTCGCGACATATTAATTCGACATATCAATTCAAAAACACCTTCGATTTACTCGAGACAAATTTCATTAATATCCTAAATGTTTCCAGAAGTATCGAATTTTAACAGTCATCTTTGATTTTAAACAAAATTTTCGATTAAATTACTAGTTATCTTTTCGTCTTTTCGTTTGCCCGACAGCACAACGTATTGAAAAGTGTTAGAATAAAAATCTCTTTAGTGAATCCCATTGTTCAATAAATAACTTTGATTGTATCAATTTAATTATACAAGTATTATTTATAAAAAATACTTAATAGAAAGGATACATATGTACATATATGTAAATCTGTATGTATGAATGTAACATTAGTATACGTTAAAAATTAAATACAACGATCCAATTAACACAATTATTATTTTAAAGACATAATTGCTCACACTCTTTTTTGGTATTGAACCGGTTGTCGTTGCCGTGGCATCCGCCATAGAGGAAAAGTTCGCAGGATTTCTTTTCGGAATCATAATAGTATTGCCTTTCTGCTTTACGACAAACTCCTACTTCTTTAGGTTGTAAACAGGCTACATTGCAAAAATAATAGAACAACAAACAACGTTTTTTTTTAATTAAAATATCACATTAACGTGTATTTATGCAAGTTAATGCAATTAAATTAAAATAATGCGAATTTTACCTGTTTTATCAACTGCTTGTGCGGATGAAAAAATCAAAGCCAAAATGCTGATTAAAACCAATATTAATTTCATAATGAGTAAATAAACTTAGAGTCCGTGCAAAATGAGGTACGAGTTGACAATGATGTCCCCTTGAGTTTTTGAGGAAGTTTATATACCGATTGAACATCGTATTAAAGAGAAAAACGTACTTATGTATTTGTTTCAATTTTGAATTTCGTATGAGATTGATGAAAACAAATACTCGCTAAATTGTATTGAAATTCAAATTGTTTTTTTTTTTGATAGCAACAGAGGTGGAAATGCCGATTTTTTTCATTTCTTTAATTGTTGCTACTTTCTTCAACAGCATGGAAAATTTAGCATCATTTACTTAATTATTTGCTTGTATTCAATATGTAGCAAACTTCTTTATTTATGCTCAATCTGATTATGTATGTATGTGCATATGTACACACATATAAGTATATATATATATATATATATATATATATATATATATATATATATATATATATATATGTATATATATATATGTATATATATATATATATATATATATATATATATATATATATATATATATATATATATATGTATGTATATATATATATATATATATATATATATATATATACATATATATATATATATATATATATATATATATATATATATATATATATATATATATATATATATATATATATATATATATATATATAGTATATGCTTTTTTTTCTTTAAATTGATATTTTTATTTTATTGTGCAAGGGATGTGGTTACATTTACGAATATAATAACACACCGGACAAATAGCTTCCCGATTTTGCTGGCACGTATGCACTACGTAAAAACTAGAAAATAGTTAAATGAAATTTTTAAATGGATATGCATACAGTGCCGTTCTGATTTCGAACCACGATCGCTTTTTAGATCACGTTGCTGATTTTGTGGTGTTTTGCAAACACAGCTGTTAAATTGCATTAAAATTAGTGTTCAATTAAATTACTTTTAAAAAATAATCGCAATGATTATATAATTCTCTAGCTACGAATTTATGATTGCTACTTTATTAGGATTGCAGCTAATCAAAATATAATCGGGATTTTTTTTATTGAAATAAAATATTTAGCTTTCGATTATTTTCTGAAGTTGGTATTCTCTCAAAGGGCAAAGATATACATTGATGATGACTATTTTCCATCTCTGTATATTATTTATCAGCTTTGTCACGGTTAACTCTTTTAATTCGTCTTAATTTCTTTCACATGCAATAAAATAGGTTTATTGCTTTGATTGTCATTATTAGGGGAACCAGAAATATGCTTTAAAAACTGTCTCCTGGAAACTATAAAAAATGCTCCCCAAAAAATTCATTGTTTAAATTCTTGCAGAATGCACTAAAATATGTACATAAAATAAAAATAACATAAATTTAATAACAATAAATTAACAGGATAGAATTTTAACAATACAGAATTTTAAACATTTATTAACATTAATTTAGTTAATTAACATAAATAAATGTTGCTTGTTTATTGAAAGAAATAATATCTATTCCGGTTTTAAAGCATTTCGACTATAACGGACCCTATTGTCGAGTCCCGTGTAGTTTGTTAAAACCAAACTTCTCTGATATTAAAAATTATTTAAATAAATTTATGATGCATAAATTTCTTGTGGCTTTAGCTCTTCATATGCTGGTGAATTTCAATATTAAGTATGTAAATTATTTACAGGAATTCTCTTTTTTCGACCAAGGTTCGATTTTGACCCCATTCGGTTTGAGAATAAGTGCAAATATTTTCCTTATATCTGCACATCAATTGAAATATAAACCAATCCGATAGAACTTATTGTTTAATTTTTATAACCTTTTTCCCTTGAATAAATAATTCAAATCATATATGTATCTTTTTATTGAAAGCATCTTTAAAATGAGAAATTATCCTCTTTATTATTTTACACCAATGCACAACTATATCTTTATTTGCTAATAATTTTAAATTTGTTCAGTCTGTTCAAACATTATTCTTGCTTTTTTATTCTCAATTTAAATTTTTCATAAAAACTGCACGACTTTACTTTAATTTGAGAATAAAGAATTTTTAGTCATTTTAGAGGTCGTTGCAACAAGATGGAATATCATTTAAGTTATTTATTTAAAATGTCTAACGAACTACTAGTGATATCCGAAAGGCTTATGCATTATATAATGCACAGAGAAGACCAACATATGTATGTAAAATTTTAGTAAAAATCAAACGTATAAAAAGTTTCAAATTTTTGGTTCGAAAAAATTTATACATAGTCAATCCGATAAGTTTCTTTTTTAAAGTAGTCTCAAATTGATTAAAAGAATAAATTGATTAAAATTAGTAAAAAGAAATTTAACATACATACATGCATACATAAAATATGAGTAGTTAAACAACATTCCTAAAATGTAAACGCCTAAAAGAAAAATATCAAAGTAAAATTTATATTTTCGTGCTGTTGCAATTTTTGAGATAATTTGGCGATAGAAAAATACATAAAGTTATTCAAATTAATCTTCTATATGTATATCAATAAATTTGTACACATATGTATACGGCAGCATAAAATAACTCCACAGGAAATAACTCCCCAAAAAAATATCAAATAAAACCCCAAAAATTGCGGCTCAATTGCATATGCACAATTTTTAATATGAACTAACCCCCCAAATAATGCCACATTATTAGAAATTTATTACATATGAAATAAAGCCGAAGTTTCAGAAATATAATAAATACCCCATATAATGTTAAAATTCTGCAAATAATAATTATTTCAATTTGCCAGATATTTATAGAAATTTTCCTTTAATTGAAAAATTAAATATACCCTCAAGCATTTTTCAGGGTGTTATTGTGCTTTTCTTTTTGATTTTATTTCATATTTCGTTTGGGTAGTTATTTCTTGGGTTGTTATTTCATGTTGCCCACATACTCGTATACATACATATTAACAAATATTTAACAATATAAAGACTGAAACTTTATTAAAATAAATAAGTATGTGGACCTACCTTTCGCAATACGGAATCGATTTTCGCCGTGATCACATTTTTACCCCCTCAATACGTTTGCAATATTTATGTGTTTGCTGTGTTATGGCATTAAAAGAGATTATAAAATATTCATTTGTTTACAATTTAGTCTTATTGGGTGGAATTCAAGGTCAATTGTTTTTACACCAGGATGAAAAGTCACAATGAATCAGCAACACCATACTAATAAATACGACCATTAATACACATTAGAGATGAACACCACACACGCCACGTGAGAGTGCAACATAAATTTCGCTGTGTATGAACGTTCATAAGTAGAATTGTTTTATGAACGTTTCGTTATTTAGAAGAAATACATGTTCATATGTACGTACATATTTATTTATTTGGTTTTTTTTTATTAATGCAGCCATTCTTTAGTTCACACCAACAACAGTATAGTGACATGCATACGTAAGTGACAATATTTTTGTTTACAAATTTCGAATTAAGTTTCTGAAAAAAAACTTCCAAGTCAAAATAGAAATAGTTCCTTATACAAGGTGGCGCGAAGTAATGTCATAATTTGAACCGGCTGCCGTTAATTGGAAAAATTATATCGCTCAAATGGCCTCCTCGCGAGTTGATGCATAATTGCGCCCGTTTTACGGTATTTTGAATTGCTGCTCGCAAAACATCTGCAGATTTCTTCTTCAATGTTAGATTTCAACTCTTGCAAGGCTCGTGCTTTGTTGCAGTAAACGCAAAATTTTAAAAAGCCCCAAGGAAAGAAGTCAATTGCTGTTGGATCTGTCAATGTAGACGGGCCGTTGAAATCATAATCAATCGGAGATCAATGAGTATAAAAAAATCGTTTAACATCTGCCTGCCACCGGTGTCTTTAAAAGAAATAAATGGCAATCACTTTTTCACTGCAAATTCCATACAAAACAGTTACTTTGAGGGGATGCAAGCGATCTTCATGCATTTCATGGGTTAACATAACCACTTAAATAGAAATAGGCTTCGTTGCACAGAGGATGATTTTTGATACGAAATCATCCTTTTATTGTAACAAGCTCAAAATGTATGGCAGTAAGTTAACCTTGTCACCAGGCAGCAATTAATGAATAGTTTGCACTTCGTAGGGAAACTTTATCAAATCTTTCAACAAAATTCGTTGCAACTTTTTGCGACATATGTAGTATATAGTGGACCGAGTTTGGACGAGGTGATCAGCCAAACGCTTAATTGTTCGAGCACATGGAATACGACGACGAAATTCAATAAAAAATAAGGAGCAAAAAAAAATTCCACGTTCTTGAGGTTTATAAAGCTCCTTGACTTATTGACATTATCTACATCATAAATGTCAAAGCACAGTGGCATTTGTCTCCAACTGCAGAAATGCAGTTTTTAAACTTGCGTTAACTTGATGCGCAAGAAACTTTCTTTCTCGTGAGCATACCTAATCGGGAATGAAAAATTACCACCCACGATTCCATCTCTCATATACTTAAGTATGTACTTACGTGTTCACGTGTATGTCTGTACAGTTTGGGTTGTTAAGTAAACCTTACTTGATTTTTATTGCTTTTTATGCGGTTTTATGTTTACATAATACGAATTACGAATGTAATGAACGAAATTAAAAAATGCTTTTAAGGGGAGAACAACTTACAATTGGCAAGACATATTTTTTATAGTCAAAATACAATGCAGTTAATCCATAACTGGTGATCAGAAAGGATTTAACATACGAGTACAGTATCGTGCAAAGGAAAGACAATGAAATCCATATATTACGAATATGAGTATATTGTTTAATTTGAAATTTTAATCGTATTTTACTTTTTTAACAAGCTTTTATTAGTCGCACTTGTCTCTACTTATGTAAACGGGATCTTAACACGTAATTTTCTCGACTTCGAAACGTCAGATAAAAATTTAGCACATTTGTTAAGGACCAATGACAATACAATAATTTTGGGAGGGAGAACACTCCTATAAAGTAATTTTTATTATCTTGTACAGAGTTCTGAAAAAGTATTGTTAATATTTGAATTGGCTACCATTTTTGCATTTCTAATTTATGATGCAGATATAAGACCATGTTTTGATCCACAATTCAAGATTTTTTTTTATAAAAACAGAACGCTTTTTTTAATTTATAACAAAACGGCAGCCAGTTCAAATTATGATTTTATTTTTGCGCCATGACATTTGTTTTGAGCAGCCTTGTATCTTGAAATGTATACATACATATATGATAAGGGATATTTTAAGAGGTCATTAAAAAAAATTGGAAATTGAATAGAGGAATTTGGTTGCTCAAAATTGACAGGGAGAGCGTCATGTGATATTGATGTATTAGGTTAAATAATTAGATTGCGATTTAGAATTTAAGTAACCTGATTACCTGTTGTTAAATATAATATAACAAAAAGTATAGTCTACACGTTACTACGAAATTTAAGTTCATTTAAAGACTCAAAAGGCAAAAATTTAATATTAAAAATTGTAAAAAATAAATTAAATAAATGAATCAATTAAAGATTTTTCAATAAAAAAAAAATAAAGATCCAATATTAGTTGTTTGAAAGAAATTTTAATATAAAAATTTTGTCTAAAGTAAATTTTATTTTAAGTCAATCTTTTTTTGTCCCTGTTAATTATTAGTTGGAGTTTTTAGAATACAAGTAAAAACTATTTTTCCAGCTAAATTTCTACAAAATTGTTATCAAAATTTACGCGTTCATACAAAATATTTACTAATTCAAAAAATTTTTTTAGTGAAAATAAAGTTAAAGTTTTTTGTGTAAATTTAAAATAAAAATAGAGTAATACACAAAAAAATCATTTATTGTAAAAAAACGTAATCCTTTCTACACAATTTTCATAATAACTCTACATATAACACCACGCGCTTTTTAATGATAAACTCAATGATTTTTATTATATATACATAAATATATGTCGGTTTAACTTGCTTTATTGGGATCTGACATATAAGCATGATCTCAACTCATACGAAATCATGAATGTTTGAATGCGTTGTACTAATTAGTGATTCATTATCATTTGACATTAAGCTAGATTTTCATAATACAATATATGTTATTCAAATTTTTAGATTTTATATTTGGCAGAAATACAGTCGAATTCAGAAAATTTAAGCAGAAAAGAGTTTTGTTTAAACGAACTCAGCACTTTTTTCAATTGTTTTTTAAACCGAAGGTAAAAATATATATGTATGATAATCTTGATGTGTATGATAATCTTGAATACAGATTTATTTTATAAACTGAGATTTTACCAGTTGAGTATACTTTGATTGAAATGGAACAACTCTGCACGATGCTTTATCGTCGGCAAATTGATAATTTTCTTAGAATCAAAACAATATTCAATAGTTCTAAATGATATTCCATCGGCAACAAGGTTTTTTTTTCAATGACAAAATTTTACAAATGGGTACATTTAGGTCTGCAAAACAATGAAAAAATGTGATTATTATGAAAAGTGAAGTGTTTACCCTCTCCGAAACAATTTCACTGGTCAAAGATTTTTCAAAGGAATGGGACATGAAATTGACAATGATATGGAAAATCTAAAATGTATCACCGCATAAAATTTTTTAAAAGGGATAAAAATTGATAATGAAATTACAAATATGTACCTGTTGCTAAAGGAAAAACTGATGTGTTCCAAAGCCCCTTGAAAAATATGTATATCTTTGTTACTAGGTTTTGAGATTTTTACAATTGTTGCTAAGTATTAGAATGCCACTTTTGTACATACGTAAGTATGTAAGTCTGAGTAAAAACTTTCCATATATGTCACATGTTACACAACTATTAACAAGCAATTTGTAGATGTTTAAAAGTAACGACTTGTGCAAATTGAATTATTGGATATAGAAAGACTTTTTGCAAAAAGTTCCTCCTGTAGGTAAAAACATTTTTTTAAAGGTAATTTTATCACTTATATTACATTTATCTCTATTTATCATTATATTATATTTTATCATTTATATTACATACACTATATCAAGATACCTGGAACAAATATTTGCTATTTTACAGAAAATACGAACACATTTTTTAATGATATAAATTTATTTGCAATATTTTACAAATGTGTATATTATTTCTAATTATATTTATAAATATTTATGTATAAATCCTTCAAATACCAATTGCATGTGTGTATATCTTAAGAGTTGAATTGTTTCCGAAAAATATTTAGTTTCAAGTAAACAATAAATACTTAATTAGTAATCCATTAAAGATCAAACTCTAGTGGAGTTAGTACGGTAATGTTTAGTATAAAAAATAAATCACATATAAAATAAATAAAATTGCACAATACAAAATCGATTTTTGAACTTAAACTAGAAATTTCTATGATAGAAATTTGTGTATAAACATCGCTTTAAAACTTTATATGTATGTATCATAATTGTATACGAACTTAAATCTAGTAAAATTTAAACGTAATATGCACATTTTTAGTGCCCGAATTAGCAAAAAGAAAATAAGAAAATATTTTCATATAGTTTCCGAACGAGGATCTAATTTATGAATTGCTTGCATCAATGTGATAGAATTATTAATATTAATACCTTTCTTGGACATTTCCGTAAGTCGATCTGTAATAGGTTTTTGATCCCGTCCACGTTGCCACCTAAAATAAATACCTTTGATTTTATTGCTTCATTTACTTACATTATTATTAACATACCACAAGTGAGCACACGTATGGAGCAATGGTATATATAAAGGCAGCAAGTCTATATCACATAATGTTTCGTAACGACTTAAAGCCAGTGCAGCCCACTTTTCTGCCGACTGGTGTGGTACAGGTGTAATTGTGCAGGCGGCCACTAATCGACATAATATTAAAAGTACCGGCCTAGAGCGATCCATGAAAACTTTGTTTAGCAAGATGAAGCTATTTTCAAGTATCGGTATACACGCATCATTACGTTCGTCTAATAATTGACAGGCTTTTGATAATTCTTCCTTTTGCAAGAAATCCAAAAAATTTGACGTATCTCTCAGATTGGGATTTCTCGATATGTGCGTTAAAAGTTTCTCGAAGGCCACTCCTCTTTCGGCGATAAGATTGGAAGAGAAGTTTCCTACTATTACTTTGTTGGGAAAATCTATGTTAGACATTTCTTTGGGGTGCATTTGTTTTAAACAACTATACAATTCTCGGAAGTCAGTATAACGTCTCTGTATACGAGCTGGCATGGGATCTATTGAAGCAATTGTGTCTTGACGCAAAGTTAGCTCATAGACAACGTATCGTTTCACTTTAATATCTTCTCCCTCTGGTGGCATGATGTATGCTGATAAAATTTCAAAACGCAATAATGGGGTGCCATCTTGAGGTAGATTAGAGCATTTATAATGGGTCGGACGTTCCCAAAGCTCTGAAAGAAAGAAGTTCGTTCACATGTGATTATATACATATTTATTTTAATTGCGAACCTTTTTGCGATGATTTGGCATCAGAGACATTTATAGATAATGAACCAGCTTCTATTTCATCAGCACTATCTAAATCATCCGGATTATCAGGAACATCAAGGGAAGACACTTGGGTTCTTCTAGCCATTGCAGCACGCACTTAGGAGATGGTCGTTTTAATAAAATTTTCAGTTCATTTTAGCTTCATAATCATAAAAACTTAAAAATAATACATTTTACATTTTTTGCAATTTTACACATTAACAAATGCCAAAAATTATGAACGCATCTATTTTATTAAGTTTTTGTCACATCTAAACGCACCTTTGAAAGTTTGAAACACAAACGATTTATAATTAAGTAATAAAGGAAGGCATACATACGTACATAGATACATACATACATACATGGACACATACATATGTATATATGTAGTACATAAATCACTAACCGAAAATGCAAAATAATCTAAAATTGTTTACTATTCTCTAATCAAAATAATGAAATTAATTCAATATTTCGAGAAGCAAGCCAGAGTCAATGCAATCATTAATGGAAAAATTGAGTTCTCTGCCATCGCTAAAAACTTACTCGTACTAAATATTTACTAATTAATAGTTCTAATAACTTTTCACCCTAATTCCTTGGAAAGAGGATAGTCTGACTAGGTTAGGTTAGGTTCAATAAGCCATAATTTGATCCCTTGTTTTTACTTCAGACGAAACCATTTTTTTTGATATAAAAGAACAATAGAAACCTGGTAGTTTATTTCCAATAAATAAAAAATTATTTTTCGCATAAATGGAATGTGATTAGTAATTGTATATATGATCTTCTCATAAGTAATTGTGATTTAATAAACATCTGGACGATATAAAATTTGTAATCACAAACCATATAAAAAAAAATTATCAGTATAAACCGAATGATGATTCCCATTATAAATATGTGCTTAAGTTTAAACTGTCGAAGTTTAAGCTTGGTGTATTTATTTAGATTCAATGCAATATCACCTCACGAATCGACAATCAATTTCACGATATCCAAAATTCGGATTAAGTCTACCTGTTGATCATATTATATTTTTTTTATTTCAAAAAAGCCCCTAAAACATTCGAATGTTGATAGTTAAAAAATCAATGACTTTGTAATTGCTTTTAGCATTATAATTGATTCGTTTGCCAATTAACTTTTGTGTCTTTAGAATAATGTACAGATTCAGTACTATTCAGTTAATAGTAATATATTATCGATCTAATAACAAAAAAATATACACACATCGTTGTTGAATACCAATTTGTAAATAATTCTTTGAGAACATACATATGCTTCAAAAAAAAAATACAATTCATATGTTGAGGAACTTTTCCAATTTAGGTGAAAAAAGCGCATGATTTTCCTATTAACTTGTAATTCAAAGTTGTGTATTTATTCATTTCTGAATAATGGCTTGTGAGCAACTGAATTCGGTAGTTTTGTTGATTTCCACAATATAACAACACTCATAAAGTATAAGTATTAATCTCAGTATCATAAAGTAATTATGTACATATGTACATATGCATTAGAATTGAATGTATTTTTCAGGAATTCACAGTCTATTGTTTCATTGCATTTTTGCATGATTTTTGAACGCTATTTTATGATACTAATAATTCTTAAAACATTGTGAAAAGAACGTTACACTTGTGTTTGTCTACAGTCATACATATGTACACAGTACTTAAAACGAATTTAAGTATACTTAAGTATACTTACATATATAAAAATACTTTTTAAATGACAAAATTATAGACATACGTACGTACATAATTATATGCTGCGTTAGGCGAAATTTTAAAATATCAAAATTTATTCATTGATTTTTATGAAAGATTGAAGTGCATATAAGTACATACTTTCATATGTATGTAGCTTTATGGTACAATTTATCCCAATAACAAATACAATATATAGTTTTAATCAGTTCATGCTGAATAGCTCCGTGTCCGTATGTACATACATATGTATATAAAAAATAGTATAAGTAGAACAAATTTCAAATTTTATGTAGCCTTACATACACATGTAAATATGCAAGTATGTATGTACATATTTGAAATGCATATGCACGTTTTATTTGGAACCATATGCATACATATAAGTATCTACATATATACACGGATATACATATGTACGCATATGTACTACCGCTGGAGTATTATAGAATTTTGATATATGTATGTATATACTCGTACATACCACTCATTAGCCCAAAGAATATAATAGCTCAAAAAATTGATTTACAGATAACGAGTTAAAAGCTTTTAATTTACACAGAACTCAATGGAAAAATAAAATCATAATCTTTTCTCAAGACAAAATATTTATATGATTTTTTTTACACATGATAAATAACGATTTGAGGACTAATCCTGCATTAGTTAAAATATTGCATATTTTGAATAATGGCGTTGTTTGAGCAAATGTGCGATATGCTCATAGATATTTACATACGTTTGTACATATTTTAATGTTTTCAAATCTAGGAGTATATATCATAAACTCTGGGCTTCGAAATTGCATTGTTCTAACAAGATTTCACTACGAATACCCACACTATAGGAGTATGTATGAACATATGGAATAATATTTTTACAGCATTAGGAATCTGTAAGAACCGAGTTGCTTATACTAACAAAACCAAAATTAAAAAACTAAAAGTATTTTCTTTTTTTCAAAACAAATCAACCAAATTCAAATCTAGTTCACTTACTCAATAACCGTAATTATAATTATGACTAATCGAACGCCTTAATACACAAGAAAAAACTACATATGAAATTAATAATAATTAACAACTTTGTACAGTTTATAGGTCACATTAATCTGAGCACAACTTACTGGAAGTGGGTGTGTGTGTGTATGTTAATTTGTAAGAATTGGGTTAAAGAAATCTTAGTAAACAAACTCTTTCTAAATTATTTAATTAATAACAATAATAATATCACAATCACTTCCCCACTCAATTTCTCTTCTTCTATTACTGCTAAACAGTAACGTCGCAGCTGTTAAGAACAAAGGTGGAACACTAGCAACAAAGGGAATACGAGTAATGTCAAATCATAAAACAAAATGACCGGAATGAAACTAAATAGTACACAGCAAATAACTTGATTAAGGAAGATAGATTTTTTATTATATAATGCATATAATTATATCCATATATTGTGATCGAAATTGCAGTAGAGCAATTTCTTCAGAGGCACTCAAGTAGCAAATTAAAAAAAAATTAATAGTTCCAGTGAATGATTTCCAAATATTTGTTGCAGATTAGTACCAATTAATGACAAACATTCGTTGCAGAATACAAGAAATTTTAGATTTTATGGTAGTTCAAATTCGTGTTCTTAACATTAGGATTCGAAGTCATTCCCTCGTTTGGAAATACGAACTAACTCTTTATCGAAGTCCTTAACATTTTCATACAACAATAGTGTATATATATCTTAAGGCTTTCGCAGGATATACATTACATAGTATTATCGATATAGTATTATTCGACATTTTCCTCAAAATTATTGGTCATAGCTGACTATGTGACAACAGATGGTTAGGTTTGGTTAGGTTGATTGGAGGGGTGTGATAGCCCATGTCATACGACATACACTTAAGCTAGTGAAGGCTTGTTGTGAGCTCCCTTTAATTGTCAAACACAAACTGCTAGAGTTCTGCGGCAGGATTCGAACCTGCGACCTTCGCACTACAAGTCTAGTACACTACCTACTAGTCTACGAAGGCCAGTTGTTACAACAGATAATTATCAGTATTATTGATAACTAGTACGCATTTTTTATTATCATGACGATATTGTCATGCCAGCATAATTTTTAGTAGATTTTTACTAACATTAACCAAAACCTTTTGATAATTGATCAGATTTTTGTATAATTAAAAGTGAGGCTTAGGAACTTTTAAAAATTAAACAATATGCACACAAAAACTACTATATGCATTTTCATTTCTTATTGTTATCTAAAAACAAAATGACAACCACAAATCATTGGCGCTAATCAAATCATAAGTGTAACCAAAGTTTTATACTAACATTTCAGATGCCCATAAATCTGCAATTTCTAATCGAACACATTTCTAAAACCAAAAGGTTAACGATTAAAAAAAACCACATCCAAGAAAATGGTATTGAATATAAAATTAGACAGGCCTTTAATAAGGCGTATTTATATTGGTCCCTTACCGTTTTGTTCTATTTATTTATGCATCAGCTGTTCCATTTGTTATGAATTTTTTCAAAAGTAGTTTTATCTATTAAACAATGGACGCAGCTGAAATTCTTGCACAAAATGTGGACAAAACAAAGGTAAAGCAAATATTTAAAAACATTACGAGATACTTAAATAAAAGCCTTCATCAATTTTATATTTAGTTGCCACCACTGCATCAGAAACGCGTACTGGCATTTGTAAACCATTTTCTCATAAGTTCCTGCGGATTCCTGAACGATTTTGCATTGCAATGCGAAACAAAATTTATCGAATTGGAACGAAAATTGCAAAAGGTTGAGGCATCCTTAACAATTATAGAAGCTAAGGTAGTGTAAAAAAGAAGAGTAAAAGATGATTGCAAAAAAAATTTCATTATTTTAAGTTTCTTAACAGTTGGCTTCTATACCGGACATTGGAATTGAATCTAGCCAAATAGTACTAACTGAACAAGAAAAGTCAATTGAGCCACCTACAGTTACTGACAATCAAAACGATTCATCATTGAAAGAAGTTGATGAAAGTTCTAAGGAAATTAAAGTTTCAGAACACGATTCTTATAAGAAATTCTTCAAAATGCTACAAGTCGGTGTTCCAGCTCAGGGAATTAAGTTGAAAATGCAATTGGAAGGATTAGATCCTAATTTGTTAGAGTAAGTATAGTAAAACAAGTGAAATGTAACAAATTTAGAATCTATACCAATATTTTAGTAACCCTAATATGATGATTCCCATCGAGGACAGTGTAAATTCTGACAACGAAAGATGATATTTAGGAATGCCATTGTTTGACTGTGATTGTAATAAATTTGTATTATTACATCCAATAAGTTATAAGGAATGTATTAGAGATTTTTTATGTACCATAATTATTTGAACATTAGCTTAGTGCTACTATTACAAACAAGAATAAGGATAATGTTATTGAAAAAAAAAATATTTAATTACTTTTTTATGCAACCATAATATCAAATGTTATTTATTTCATAAATAAAATATTAATTTCTAAAATATCGAAGATTAATTAAACATTTATGTAAATTTAAACGAACTTGTGTTTGAATAACAAGTAAAGAAATTGAAAATAATAAAAATACAAAAACATTCCTTTCAAATATCCTTTGTACAACCTCTCCAATCAGATATTCGCTGATTAGTTTCGGAGCATTCAGATTTACTTACATATGCTCTGAACCGAATAACGGTTAAATTGGAACAGACCCCTTAGAGGAAAAAACTATTGATGAAATATAATCTCTCGAGCTATTATTCTGTAATGCGAAACGAGTGAAATTGGTTTCGAAATTTAATGTTAACGTTTAAATTCTAAAAAGATGATTACTTTATAAACAGATTTGAAAATAAAACTTCATCCGTTTCGAGTTACAGAGTAGCCCCTAATTTCCTTTCCAGAAATAAATTTGAAAATAAATTCTAATTTATAACGATTAACTTTAAAATAAAGTTAATTAATTAAACATGGCCAGAAAACTATAACAAATGTAGGGAGTAGATACCAGTTTGCTTTCAATAACGAATTTTTATCCGTGTACCATAAAAAAATTTTCAAGTGACAGGTTCGTTTGTTTAACCGAAACACGTTTCACCCATCTTCTGAAGCGATTTTTACCAAAAAAAATTTCGATCAACCTCCAAAAAAAAAACATTCATCAATCAGTTAAAAACGAACACAATTTTCCTCTTTTTCAACTGAATTGTCTTAATTAGAATACAAACTCTTAAAAGGATAAACTGAATATAGAGCCATTTATATGCTCACGAGAAAAATTGAGATTAACAAGAATATGCACAAAAACTTAGTGTAGCAAAATAAAGTTCTGGAAAATCCTCCACTAGAGGAAATATCAATTTAATTATATTCTCCTACGCGCAAAAAATATGAATCTGTCGAACTTGATTAAGGCATCAGCTTATTAAAATTTAACAAAATAATACAACAGCATTATTTTGTGGCGTTTTAGTGCAGAAAATTGTTTCCTATTTGCAATGCTTTTCTTAAATAAAAAAAAGCAACTTGGGAGAAATTGACCCAAATAGATTACACTCCCAATTTCCAAAAGCCTTTTCAGCTTCACGGTTTATTTTCACCACAAAATTAAACTTTATATTTATAATTTTACGTACATAATTAAAAAATAAGCAAAATTTCTTTTCAAAATAGAACCACTTTTTGGCAAAGTGGAACCAATGTATTTTTTCTTCCAAAAATCCAATTTTTTTAATTAAAATAAAAGTAACTTTTTGCAACCTTTATAAATTCACACTTTTTAAGCAACAACGTCGTGGGTACTTCAAGATGTTGATACAAGTAGATGGTATTAGTTGAGGATGAAAGATAAAATTAATTTAGAACTGAATCATTTGACCCTTGCGTTTCTTATCACCTCCCAATTCGAAATGTTTGCAACGCTTCAAGGGAGATTGCTTGCGGTATTTACATTCGGTACATTCCATACGCAATACAATCTTTTTCGTAGTTTTAGCCTAAAAATTAAAAAAAAAACTATTAGTACCTACAAATTTAATTTGGTAATATTGTTCAAATTTTATGGTTTTGGCGACAGAGCATTTGAGAGGAAAACAAAAATTTGTCTTTGAAGAACCATAACAATTCAATAAACAAGAAGTTTATTTCTTTTGCATATATTTATCCCACCAAAGAGCTTACATTCCATTATAAACAGCAAATTGGTTCTACGAATATGCTGAACATTTTCCATTTGTTTTCTTACCTTCTTTCTGAAGATGGGCTTTGTTTGACCACCAAAACCTTGTTGTTTTCTGTCATAACGACGTCTACCTTGGGCACCCTTGCGTTCCTTGGATTTCTTGTATTGTGTCACTTTGTGCAATTTGTGACACTTGCATTTCTTACAGAATGTGCGACGTTGTTTTGGTACGTTTACCTTAAAATATGAAAGAGTAAATGACGGATTCTGATATTTAGTCACTTTTGAGCTTTAAGAAAACGATCACAAAACAAAAACTTGTCACAACTATTTTACTTGACTTGAGGATAATTTCCCCATTCACATATTATCTTTCAAAATAATTAACTCGCTTTAATAATCTTCACTTCGTTCTCACTTTAAATATTTTTCAACTTGGATTGTTGTTAAACCTTAAGCGATGTTTTGTGATATTTTTCATAAAACCCATTAAAATTTCTTTGAGCACATACCATCTTGACGAATTTCAGTTGTCAAAGAAAGAAACGAAAAGAAAGAAAACACGAATACGGATGCGGCATGGCTGTCAACAAATGTCAAATTTACTACAATTTTGAAAATTATGCTCACTGAACACATTCGCATTGAAATAAAAAACAGGGGAGATATTCGCACAGTGACACAAATCACAACTGTGGAACGAATAATATTTTTTTGTTTATTGCACATACGTATAATAAGGCGAATTTAATATTAACTTTGCAAATAAATCATATTCAATAATACTGTACTACCTGAAAGATATAAAAAATTTTCTAAACATATAAATAATTCTTTACAGACTATGTCCGACATACAGGTCAATGTGACATCTCGTTTTTATTATAGTACTTTTAGTAAACAATGTTATAAAAACAATTTGTTTACGACAGACAAGACCAAATTTCAGAAAGAATTTTACAGAACTTTTAAAAATCGTAAAGTACTGGCAGACAACTCAGAAAAAGTTGCGAATACTAAAAAAATAATTTCCAAGATACAAAAAAAAATAATAAATGGCAAAAAAGATCTAAAAGTGCGAAAAATAACAGAAATTCGAAAAAAACCTATTCTAATTGTCGCCATATTAAAAGAAGATTAAAAATAATGAGACATTTAAGATTTCGGGAAAAGATTCAAAGTTTTTTATTAAGGTTAAAAATCTAAGGAAAATTCAAAACATGATAAAAATCCTCTGCGCACAGCTCCGAATTTTTCTTTATAATGATTAACTTTCAAGTCCAATAGTTTTATAAAATAGTTTCATATAAATTATTACAGGTATAGCAAATAAAAAAACAATAAAAAAATATTTCTCTTTTACACTAATAAGGAACAAAGCAAAATCACTCAAATTTTCCGCCAATTTTCTAAAATTATTTATCGTTATTTTACAATGCGAGATGTGAAAAAGCGAACTTTTCAATATGTTTTATAGACGTATCGAAAAATAAGTAATAAATGTAATCGTATCTGGTGATGCATCTCATCCCTATATACTTGGAGATTCGTTGAGGAAGCACATATTACAATGTAACTTGACAATATCAGAATATTTTTATTCCGCAAATCATTATTAGAGCAAAAAAAAATATTTATGCTTGACGACCCAAGTTAATCAATATATAGCAATCTTCAAGCCACATATTATGGACTTGGAAATTTATTTACTAAGTGAAACTGGATTATCTTTAACGTGAAAGAGGACACAAAGAATGAATTCTATGGAAAGTAACATTAGCAAAATGGAGTTAAATGCAAAAAAGTTTTTACATATTAATCGCTTTAAGAAATCTAAATTTTAGATCAAAAAAGATAGAACTTGGCAAAACCCAATTAAAGTGTTAGTTACGTATCAGAAAAATCTAAAATTTTATTTATTGATGAAAGAGTAATCCTCAATAACCTTTTTATATGTAGGGAAAAATCAGATTCATATCTGAAAATATACCAACGTGTCGGTGTAGATTTTAAATTAAGCCATTTTTTAAATGCAACATAGTCTTACAATTTTAATTTCATAATTATACCTTGTATGCATAAGAAAATCGAAATGATACATGAACCTAGGAACCGAGGAAGTCATATTAAAAAGTTTCAATGTAGAATCTAAACCTTCTCAAACTTAAATCCCACTCTGCCAAATTCGTTGTTTTTAGTATACCATACTTCTAATTTGCGTTAAAGGATCAACATGTATAGAGCATATTTAGAAAATCTTTTTTCTCATTAGAATCATAGCTGCCAGATAAATTAGGGGTGAAATTGTGAAAATCGTGTGGGGAAAATCGTGAAAATTATCCATCCAAATCGTCATTAAAGTATCACATTTCTTAAACAAAACAATTATTTTTACTCAAGAGCATAACAAAATTTAATTCAAAGTATTTATGAAAGCTAAAAAAGAATTTTTAATTAATATATATGTATATATATGTATATATATATATATATATATATATATATATATATATATATATATATATATATATATATATATATAAAATAGGATGTGTGTATGTATGTATGTATGTATGTAACGTAATGGCTCCAAAACGGCTGGGCCGATTTTGACGAAATTTTCAGGGAACCTTCAGAATACTCGGGCGGGTGACACTGTGAAGTCCGATTTTTTATTTTCGGTCTGTGGGCGGAGGGGCGTGACAAAATCCAATAATCCAACAAGCCAATTTTAACGAAATTTTCAGGAAACCTTCAGAATACTCGGGCGGGTGACACTGTGAAGCGGCGGGGCGTGGCAAAATCCAATAATTCAAAAATGAGAAGGGCTGGGCCGATTTCTGTAAAACTTTTTGTCAGTTGTTCGTATTTTCGAGGAGAAGGTTTTTATGGAAGAAAATTTTGGAAAAACCCTCCGGAAAAGTCGGAAAATGGGAAAAATCGAAAATCGAGTTTCTGTATGATTTTTCGTTTGAAATTATTCTTTAATGGCTTTTCACATGAAAAAATAGAAAATTTGTCTGAAGGCTTAAAATTGGGGCGAGGCGAAGTTCGCCTGGTCCGCTAGTATATATATATATATATATATATATATATATATATATATATATATATATATATATATATATATATATATATATATATATATATATATATATATATATATATATATATATATATATATATATATATGTATAGATATAGATATATATATATATATATATATATATATATATATATATATATATATATATATATATATATATATATATATAAAATAGGATGTGTGTATGTATGTATGTATGTATGTATGTATGTATGTAACGTAATGGCTCCAAAACGGCTGTTTTCGTATTTTCAAGGAGAAGGTTTTTATTGAAGAAAATTTTGGAAAACCCCTCCGGAAAAGTCGGAAAATTGGAAAAATCGAAAATCGAGTTTTTGTATGTAATTTTGTTTGAAATTATTCCTTAATGGCTATTTAAATTAAAAAATAGAAAGTTTGTCTGAAGGCTTAAAATTGGGGCGAGGCGAAGTTCGCCTGGTCCGCTAGTATATATATAAAATAGGATGTGTGTATGTATGTATGTAACGTAATTTTACTTTTTTTTGGAAAGCCGTTGTCATGTTCTTCAAAACCAGATATCAAACTCTTAAATCGGTTATGTACTTAGTTCCGAAGATATTTTGAGCTGACGGTGTCAGCTATATGTACGTAAAAATTACGTGTATGTTCGTGATCGCTAAACTAAAAAACTACTGGACCGATTTTGACCAAACTTTATATACATGTTCTATGGGAAGTTCGTCCGACAGATGGCCCAATATTTTGTTTTTTGTGTTTTGCCCAATAGAGATAGCGCGATAAGCCTATGCTTCGTTTTGCTGAAGGCGTTGGGTCCTTAATCAGAGTGTAGTGGGGTTAATTAGCCCGATACCAGTATTTGAACAATGATTGCTATATCGATTTAGTGCAAATTTGAAGGCAATACAACGTTTGCCCGGGTCAGCTAGTATATATATAAAATTGGATGTGTGTATGTTGTATGTAACGTAATGGCTCCAAAACGGCTGGGCCGATTTTGACGAAATTTTCAGGGAACCTTCAGAATACTCGGGCGGGTGACACTGTGAAGTCCGATTTTTTATTTTCGGTCTGTGGGAGGAGAGGCGTGGCAAAATCCAATCTATATATATAAAATTGGATGTGTGTATGTATGTATGTAACGTAATGGCTCCAAAACGGCTGGGCCGATTTTAGCGAAATTTTCAGGAAACCTTCAGAATACTCGGGCGGGTGACACTGTGAAGTCTGATTTTTTATTTTCGGTCTGTAGGCGGCGGGGCGTGGCAAAATCCAATAATTCAAAAAATGAGAACGGCTGGGCCGATTTCTGTAAAACTTTTTGTCAGTTGTTCGTATTTTCGAGGAGAAGGTTTTTATGGAAGAAATTTTGGAAAAACCCTCCGGAAAAGTCGGAAAATTGGAAAAAATCGAAAATCGAGTTTCTGTATGAAATTTTGTTTGAAATTATTCTTTAATGGCTTTTCACATGAAAAAATAGAAAATTTGTCTGAAGGCTTAAAATTGGGGCGAGGCGAAGTTCGCCTGGTCCGCTAATATATATATATATATATATATATATATATATATATATATATATATATATATATATATATATATATATATATATATATATATATATATATATATATATATATATATATATATATATATATATATATATATATATATATATATATATATATATATATATATATATATATATATATATATATATATGTATATAAATTTCTGCTGGGTTTTTTGAAAAATCTAAGTTTTTTGACTCTATATCTTGTTTTTGACAGTCTTCAACAAAATATCTAAATTATTTTATAATGTCATAGATTTAACATAGTATAATTTGATTATGCATTAAATAATTATTTCCAGCTTTTAGCCAATCCAGTTTTAAATAATTGCTCATTTCCGTTCTTAATAGTTTTTACACTTCAGTGCATAAATTTCCTACTTCTGTAGCTTCGCTTTGAAATATTATGTTTGTATTATTTATAATTTCAATATATTACATATTTATAGTTTTACTGCGGTATTCATAAAAATTATTGCATATTTCTATGGGATATTTGTCAAATAAACCTTTAATAAACATATGTAGAATATTTTTTATGAATAAGGCCGTTAATGTATATTTGCAAGAGAAATAGTTTGTAAATTTTTATTACGTACAAAGTATTAAAATACAAAATAAAAAATATCTAGTTTTAGTTGTCAAAAATCGTGAAAATGCTATTTTTCGACTCCAAATACATATATATATACAGTAGCCAGTAGAAAATAAGCTTGCGGGTGGTCGACAATCGGCTGGGCGAAAATTATAAACGGTAGATTAAACGCATAGTTGAAAAAAACCCAACTACCAGTGCTCTACAAATAGCTGCAGAGATTGAAAAATATGAAAATATAAAAGTTTCACCCCATACTATGCGGCGGTGTTTAAAAAGTCAAGGTCTTTTATCATGTGTTCCAAGAAAGAAGCCACTCATAAAAAAAAATCAACAGACAAAAGCACAATGACTTCACAAAAACTTTTATTAGTAAGCCTTAAGACTTTTGGGACAAAGTAAGTCAAAATATAACATATTTGGCTCTGATGGGCGTTATAAAGTTTGGCGCAGTGAAGGCTATGCTTTAAATCCTAAGAATATAATAAAGACCGTAAAATATGGAGGTGGAGGTGTTATGATATGGGGCTCTATGTCCTATGCGGGTGTTGGAAATCTGGTTTTTATTGAAAATGCAATGAATGAGTATACTTACTAGGATATTTTAAAAAATAATCTCCAAGATTGTGCGTCAAAAATGGATCTATCTGATAGCTATTACTTCCAGCAAGATAACGACCCGAAGCATACGGCTCACAATGTGAAAATGTGGCTTCTGTACAACACTCCACATATGCTTGTAACACCTCCACAATGTCGGGACCTCAACCCAATTGAGCACATATGGGAAATATTAAAGAAAAATTTACGAAAACTCGAAATTCGAAATAAACAGCAACTCAAAGAGGTGCTTTTAGAAGAATGGAAGAATCTACGTTCTGAAATCACAAAAAACTGGTCAGCTCATTGAAAAAACGTTTAGAAGCTGTGTGGAAATGTAAAGGCTACCAAACAAAATGTTAAAAATGTTAAATTTTGGTAAATTTTTTTAGATTTCATAATAAATTTAAGTGGTTTTTACAGGTGTGTCCTTACTTTTGCTGTGTCGAATTGTGAGGAAACGCAATTAATTTCTTAATTTTTCTTATTTAATAACATGAAGTTCCTAATTTTTTTTATAAGCTTGAAGTATAATAACATACTTTTTTATTTTTAACCATTTCAATTTGTTTTTCATTATTAAACACAAAGTTTTAACGAAATTAAATTAAAAAATACTGGTGTGTCCTTAGTTTTGCTGGCTACTGTATATATATATATATATATATATATATATATATATATATATATATATATATATATATATATATATATATATATATATATATATATATATATATATATATATATATATAAGTATATATATATATATATATATATATATATATATATATATATATATATATATATATATATATATATATACATATATATATATATATATATATATATATATATATATATATATATATATATATATATATATATAAGTATATATATATATATATATATATATATATATATACATATATATATATACATATATATATATATATATATATATATATATATATATATATATATATATATATCCCTCTTACACCTCTGGAGAGCACACAAAAATAGGATTTAACAAATTTCCAAATCTATCAAAGAAATCAATAACTTAATAAAATAATTTACAGAGGAATAAAATTTGTAATTATCGATTCGATGTATAAACTGAAATTAATATGGTCAATTATACACATGCACATGAATGTATGCGTATTACTCACTGATACAGTGGAACTTCCATAACTCGAACTTCTCTAACTCGAATTTTCTCTAAGTCGAACTAATTTGGTTGGCAGTAGCGTTAGAAGAACAAATTACATACAATTTTGCTTCCGTAACTCGAACTTCCATAAGTCGAAGTTCTCCGTAACTCGAACAAAAAACATACACATGAATTCTATAACTCGAAGAATTTTGCTTGTTGGTTTTTTGTTTATGTTTTAGTTATGTTTTGTTTGTTTTGCTCTCTTTTGTTGCTTGAGCTAGTTTGTATATTTTACATGCTATTTTTCTGAATTTTTTTCGGGGAATTACAAATTTGTTTGCGTAAGTAAGTATCAGTTCTATGCATAATTCGAGCTAGATGATAAATGTTGAAATCGATTTTTTATTATTATGCCAACAACTGATGAGCACTACAAAGCTTTAACTACATTGAGTTATTTTTTACTGAAAATAATAAAAAAAGTAAAATGTCAGTCACTTATTTCAGAATATTTTACTTAACTGTAATTTTGTAATTACATATGTACATACATATGTATGTATATGAGTACATATGCTTGTTCTTTTATAACTGAACTATGTACATATGTAGTTTTCCATTAGAGGCTATTTTAAATAAAAATATATGATACAAAAACCTTTATTCTATTTTGACAAAAAATTCTGTAACTCGAAGTCTCCGTAAGTCGAAGTTTTTTTTGGGATAATGGTGATTCGAGTTATGGAAGTTCGACTGTACTTACTTACGCAAACAAATTTGTAATTCGAGTTAGAGAAGTTCGAGTTATGGAAGTTCCACTGTATTTAAAAACTCCATTGCTATTTCGAAATTTAAATTTATAATTAATTTTATTTATGATTATAATAAAGTACTTACAACATACATATGCACATGTGTACGTACATACTTATGTATGTAGTACATACTATGTACATGCTATTTTATATACATATGTACATATATTATTGTTTGTTTTAGATATAAGTACATACTTATGTATGTACATATACTTATGTAAATAATACCCTATTATTATTATTATTAATTATATAACTTAATAATAAATTAATTATTATAAAGTTAGAGATTGAGCGCTAGCTACCAAGGCCATCAGCTCCAATACCCTATTAATTAAAAGGTAATATATTAGAAGTTGATAAAATTTTAATATTAAAACCACTTCTGCCATCCCTGGAGAAAATTAAAAAAATTAATTTTAAAACCAGAAACAATCACATCAGGCTTTTTTTATTCTCACACAGTACACGTGATTGACGTGTAAAGTTTATTCACGATCATGCTTGTTCATACACGCTTACACCCGAACAAACCAACATACATACATACATACATACATATTTATTTTCTGAAAAAATTAGCAAAAGGTTTTATATTACAAAATCTCAGAACAGTAGCTTTTCGCATTAACATCATGAAAATAATTCTACGATCGAAGTAATAAAACTGGCAACCTGTAGTGAGTGAAATGTTTGCCTCAACAGTGGTTGGTGGTCTGTCATGAGTATAGATTATTTCACTGTAAACATACATATGTATGTAAATATATATGTATGTACATACATATATGAATTTACATGAGTACGAAGGTGGCTCAATAAGTCAGTGACTTTTTGCATTTCCCGCCTCTTAACTGAAAGGTCACCTGTCACGAAGAATCTGGAAGTTGACTCCTGTCAAAATTTGAACAAGCTGTGTAATTTAGTTTGTATTTGACAGCCACTGATAGCAGAGTACCGCGAGACTTGAGGAGAAAATGGAAATTCGTGTGCTCATTAAGCATTATTTTTTGTGGAAAAATATCACTCAAACCAAGGTCAAGGTAAATACTATGGGAATTCTGCACCATCAGTTTCAATGGTAAAAAATCGATTTGCTGTATTTCATTGTGGCCGTACAAGCACGGAAGATACCGAACGTTCTGGACGTCTAGTTGAGGTCACTGCAACTAAAACAATTGAAAAAATTTCACGATATGGATTTCACGTTATTTCGTAACCATGGACGTAGAGTGGATCCACCGCAGCTCACCAGAGACCTAACAGTAGTCAAATCAGTGGGTTTTTCTGAGTGAATCGGCGCCAAAGAGGGCCAAGCTGAGTTTGTGACCCAATAAAGTCATGGCGACCCTTTTTTGAGATGCACACAGTATAATCTACATTGACTACCCGCAAAAGGGCAAAACAATAAATTGGAAATATTATGCCAATTTATTTTGTCGATTTAGTGAGGATTTGAAAAAAGGACTGCATTTGCCCAAGAAAAATTTTCTTTTCTGAAAGGGCAATATGAGGGTGAATGCATGTGCAGTTTGAATGGCTAAATTCCGTGAAATAAGCTACTATTTATTGTTTCAAAATCTGACTATTTATTGTTTCAAAACCTGAAGAAATGTGTATAGAGTTCAGAGGCGTTGCATTCAAAAAGTCACGAACTTACTGAGACACCCTCGTACATATGCATATTTATACTTGCATACAGTATTGGCCAAAACTTTCGAGCGTTTTTGTTTTTCATTTAAAATTCTTATATTTTTAGTGCCTTAAGTGGGATATAAAGTCGAATTTACAGGAATTGTTTTAAAATTAGAGAAGATAGAAAGTATGGATTTCGAAAAAAGTTAAAAATATCTGATTTAAATTAGGCAATTAGCCATATAATGGTGTGGTAGTGGTGCATACAGTGGTGCTTTATTTACAGCATAAATATACTTTTTCAAATTTTATATGTGACGGTTTTTTTCTAGCGGCAAACCATCCATCTTCATATCAAAGATTAAAGTTTAATCCCTCATTTGGATTGAAAATTTGTATTAAATTGATGAACAAGTTTTAAACATCTTGCATACATTTTTTACCTATTCGACTACTTTAAAATTGTCATATGTTCGTTTAAATGCACCTTTCGTTTGCAATTTTGTAACGCTCGAACACATTTGTAAATGTACATACATATGTATGTTAGTATGTGCATATGTATGTGTTTTTTTATTGCAGTAGTACTCAGGGCATGACCCCTATTTATGCAAAATATTGCGCTAGTAATAGAAAAATTGCTAACGAGTGGGCGGATAGAGGGGGAGTGTCTGTGGACATTCGATTTGAAACTATTCACACTGAGGATGGCAGGAGAGACATATGTACTTATGTATGTATGCAGACAGTTCGTTCCACACAGGAGCCATTCGATTAAAGAATGATTTTTTCTCTGTAATGCGTAAGTAATTTACTTTTATATCTATCGCAAATGGATGTACAATTGCCACTGTCGGATACTTTCTCACTTTTCCAGACACATTATTATATGTTCGTGTACATATTTACGTATTGTTAAGCATGCGGTTCTATTTTTTAAATAAAATGTATCAGACCTCACGCTTAATAATACTCAATCGTAGTTATCGATTAAATTATATGTATTGAGTTTTTATTTTTCCTGTGACATTATTTTTTCTGTATCCTTTAGTATTTTAAGTAACGATATGCCTTAATCAATTAAATAAATTTTTTTCATCGAAGTAAACAAAAAAGCTTTTTAATAAAAATTTATTAATATCTAAATACCAGTCTGGGTTTAGAAAAAAATCACTCATCATTATAAGAAAACTATACTGCTATGGCGTACAAGGGAAAGAACTAAATTGGTTTAAATCATACCTAGCCGCTCGAATGCAAATTACTAAGGTTAATAATATAGAGTCAAGTGCGATAGAAAACGAATATGGTGTTCCACAAGGCTCAATATTGGGAGCACTCCTTTTTATAATGTATATAAACGATATGGAAAACGTTTTGGAGAACTGTGAAATAGTAATGTATGCTGACGACACATTAATCTTTACGGAAGCTGAAACTGAAGAAAAATGTTACGCCAATATATCAGAAGACATATCCAATATAAATAAATGGCTTAAAATTAATAAATTAAAGTTAAATGAGAAGAAAACGAAACTAATGGAAATAAATATGAACACAAGTAAAATATTGAAAATAAATAACATAACCATAGAAAAAGTTAATAATTTAAAATATTTAGGCTTTATCAGGCATGTCACAGAAATCAATTTCGATCGAAAGTGGAATTGATTCCGTATTTTGCTTCTCCAGAAAACAGAAAACGAAATTGTTTTTCGGATTGAAACCACTTTTAATTTCATGATCGAATTTACATTTTTTGTATCTGGTAGTACAAAAACAAATTTAAAACTTTCTTGATTGAATAAATAAAATAATAAAATACGGAATCAATTCCACTTTCGATCGAAATTGACTTCTGTGACTGGCCTGTATAATTGATAAAAATTTAAAATTTAAAGACCACATTGATTACGTTTGTAAAAAAATCGGTAAAAAAATTGGTTTCTTTAAACGAATAAGAAATAAAATATCCATATTAACGGCAATTAATATATATAATACAATTATCAAACCGCATTTCGAATTTGGATCAACAATAATATATTCCAGCTATTCAGATCAACAACTAACAAGGTTACAAAAGTTACAAAATAAAGCTATGCGCTCAATACTAAAATGTAATCGATATACTTCAATAAAATTCATGCTAGAATCATTAAAATGGTTAAATATCTGTCAGAGGCTACAATTCAACACAATTTGCTTTATAAAGAAATTAGATATGCGCCGCGCTATTTATGCGACCAGACAAGATATGTAGGAGACATTCAGCCGTATAATTTAAGAAATACTAATAATTTCCGGCTTCAAATGGCACACACAAATGCGATGCAAAATTCATTATTTTATAAAGGATTGAGGTTATATAATTCAATACCAGATAATATTAAAAATGAACCAAACATCAAAATATTTAGAAATAAAATTGTAAATTTAATTAAAAATAACTCTATTATTCAGAGCATGTAAAAACTTTATTTATATACTTATTAATAATATGTGATTTTTATAAAGTATTATACATACTACTTATTTTCAAATAAAAAAAAGTCTCTACTCATAATATAAAGCTGATCTAAACCAGTTTCTAAAATTTTTACAGAGAATATTTAGAATACGAGTAGATGTATGTTCCAAGTAGATATTAGCTTAAATTGTTAGAAATAGAAACGGCGGCCGGAGAACTTTAATTGCTGATATTTTTGGTACGTAACGCCATCCAGTCTGAAACACATGCCTACTCCATTCGAATGCCAAAAGGACTTAACATTTTTTTATTATGAAATTTTCAATTGTTAGCTATTCGAAATCGAAAACCAATATTTTATGACAGTCATATTAAAAATTTCCAGGATTACGACAAAATGTATTTGCAATGGAGGATTCCATTCTTTTTAAATTTCAATGAGAATTTATCTATTGGGAAATGGAAATTATCAATGTAAGAATTGTCGTTAAAATGATAACTATGAAGCAAATGCTCTCAGTTTTGGTCATTACTGTCTACATATGTATCTACATACATACATATGTACATAAGTACATATGTATGTATATAAAACAAGTTTAGTCTTGAACAAAATAAAATTTGGAATAACGATTATTCGGCAATTGGTCAATGGGCCTTTTCACACAAGACTATTTTTTAATCCGCACAACTTTTGTTCTTTCGTATTCACACTAGACTAATTATGCTGGCATAAAATTGTTTACGTATACAAAGCCTTGTGTGTGTTAGTATTTTCTTTGTTTATTTCGCAGAACCTGTTTTCATAAGTGTGTATGTGTTAGTTTTGTTCTGCTTGTGCGGGGTTGAAGCTGGTTGAAAAAATTGTGCCAACCAAAAACCACTCTCTTCCCCGAAAATGCCTACAAACTGCGATTTTATGCCATAACAATTAGTCTTGTGTGAAAAGGCCCAATGGTTTCATTAACCATTCGGATTCAACTACACAAATGTGAGTATGCATTCATTCGCCCATATGTATGTATTTACATTGTAAATTTGTAAATTTTACAAAGATGTGTGTATGTATGGGAAGATATAGTTATGTATGTATTATATACATATAGAATGATTCATGTGTAAACTTAGTAATTTTAGTATTTACATACACACATAAACAAATATGTATGCGCTATATGTGCATGTACATGTGTGTATTCATCATGTACATGTGTATGGATTTAAATCTGATTCTACCGTTACGACATATACATAAAATCAGTGTTGCCAGAAATAAAGCACAAAAATACATATGCAAAAAATTTTCGAATGCTGTCATGTATGTATGTATGTACTTATGTATATATGTACTTACTTATGTACATATGTCAAAACAAGGCTATCAGTAGAAAATTTGTTTTACAGAAAATGGGTTCAAATTTTTTAATTTACACACAACTCAATGGGAAAAATAAAATATGTATGTATGTGGGTATGTATGTAATAAACTTCTGTAATGACAGGAGTTGACGTAATATACATACATATGTATGTACATAAGTATGTACATACACACATACTCACACGCACACACACACATATATACGTATATAAGTATATATATATATATATATATATATATATATATATATATATATATATATATATATATATATATATATATATATATATATATATATACATATATATATATATATATATATATATATATATATATATATATATATATAAATATATATATATATATATATATATATATGTATATATATATATATATATCTATATATATGTATATATATATACATATATATATATATATATATATATATATATATATATATATATATATATATATATATATATACATACGTATATATATATATATCTTTATATATATATATATATATATATATATATATATATATATATATATATATATATGTATATATATATATATATATATATATATATATATATGTATATATATATATATATATATATATATGTATATATATATATATATATATATATATATATATATATATATATATATATGTATGTATGTATGTATATATATATATATATATATATATATATATATATATATATATATATATATATATATATATATATATATATATATATGTTGTATATATGTACATATATACTTACATAAGTGTATACATACATATAAGTATCAGTGTTGCCAGTGAAATTTACAGAAAGATACATTTTAGTTTCCAAAAAGATAAATTTTTTCCCAAAAAGATACATTTTGAAAAAAAATTTAAATCCATGCACAGTGGGTTCGATGACACCGAAAGTGGGAGCCGAAATTTAAATTTTTTTGATTTTTTTTTTCAAATCGTTAAATATACATAAAAAGGCATATTCTGAAAAAAAGATACGCGGAAAAAATTTTTTTTACGTTTTTATAGACATTTTTATTTTTCGGAAAATTATAGTTTATTTCAGAATTTTCGCCGTAATTTTAAAATGGAAAGTGATTTTTTTTAAAAAATGAAAAGCAAACGAAAGCTTATACTGTCTTCTTTCTAAAAAATAAAAAAATAAATATATATTTTGGATAAATATGAACATAAGTTTAATTTAAAGTCTGAATTTGGGTTTTGAAGGATTTCGAGAATTTTACAACTTTTTTAAAAAAGTAACGAAATAAATTTTTATAATTTTTTTTGTTTATCAATAATGGTCATACACTTAAAAAGAACCCTTATTAAACAAAAAAAATTAAAAAAAAAAATTTTTGTCTGTTTGGGAACGTTTTTTTATTTTTTTGGAAAATGGGCTTAATTTACAAATTTTATTGTAAATTTAAAATAGAAAGCTATAAATGATTAAATAAAACTTAAAATTAAAATATATTGAATATATTATTAAAAAGATAAATTAAAAATAATATATACATATATAAATATGTCTACATAATTGATTTAAACTCCTATTTGTCCTTACGGCAAAATTTCATGAGTTCTAAAATTTGTATAAAATGTTAATAAAAAACAATATTTTAATTTTTTTATGCATTTTGTTTGTATTTAAGAAAAAAATTATATATTATACACTAATTGTTTTAACAATCTGCATCATAATCTTCCTCATCTGTATCATTATGTTTATCCTCACCTTCATCATAATAATCTTCACTATTATTACTCTCACTATCATGTATTTCTTGAGAAATAATAGGCGATAGCAAAAGCAGTAGTTCGGAATTTGATAATTGTTGCTTTGCTTTCCGCTCATTTTGTTTATTTATACTAGATATGAATGGATCTGAACTATTTAGAATATCTTCATTCGACTTTTCTCGGCTGCATTTGCGAGCAAAGTGTTCCCTATAATTTTTAAAATCCTTATTATTTCAGCACGGCTATTTAATATATAATACTGATTTTAATGCAAAACAATCAGTTTCATTTGTTAAAATTATTTGCAAGCCATTTTTTGTTATAAATCTTCGTTATAATGTTTTTTTTTTATTTAACACTCTCGTGAATCTATCTCTATCTCTATTGAAATTAAAATTCTCCGACAACAATAACAATAATAGTAAACATTGAACGAATGACTATAGCAAAACAAAATACACGTTAGTTTTGTTAAAATACATGACTGAAAAAACACGACTTCAAACAGAAAAATGTTAATAGCAAAAAATGGAGCAGCAAAACCGCAAATTTTCTTTCTTGTATTATCAAGCTAAAATTCCATAATTTTAGGAAATATATGATTTAAAACCCAACCTTAACTAACTTAGAAGTTATGGTTCACGAAACATCAAAAATAGGCCAATTTTAGACTTTTTTTAAAGAAATCGTCAAGAATATTTTCACAATTTTCAAAAACACTACATCATTTGTATACACTTAAATACCTGAAGTTGAATGTTCCATTCTTAAAATAACACTTTGTTAACGTTAAATTTGGAAATTACGGACTCGTTTATTGCAAAATTTTACTTTTTTCGCTTTTTAAAAAAATTGCAAAAAATTTTTTAACTTTTGACAGCTCACTACGGAGTCAGCTGACAAGATAGATGCTTGAAAATTTACATAGTGATGTAGAATTTTATCTAGTTTTATCCGATGTTAAATATTAATACAAAAACTTAATTTTAAAAATTAAATTAAGAGTCACTTTCGACCCATTTCAACCCACTGTGCCATGTTAAACGTTTAACATTTATTAACATAACATTCTTATTTCATATTTAATTTTTTTTATTAACCATCCATTGTACTCTTATTAACAGCCATTTATCATTAAAATTGTATATTGTCTTTTTTGGATAATGACCTGTAAATTATAACGAAATGCCAATAAAATTTTGTCAGAGACGGAAAGCTTAATATTTTATTTTTGTACATTTTGCATACAGATTCAAAAGATACGAAAAATGTCAGGATTATACATGGTACCTGAAGTCATGAAAAGATACGAAAAATGTATATTTCGTATCCTAATGGCAACACTGATAAGTATGTGCATACTTATGTATGTATGTATGTATATACAATATATGTATGTACATACATACTTATACATAAGTATACTCATTTATGTATATACATACTTATTTATATGTACACACATACATAAGTATATTATATGCACGCATTCAATCGCTTCAAATTTTCCTTAGATGCGTTGACCGAACGCTTTGTAGAAATATCACGTTAATCTTTTTATGTTCACATCAGACGGTCAAATATGTACTTACATATATATGTATGTATGTACCAACCCAAATTGCATATAAAGTTGTATTCATTTTTCTAAACAAGCACACTTCATTCGTAGTATGTATGTACATACATACATACTTACATATGTATGTTTGTACATACACACATACATCCAAACATATGTATGTGCGTATAATGCACATACATATCTAAGTACATGTACTCCATAAATACAACTCACAGCCTTCCATACATAGTACCTATAATTTCAAACATTCACTTATCAGAATGGTCACATTTATGAGCACACTGTATATACTTATGTGCATATATTCATACATACATATGTACATACTTACGTACATCTATGAGTATGTGCATATGGATGTATGTAAGTATGTATCTATCTCCATACATACATATCTACATTTATAGGTCTGAATGACAAACGCACAGAACCAAGCGACCGCTTTGTAGTCTGTCAATTCGTCTGTCCAACCGACCCACCAACCGACTTAACAGGCTAACCAACCACCTATTTCACTTAATGGGAAGACGGTTCATGTCAATATAATATTTTCAAATTTGCCGCCAAACATTAGACAGCAACTCTTTGAGTCAACTGTACTCATGAAACCCAAGCATTTTTTGTATGGGATTATTCAAGAAACCCACTTGATTGGTCAATTTCTGTTCATTATTTATTCTAATATTCGCTATATTATATTCCATATAAAGATAACACTTTTGTCCAGCATCTGGGACCGGTTCCAGAACCATTAGGTCAATGAAAGGCCCAAGAATAGCCCAAAAAGCTTAACAACCTCAAAGACTTTGAACATTTGAAATACGTTGTATCAACAACATTAAGTTTGCAACGAAAAAGACGCCTTCAGTCGATTACGGACATCCAACGGGTACACATCTCGGTGGTGGTTGAAAGCACACAAGTTTGTTAATTCTTACTACACTGTTTTACTACCTAAAGACAAGCGACGAGCGAGCGTTCCGTTCGTTTCATTCATTCTTTCATTTAAACAGAAAAGGAAAGATTGTTTTTGCATGAGCACAGTCACACTACAAACAAATATTCGTTCGTGCATTTATATATATATGTATACTTATATGCATGTACATCCGACGGATTGCAAAATATCGAGAGTAAAACATTAAGTAGGTACATATTTAGACGCTCATATTGTATTCACGAACAAACGGCCGTCTGCTACTCAACTCTAATACCTAATACCTACTGTAGTAGATTGTGTTGTCTACTGTAGTTTTATATTTAATTGTACAAATAGCTAACTGCTAGACAAACGCTGCTTGTTATTAGAGAGAGGGACAGAGAAGCAGGGCACAAGCCATTCGCTACACAGATATAGATACTACTCACAGATACTAGCTAATACTCCTATACAACGATAATAAAAGAAAAAAAGTATTTGAAAACTTAAATACACACCGCTATCGTTAAAAGTTAAACAGTTTGTTTGTGTTGCTCGTTGAATACGGTTCTCGTTTGAAGGAAAAATCGTTTTGAGAAATATTTTGAAAAAAAAAAAATTGCAATTATAAATTTCATATAAAATAAAATTATTAAGTGAGATTTTTTCTAAACACATATATATACATACACCTATCCGTATAACAGCAAAAGTTATATAATATTGTAATAAAAATAATACAACTGAAATTATTTAATTTTATTGTAAAATATTGAAACCTCTGCAAATATACACACATACCTACACAAAAATGTCTGCCGCCACAGAACAACAAAATAACGGTGATGTAGCTGTTGAGAAAATTGCCGCCGACGCTGTTAAGGATGATTTGAAATCACAGAAAGCTGCCGTAGAGGATAGCAAAATAGCGGCGGCCGATAATGGAACCGCGTCAAAGGACGAGGTACACGAAGATGATACCTCCCCCACTAAAGAACAAGTTAAAGGAACAAAACGGCCGGCTGAGGTAAGTGGCTTTTTCGATACTATAATTTATACATAACTACTAAACGTGTCTTTTCAACTGACTAAAATGTTAATTATATGTATGTATATGTATAACAAAAACTGCTCTATCAAAAATACGAACTTCTACTCAAGAAGAAAAGCAAAAAAATCAATCAATAAATGTTTTAATTACTATTCTGATAACGTTCTAGAATTTAGGGTGTTGCAGTTATACATAAAGAAAAAAAGTAGTGGGCATTAATATCATTGTCAGAGTTTACGGAGTCGGAATGTAGCGTATGTCTTAAGCGCGCGCATTTTGAAATCAAATCATATTAATAATAAAATCAAATCATATTAAAAGCGTTGCATAGTAGACGATTTACTATAAGCAACAAACGAAAATATAAATAGGTACATACATACATATGTACATATTAGATACTTGAATATAAGTATGTATGTATATAGCTAGCTTTATAATTTTTAATATAAGTATGTATGCAAAGTATGTGTGTTGTTGTAATTACACGTGCATATATATGTACATCCCTAAAATAAACTAGATATTTTTTAGGAAATAAGAATTATTAATGAAAGTTTGTTTTATCTTATGTGAAATGTTAATTAAATGCGCCCCCTAATGAACATAATTTACACTAAAATAAACATTAATTTTTACACTACTGATTTTGTAACTATTGCTTATGTATGTACATACATACATAAGTATATACATACATACATATGTATGTATGTACATATGTAGGGATATGTGTACCTAATTTTTATCATGAATGTGCATTTATAATTATAGCTTTTAATTTTTATATTATTATTTTATCGGCTTTTCTTGTTTAGGAATAGGTACTTGTTTGCTAGATAAATAAAATAATTAAAAAATTGTTAAAACAGTTTCAGTTAGTAGGATTTACTGTTAAAAAATCAACATAATGAGTTACAACAAAATATAGTATGTAAGTATGTATGTATGTATATAAGTACATACCTACTTACATATGTATTTACATACATATGCTTATGCATGCATGTACGTACATAGATATGTACATATGTATGTTTACATGTGAGTATAAAAGGTGAACGATTTCATAGTAAACATACATAACATAATAAGTATATATGTACATACATATGTACATACTTTTGTATGTATGTGATACATTTTGTTTGCATTTGAATTTATTTATCCCAAGTAAATGCACCACTTGAAATTGTATATTTAACCGGGAAGAGGATGCATAAATTTACGACCGCAAATACATACACATGTATGCACAAATGCATATATGTACATACATACATACTTATGTATGTAGTAAAACAAAAATAAACCAATAGATACATTTACACAATGAATAAACAGAAAACTAATAATGCTGTAAAATTAAAAATGATTTTGCCGGCCGGTTTTATATTAATAATGAAATTATTAAATATGTACCTAAGTATACATATGTACATAAGTGTGTACATACATACATGCAATATGCAAAGATACGTTTGTACGTCCGTATGTATGCTCACATTAAATTGATTAAATTGTTATTCATAGAGCTACACGTTTACTTTATTAATCCAAATTTAATCTTCTTTCTGCAAATATGAAAAACTTATTGGCAAGTGACCTTAATGATACATAATTCGTACTTACTATGAAGAAATTATCATGCAATGCTTTTAATATGTACATATGTATGTATAAAAATAAATGAAATTTTCACGTCAATAAAAGTTCCACTGCTGTTAGTAGTATAGGTATAAGAATTAGTCTAACAAAACAAGAACATACGTACAGTCTCATAGAAATACCAATTCTTGTTATTATTAATAAACATTAGGACACACATACACATATATGTATGTAAGTATACATTAGTAGTAGATAACGCTCGGCTCGTTTTCCGACCGTTTTTTTTTTTGTCATTCACTTGTTTGTTTATTTTTACACACTCGTTTGGGTTCAAAACAAAACTCATGAAAAATGTGAATTTATAATTACACATTCCAAAAACTATGTAAATACATCTGTATATACATCATTTATATATATCTACATACATATACACATCTCCACTTGTATCTAAGTATATAGCTACATGTATCTACATAAGTATATAACTTGAGCGCAAAACACTTGTGCTAAAGTAGGGAAAGAAATTAAAATAAAATGGAAGATAAAAATAATTCAAAACAAAAACAAACTTCATTCAAATATGTTCTCATAATTTAGTTGTCTCTTTCCGTCACATAGACAAGATATTTGTTTGACATTCTATTTCGTTCTGAATCTCACCTTGCTTCATTTAGCGTTCGTTAAACTACTAATAAACAAAATATAGAAGGAAAGATAGAGTAAATATGAGAAAGATTTAAATGTACAGACAATAAACAAACAATATATAGAGATACGCATGTATATATATATACATATATGGATATATATATATATATATATATATATATATATATATATATATATATATATATATATATATATATGTATATATATATATATATATATATATATATATATATATATATATATATATATATATATATATAAGAATTTTAATTGTACTAAAAGAGAACAAAAATAAATAACCCACATGCATGCACACACAGCCACACGCGCATACATATATATGTACTTGCTTACAAATAGTAGATAACACACACGTATATACATACATACATACATATGTAAGTATATACATAAGAACATACATGATAATTAGTAAATATGTATGTAAATAAAACGTAGCAGCGATGAAATAGCGTGAGCGTCAAAAATTTGTATACCGGTGTTTGAAGCAACGACGGCTTATGTACTAAAATAGTCTCTAGTTTTTCTTGTTCAATGTTATATGTATATAAATACTGTATATGTACTTACATATGTAAATGTATACACATCTACTATGTATGTATGTATGTACATAGATACACACAAATGTAGCTTGTTCCTGTTTCCACTATTGTTTTTATATTCGTCACCCTTGCGTTTCCGAAGTTATATGTACATACATACATATGTAGGTATGTAAGTACATATGTACATACTTACATAAGTATGTAAGTATGTATGTAGTTACTTATGACTAAGTTGTCAGTTTATTAAATTGTTTACTTTACATACTACAGCAAAACTGGTTTATAAACCAGTTTATTTTATAACTATGTATACTAAACATTTTACCATGCAGTAAAAACGGTAACATAAAAATTTTACACTTTCAAGACTTCGTTATAAAATGTTCCAGACGAACAAGGATTTGTTGTCAACGAGTTCGATGTTGCGGACAAAATGTTCGTTACAAAAATGGCAACTAAAACGTTGAGGTTTTAAAAATATAAAAAGCGAACAATTCGTTATAACCGAGTTTTACTGTACCTATAACAGAATAAGAATAGAAAACGGAAAATAACCATAACAGTGGCACGGTAGAATTCAAATCACCCTTAAATAACTCATGATCGAAAAAATATCTAGAACGTGCTTTTGTTTAAAAATCAAGCAAGTACAGTTTTCCTTTTCAAAACAGATATTTTTATTATAAATATAACATATTGTGTGTACTTCTAAAATAATAAGCAATTCCACAGTATTGCCATACATATAATAATGCATACGTATGGAGTTTTTAATTTTTCGAAAAAGAATCTAAAAAAGTGCAATATCAAATCAAAAACAGATGTACTACTTATGTGCATGCATAAGTATATATGTATGTATGTACATATGTACATGTTTACCTACATACATAAGTATATACATATGTCTATAGACACTTATGCATATGTATGTATGTATGTACATATGTAGAATTTGACATCAATCTTACAAGAGGATTTCGGACAGCGGCTGAATTAATTCGCTTAATGTGAGAGCTTACTTAAGTTTTTTTTGTGACATTAGTTTATTGTCATATCACCTAGCCCAACCTATTTAATTCCGTATATAAGTATGTACATATGAATGTAGGTTCTTCAGAAAACGATAAACGAACATTTCTTCGGAATGAAAGAAAGCAACGTGCACACTTACATACATACTTTTTCTGCTGGCTTCATTCGTATTAAAATTTATAAAGTGTGCATACTTTTGGGAGGTACAAATAAATGTTTGTGTATGAACCTTTAAAATATGAAAACTATCGTTATAAAATCTTTAATATAATAAACGCAACGGTATCTGACATAATTGTATCTTTCTACATGGTGTCTATAAGGATGCCATTAACTCGCTTTGCATTGCAACAGAAATTGGGAAAACTATTATTATGTACATATATGTATAAATATACATATATGTACATATATACATATATGTATAAATATACATATGTACTTAATTTTCTCTATATGTGTTTGCGAGAATAGTATTTTCTTGAATTCGGCGATATACATATACTTTATTAATATATGTACATATGTATGTATGTTGGTTATACACTACATATGTTCATAAAAACACATGCATACATACTCCTATATACATACATACATATGTACATTTCTCACTGGAATCTTCATCAATAATAAATAATAACGAAAACCGAAAGATTGTATATAAAATTAATTTATTGTTTCACTTTATTTAAGGTTAAGAATTCAGAATCAAAGAAAGCCAAGAAAGAAAAAGCTGCCGATGCTGATGAGGAAGTCATCGATGAGGAAGAAATTATCGATGAAGAAGGCAATGACAGCGATATTGAAAGCGATGACTACGATATCCCCTATGATGGCGTAGATGATGATATAGAGTGTGAAGGTAAAATTGTTTTATAAAATACTACATATATCGTTTAACTTTAGTTGGAAAGGAGCTAAGTCCATATATTTTTTTTACGAATTCTTCGATGCAGTACGAAAAATATCTACAGGAAAAATACAGATAATTCATTCCATTTTCTCTGTAATGTCCTTAAAAGATTTGATGTACTTATGAGCTTAGAAAGTTATAAAGTTTATTAATTTGGACTTGGCTCCTTCGCAACTGAAGATAACGATTTTTATGTACATACATACATACATATGTATGTATGTAGGACTCTTTAAATTATTAATTTCAATTTTTCAATACTTTTAGATGATGATGATGAAGAAAACGATGATGGTTCGGGCTCCGACGACCAGGCGTAATGATAATGTAGTCAAAACCTCTTAAATTAATAATTGATAAAAGAAACAGAAAACAATTCAAGATATACAAAAAGTCAAAATTTATAATTTTAAATTCTTATTTTAAGAAATATTTTTTATTTCTTATTTTACTTTTAATTGTATGAATGTGTAATTCTGTATTTTTTTAAGAATGGAAAATTTTCATTTGACAAGATATATTTTCTTTCTTCGCTCTATATCTTTAAGTCGTCTTTTTTATATATGTTATTTAAAAAGTATATATAATTAAAACACAACAAATTAAAGAAAAAATACAAAAAGTAAACACAAAACCATTAATTAAGCATTAGACGTTATATATGTAGCTATAAAAAGAGAAAAAAATGAAACAAACAATAATACAAGCAAAAAGTATTTAAATAAAACGTAAAAAACAACATTAATTAATTAAAAACGTTTCTTTATTTTTTCATAGTTTTCATTTTAAACCAAAAATTGATTATAAATTAAAAAGTTATATATGTATGTAGTTGGATGTGTATTTTTTTTTACAAACACGCTAGAATTCAATACGCTCTTAAAAAATATTTTAGCACACACACACACACACGCATGTATGAAGTTGTGTATGTTCAAAATTTTCCCATATCAAAGTTCAATGATGAAATAAAAAATTTGTTAAACTGATAATATGCGGTACATGTTCATGAATATATTATGAAATCGGTCCCATGTTTGTATTTATAGCAATTTGAAATAATTCTTGTATGGATTTTTATACTGTTTTACATACAAATTAAAGTAAATTTAAATCTGCTAAGCTAAGTAAAATCTCAAATTGCTCTAGAACTATCGTTTTACAAAAAAATTTAAAAATTTTGAAAACAATAAGTACATGTGAAATATTTAAAATGTTTAAAGTATTCTCCCTTAAAACTTTAAGTCAGTGCAATGTGTTACGAAATGCTTCTAGGAAAACAATTCAAATCGTAGTTAACGTATTTAAACATTTCGATAAATACGTGTTATATATTTTGTGTGTGTTATAAAAGTATGTACATAACATTATTTGAAGCATTTACTGTATTTGAAAATATTTCCTGTTGTGGGTTTAGCCTATCTACTTATACATATGTATGTCTTCACAATTCGTTGATACTCACTAACTCGGTGGACCTAATCAAGAGTAAAAAAATAATACATACATATACGTATATAACTATATATAAATATATATATATATATATATATATATATATATATATATATATATATATATATAATTAATTTCTTTAGGTATAATTTTATTTTCAATTAGAATTTTTGGGTACATTGATATACAGATTAATGGGGTTTTCGTTTCTGAATAAAAGTGTAATATTTTTGCCCTTTCAAAGGGAGAAAAAAGCAATTTAGTGTTCTTTAATAAACGTATGGCAACCGAACCTTAGTTGTGTTGCCAGTTGCTGAAAATTATATTATGGGTGGCAACTAAAATATGTAAATTTTTTGTTTAGTGCTTTTCTGGCAACTACAAATTTTCGGTGGCCGTTCGGCTATTCCAGTGAATGCTATCCAAATTCGAACTATAATTGAAAATGTGTATTTCATATAATATTTATTGCAAACGTAATTCCCTATCCCTTCACGGTAACTACACATATTTTTTTTTGAATTTCTCTATTAACAAATTACTAGTTCCATCACTAGATCACTGTAACTCATGAATCCTGCTTAACGAAATTATTTTATATTCATTCGCAACATACTTTCTTTAACAGTTTAAAAATTTCAAATTATTTTGTGCAGTGCGTTTTCAACGAATTCGTGTATACCGCTATCTTGCAATTCTGGGATATAAATATGAAACCATTGTTTACTTTCAACAATAAAATAAAATACCTTAAGTAGCCACAAAATAATATCCACTGTAAGTTTCTAGCTAGTAACAAATATTAAAGAGCATTCAGCTTTAATTTCTTAAAAATTATTTAATGTTTTATAAAAGTTGTAATAAACTAATGTTCAATGGTAATATCCTCTCATTATGTACATATTTGTCGACGTCACGTCATTGTTGCAGTTAAAAACATTTTAATTTAATTTATAAGTGCTCAGTGCCAAAAAAATATACGCTTTTACCGACAGGAAATGGGTATCGGCTTTGAACTGAAAAGAGCGGTTTGATGAGTTATATTGAAGTAATGTAATTTACATACATGATTGTAGAAGTGGTCATTCGATTCACGAAATCAGAAAATAAAATGAAATGAAGCATTTGGTAAATACTAGAATTTATTTCAAATCTAGTACACAACGCTGTGGTACATACATATGTATGTAAATATGTACATACGAGTACAAGTTGAATGAACACAACAGCTCTTTTGATCTAAAATGATGTTGGAAACAATTCGAACCAAAAAAATTTCAATGTGCATTAAGTGGATTTAAGACTAGTTTTGATTTGAATATTAGCTCAAATAATTCAAAAAGTGCTGTTCGACACAATATAAGTAAATTTGTTCAAATCTTGCAGCTTAAACATTTATTGATCTTCTAAATTGAACAAAAATTTTCAAGCTTTAAATGCCTAAACGGAGAGATACATATTTCTTACATTAAAAAACAAGAAATAATTCTTAGCATATGATTTCTCTAAATCAAAATTTTGACATACGACATATGTACATACATATGTATGCAGTTATACATATTTAGTAATGAATCAAAAATATACACACACTCGTAAAATACTTTATCATGGACATAACAAATAATAAAACTTAGACAAATAATGTGTCAAACTCAGAATATAATTTAATACAAAATTATACTAACATACATACATACATATACTACATACATATGTACATATGCCACATACATACACATAGCAACATGTTTCGTTCAAATGAATTTTTATTTGAAAAACAGTTCCACATTTTTTTAAAATAAAATTAACGAACTTATTCGAAAAGGTTTTTACTATAACAAACTTACTGAAAATTTTGAGCAACCTTTCGGTTTTTTTAATGTTTTCGTTTTAAAAACCATTACATACTTAAATACATTGATAAATATGTAAGATAATGTAGTTATAATATCAACAACAGTATTTATAAATGAATATAGTATTAAATTTTTAATGAACTAAGTCACATTGTATTTGTTTGTGTTTAGCAATCGTTTCATTGGAAGAGTATGTATCCTAATAACACGAAATTAAAATTCAAAAATAAAACTTTAAACTAGTTTTTACAAATTTACTATTGCATTACTATTTTAAACCCACATATAATGTAATTTTTATTGTTGAAAACGTTATACAAACGTTCTATAATAAACATGTAAAAACCGAACTTAACAATAACTTACTTGCAATACATATATAACGTGAATAACAATAGTGAATTGGAAACTATGTATGTATGTACGTACATACATATGTACATACCTACATATATCTGACTACATTGAAAATTAATCCCGCGTGACTTATTGATAATTGTGTGTTTTCAGAATCACGCACTCATAAAAAAGAGTATGTTCGTAATTGCCGTACTGCGCTGTATCAGTAGAGGAAATTTTATATGGTTAAAAATCAAACGATGCTCTTTTGTAAAGTGAATATTGTATATGACTCGCATTTAAAATATTTTTGGAAATCATCCGCTTCATTGTTGCTGTTAGAAACATTTGAATTTAATGTTGCAGCACAGTACTGCGTTTACGTACGCATCCAAAAAAATTAATTTTTTATTCATGTTTTATGTATATAATAGAGATGATATTGTGAACAATTTTTCTTACTCGACCACACACGGTGTCGAACAAAACGGTAATACTCATCCATGTGTCTAATACGCCCTACCGTGTGTGTGATAAAATATTAATCACGTTTACAATCGTCAAATAAAAACTCTTTATTCAAATAGAGGTTGATATATCTCTTTTTTAGCTCGTTTCAGCTTATTTCTGCACAGAGCCAAAGCTCGGCGCTTAGAATAACAGCGAAAAACGTTCGGATAGAATTTCCCTATCGGCGACGAAAACGGCTGAATGATTGCAACAGTACTAAAACTTTATTCTACAACGGAATCGTAATGTTTAGCCATTATCAAGCCTTAAATATAACACATCTTAATATACATATGTACATAAATACATATGTATGTTTATATGTAAATATAAATTTGTTCACGTACATTTGCAAGTATATTTTGCTACTGATATCTTCAAACGCTACTTTTTTATATAACGAATAAATTACTTTAACTAATAATAAAACTAATGAAATAAGGTTGGAAAAAGACAGTTCACGGAAAAAATGTGCACTAAGAATAACAATATTGGACAGTTAAGAATTTATTTGTTCTATATATTAATACGTGAAGAAACAGCTTTGGGTCCCTCTTACGCGCAAACCAAAGAATTAATTTGTTTCACAAATAGCTATACATATGTATATCCAAAAAAAACCCTTTGACATTATGAGAATTTTATAGACAGAAATTTTTCATTGAGAGATGTTCCTTTTTTAAACATTTGCGCGGTATGTTTACTTGAAGTGCAAGAACATTTTAATTGACAAAAACATTTACAGCAAACAAAATAAAGTAAAAACAATATATATTTTACATACATATATTTATAAACGAGCTTTAGGATTTTTAATAAACAAAAAATAAATTTATTTGTTTTCTATAAAGCTCGTTTATGAAATAAAAGATAAGTATATTAAAACAAAAAGTTAAAGTAAAAAGTGAATTTCTTAATAGTAACAAATAATATTGTTTTCGAGATTCGATTAAAATTATGAAAAATTAATATAATACAGTGTGCAAAATTGACTCCGGCGAAGTAATAAGAAAAATGACGTAAAGCAACATAATAAAAATTGCGAAAGGAGAAACAAGAAAATGTAGAGCACAGATAGTTTTGTATTTTACACTCTACATCTTTCATCTATCATCTTTTTTTCAATTTGCGTATTGTGAAAGGGGACATATCAATATGTCATGAGTATACTGTGCAGAGATGATATATTTTGTGACAGGATTGTCAATTGGATGGCTCATTATAATTTCCTGATATATTTCTATGTATACAAACCAGTGACGTTCAAATTCCCGATTTCAATAGCACGCGTGCATATGACACAAAATTCTGTTTACGCGACGTCTACATAAGTAGTCTATAAAATTCCAAGTTCTAATTGCGACAAGGAGCGTTCGGCTGTTGATCTATTTGTATTCCAGGAATGGGAATCTAATTGCTTACATATGCATGAATATAATTGTCTTTTAGATTTCGTTGAAGTAAATGCTCGATGCGCAACTTAACAATGTTAAACATAGTAACATTTTGAATAGATCGCGAACCTGATTTTTTTTAGAATAGATATGCTTACGCACAATGTGTGATATACGTGATGTACGCGTTTGTTACCAAATTTTATTCTTTAATTAGTTATTAGTTATTTAATCAACCTTCTGATTGAAGAAAAACTAATGTACAAGACATTGTAGTATTTTTTTTTTCTATAGAAAGCTGAAATATTTTTTCGGTGTACAAATAGTAAACTATATATTTTGACTTAATTTTTTGCTGCGTCTTATACTGCATAATTGAAATACATATTATGTGTTTGGGTATCCCTGCTGTAAGAGCATACACTCATATTTCCCTGTACACCTTTGTTAAAAGAAGTTTACTTCACAGCTACATAGAGCCACACAGATGCACATACATAAGTATGTTGTACGTATGTATGTATAAGCATATTGGCTACTTGGTGTTAACTACATATGCATGTATGTATGTACATACATACATATATTATCATAATTTTTTATTTATTTTATAATGAATGTAACTGATACGTATTTAAAACGAAAATTACGGACTTACCGTAAGGCCGTCATATTAAAATACTTATGGGCAATAAAATAATTTGGAAGCTTCGTCGATACTTCAAAAGTGGAAAAGTGCTTGTGTTTTCCCACATTTTATTACTAAGGATTCAATAGAAAGAATTGTAGCGTGTGGTTAACAATATTATTTTGTTACTAAAATTTTAAAATAAATACAATATTAAATTTAATTTTTTCCATACTTTTTTTATTTCCTATTTTTAAACAAATCTTTAATCCTTTAAGTTAAATTAATTGTAGTAACCCAACCAACATATTGGCAAGCGTTTTGTAAATTAAGATTGCAGCAAGCTTGCATAAATAAGAATTTTGCGAACGTCGTTGACAATTTGCTTGCAAATGCAAGTGTTTTGCGAACGTCGTTGACAATTTGCTTGCAAATGCAAGTGTTTCATAAATTTAAGCAAAACGTGTCATTCTCGCCGTTTGCTAATAATGATAATAAAATTTGATAAATTTTCCTTGCTGGTAAGAATTTAAATTTTAAATGTACGGTGACTGTATACTGATGACGATTTTATTTCTATTTTTAGAAGGCAGATCTAAAGATCATATGTAAACAAAAAACAGCTGATTGTTAAATTCTTGTCCGAACTTACCCAAAGAAAAAGTTCGTGCAAATTTGTACAGGAAATTAAAAAAATTACTCTCTCAATTTCTCTCTTTTTTGCACAAAAATTGTTATGTGGAACGGTTTTGGGTAACTTTGGGCTAGTTCGGACTGTTTCGTTATGCATGTGGAACAGAGCTATTGTAATATTAAAAATAATATTTTAAATATATCAATAAAAAAAATATCCAAAATAAAGTAAATGTTTAAAACGCTTACTAATTTCATTAAAAATAAATGTTTTTTAAGCATTTTCAAAACATGTTTTTTAAGCATTTAGAAAACGTGTAATTATTACGTTACTTAAAAAACATGTTTTGCAATTGTCTTTTTAACGCTTATAAAGTTGGGTCCTTTTCGATTATAAACCCCTTGCTTTGATGTCTTTTATAAAGGCCACAGCAGCGATTTATAAGTGTTTTGCTTACATTTTAACGCTTACAAAACGCTTATTTTTATATGTAAATGCTGGCTGGGAATACTTACATACATACATACATGCATATTTTTGTATCTACACACACATACATATACATATATACATACCGTCATGTCCTTGCTTTGCATTAGTGTACCGAAAAAAAATTTATGAGAACACACCAAAAGCAGATGCGGCAGCGTTGGTGATGGTAAATAAGGCTCTAATTTCTCATGTTTTTTACGGTATTTATGATTTACCACCATAGATTTAAATTGTGTGCACATAATGTATGAATTCATTTGGCTTATACAGTTTAGTATGTATGTATGTACACCATAAATTTTTGACTCTCTTTAAAAGAGAACATCAAATAAAAAACAAAAAGAATAATGGGAATTTTTAAAGGGAACTAGTTAGTTGTGTACAGTTTTATTCAATACACACATACATACATATGAAGGTATGTATGTATGTATGTATGTTAAAAGAAGTGTAGAAAGTTTGTATAAAAATTTATATACTCATGCTCATACATACACTTGAAAACATCTGCCATTTTGTAGAATTAAAATATTTGAATGAGAATAGGTATCCATATCCACACATAAAGTACATACATAAGTATGTATGTATGTGCATACATTTGTATGTCCAAATGTAACTAATTACAATATTTACCCAAAAGACATGTTTCTATTAGGATGAAGGTCATTATAAGTATGCACATAATATGTATGTACTTAGGTCTAGAACACAAATAAAAAGTAAATAAAACCTACACAAACTGTACTCTAAACGATTATATGTAAGTATGTTTGCACATAAGTATGTACTATAAACATATGTATGTACATATACATACATATGTATCTTGTTTCTCCGAAAATAGGGCCAGGCAGGCACATACATACATAGTTACATATGTACTTACATTGTAAGTCTAAGGCACATTATTACAATGCAGTGCATTTGTCAAATTCAATTCGAGTTCATGTGTATTATGTTGTTGCTGAGAGACCAATAAAAATGTAGAACTCCAAGGCCCAATTATAAGGTCATTGCAAGGCGAGTTGATGACAACAAAGCCGAAGGAACAATTGTTTTTTCATACATTTATATTGAGTATATATGTATGTATATAGAGTTTGACAATCAACTCACTTATCACTTATTGTTGTTGCATAGACCTTGGTATAATCTCAAAGAATCCATAGGCAGCTGTCATTAATACCACCTGGTAGAGTTAATTCGCCTTGATTACTAGGTAAATGTAATTCGCCTTGACTACCAGTTAAGAGTTCATTCTTCTCGAGTGAATCTTAGTCAGCTGTTCTCTTAGAGCCACATGGTACATATTTTGTTTCTACTTTTTTGTAACAATTGCGAATAGTCCAGAGAGAAATAAACTAAATTTATAACTAAATAATTTTTTTCAGGATGCACGTGTGTATGTAACTTTTAAGAATACATTCCAAGCAACTGTATTATTGTTTGCCCAGAAGTTTATCCTTCCATGCAGAAGGGGCGCAATATCAATAGGAGATGAATAGTAATTTTCAATTGAATTTAAAAAAATAAAATATTTTTAGCATCGTGGAGTCAAAGCCCAATTGCAACAGCTCTATGTACATAATTGCATAGTTTTAAAATGCTTAAACAGCTCTGCCAACTAGGATTTAATTACACATATATAGTTCACTTCCTATTGAACACAAAAACATATGGCAACCTACAGCATAACTCGCTCACTGAACAAATCTGCTGTTTGCAATAAAAAAACAAGTCTCTTTGACATCAGAACGAACATATGATTCGGGAAAAGAATTTGTTGACTTTCCAACTGAATTCATAAATAATGGACAAAGATTCCGACAGTACCGTGACCTCGTTAGATGAAAATACTGAAAATTTTTGTAACAATCAAACCAGAGATATATTAGCTGAAGGTATTTTGAATATATTCAAACCAATTGTAGAGAAGTTGGACGAACGCATACAGGCCACACGTCAGTCTCAGATAGAATTGAAAGCCGAATTGGATGTGTTATCTATACAGTTAAGAGATATTGAAAGGGCACAACATAACATTCCCGAGTTTTCAGACAAAGTGAAAGAACTAATTAATATCAAGCACAAAGTCACCGTAATTGCAAATATACTGACAAACAGCCAAGAACGCTTAAACGGATTGCACCGTCTAATTGAAAAGGAGCATAGAAGAAGGCAGGCGCTATTGAATTCAGCAATAAGTACAAATATTTCATAAAATTCTAAATACATTACAAGCAGCATTGAAATTTAAGTTGCTTATCATGGAGACTCCACATATCGATCATTTATCAAGTCAGGATTACGACCGCGTTTATGAACCAGCAGAAGATACATTTTTGTTGCTGGATGCATTGGAAGCGGATTTAGATTTTATAGAACATACGTTGCAGCCTACAGTTTGTTTAGAAATTGGTCCTGGGAGTGGTGTCATTATTACAGCTTTATCAGAACGCCTTCGCAATGGTGCCATATGCTTAGCTTGTGACATCAATCCATATGCTTGTCGAGCTACTAAGCAAACGGCTATTCGAAATGGCACACAAGTTGATTGCATACATGGAAATCTCACTGATGCTTTCAAATCGCAGCAGATAGATTTATTAATATTCAATCCTCCATATGTGGTTACAAAGGACGATGAAATAAAACAAAAACAATTTGGGCGTTGCACAGATGATAATCTAGTATACTCATGGGCTGGTGGTTTACGTGGTAGACAAGTAATTGATGAATTAATCTATAAGTTGCCCCATATTCTATCACACCAAGGTGTATTTTATTTACTTTTGTTACATGAAAATAAACCAAAAGAAGTAATGGAAATCCTATCACAAATAGGCTTTAAAAGTGAAACCCTTGTGGATCGACGTATACCTGGTGAACATTTGTATGTCTTAAAAATCATGCGTTAATATATTTCACATTTTATAAGCATATAATTATAAAATAAAAACGTTTATGTTCTAAAATTTTATTATTGATATTAATTCTTACATCCAGCTTGTCTGCTAATGATAATAAAATGTGATCTCTGTGTTCATTTGGCTTATAAGCTGTGCGCCATATTTTCCCATTAGATCAATCACTATTACAAAATTGAGTTTCAAATACATATATAAAATTATACATAGCGTGATTGTATAACCATAATGGTCAAAATTTACTAAAATTATACTACGGGTTTTTTTTTTGCTTATTTTTGACTTTTATACGGGTTTCAGATGTACAATTCAGAAGCCTCTAGAGACCATTTCGTAATAATAGTTAATATATTTTGAATCTACATAAACAAATTTAATTTGTAGGTGTTGGAGTAAGTTGAAGAACTCTTTTAAGCCAATTGCTTTTCGATAAGGCAATCAACATTTCTATCAAAACTACCAAATCTAATTCTAAATTAGGTCCACTACTTACATTGATATGGAAACAATCTGAAAAGAAAAACAAATTTACAATAATTAATAATGCATGATATATTAAAAACAATTTAAACATATGTATGTATGTATAAAATGTGTCATGTAAAATATATGTATCAGAATTCGTATAATTACAAGTCAGTTATAGTTAAATGCTACATAAAATGTTAAAGTATTATTTGAATTTATATAATTGAGGAAAAAAATTATTATTTCACAAATTATTATTTCACATTTCTGTTTGTTCAGAAATCCTAAAAATTTAAATACGCTTATTTGTTTGTAAGCTTATGTGAAATAATAATTTTTTTCCTCAATTATATAAATTCAAATCAAACAAATAAGCGTATTTAAATTTTTAGGATTTCTGAAAGAACACAATTCAAAGAAGTTTTTTTTTTAGAATTTCTATTTCATATTAATGTATTTGAATATTCAAATTCAATTCATATAAGTATATGCAGAAATAGTATCTAACAAGGTTGAGTTTTCATCTTTCAAGGTTGTAAAATTTAGCACTAGATTTTTTTTATTTGACAAGCTGCAGACACAAACTGCAGAAAAACGACAAGTTGCAGAGAAAAGAAAATTGAAAAGAAATTATTTTTTAGTGCAAAAAATATAAAATTTTATGTAGATAACTTACCAAATACTATTATTTTAGTAAATTTTTATTTAGATTTATAAACATGATGGACCCTGAACCCACCGCAGATTTGGTATATCAGGCGATATGCACATTATTCCATAATGCAGACCCTAAGGAAAAAGAAAAGGCAAACAAATGGTTGGAGGAATTTCAGAAATCGGTATGTTACTCATTTTCGATGAAGTTTTAGAACGCAATTACAATGCCATTTTAGATACACTCATGGACGATTGTGGACGAATTGCTTCAACAAAAACGGGATTTACATTCGTGCTATTTTGCGGCGCAAACTTTACGCAGCAAAGTACAAAATTCTTTTAATGAATTATCTTTGAAAGCCCACGAATCTTTAAGAGATTCGCTTATTGTTTATGTTGGACAAATTACAAATGAAACTGATACGGTAATAGTGACACAACTTTGTTTGGCAGTAGCCGATTTGGCCTTGTTAATGTCTTCGTGGAAGCAGCCGGTAATAGATTTGCTCGATATGCTCTCAACACAACCTCAATCCGTTTGGCCGCTCTTGGAAATTTTAACTTTAATACCGGAGGAAATTGACTCAAGATGTTTACGGCTGGGTGCCAATCGACGGGAGGAAATTCATAAACAATTAGATGCTGCTGCACCAAAAGTAATGGAATTCCTTTGTATGTGTATGCAGCATGGGGAACCTCCTCAAGAAAAGATTATAAACTCTACTTTACGTTGTTATTCTTCCTGGGTGGCTGTCCAGGCAATACCTCTGCAGCAATCAGCCCAAAATCCTATCACACAGCAAGTTTTTCAGTTACTGAGTCTGGAAAATTGTTCACGAAAGTTGCATGATACTTGTGCGGAATGTCTGTGTTCTCTTTTAAGTTGTATAGAAGCGAACGCCGGAAGAGATACCTTGGATCCACATGTTAAGTTACATATCTTCGACTCGGTTCGTATGTTGGAAACTGCGTATCACACATCAGTTGGCTTAGAAGATATTGATAAAATTATGAATTATTGCCGAATTTTCACAGTGCTTTGTGAGGCATTTTTGTACGACATGTTTTCAAACGCAGAAATACCCCATTACTCAATAAAAGGATTGGATTTAGTCCTGATATGCGTGGGCCATTATGATTACGAAGTAGCTGAAATCACTTTTAATTTATGGTGTCGTCTAAGCGAGGAATTATTTCAGCGTAACAATGATAATTTAACTGGGCATTTCAAACCCCATATAGAACGCCTCATAGGAGCTTTATATCGTTTGGCACAGATGGAGCCAGATCACGAGGGTTTAATAGATGACAACGATAGCTTTAATGTAAAATTTTTGTTATTAAGAATCTTAAATTTATTTTTGCGTATTATTAATTGTTTATGCCGTTAATTGCAGGATTTTCGACGCAAGGTTTCAGATTTAATTAAAGATGTGGCATTTATAGTTGGTTCTGGCAATTGTTTTAAACAAATGTTCTTCAAACTTCAAGAACCTGGCAGTACATGGGAATCAACAGAATCTGCGCTTTTTGTAATGCAAAATGTTGCAAAAAACATAATACCGTAAGTAAGAGATTAAAATTTCAAATATAAACATTTAAAAATGTATTGTTTGCTGTTGGAATAGCTGAGCAAATGCTTAAATTTCATTGGCGCTAACATAATATCATCAGTACTCTTTAGCCAAATCATGTTTGAAAAGCATTCTATAGAAATCATTCAAATTTTTCTACTTGTGATTTGCAAAACAACGATATTTCTATTTCTATATTTTCTTTTCTCCATTTTAAATTTTTTTTTAATCAATGTCTTAAAATGTATAAAATAAATATTTTATTTTTTCGTGTAGTGACGAAAATGAAGTCATACCAAATGTAGTGGAAGCAATTTTAAATTTGCCAGAGAATACTCATATTGCAGTACGATACACATCTATAATGTTATTGGGAGAATTATGTGACTGGATCGAAAATCATGCCGAAAGTCTTGATGCTGTTCTTAACTTTCTATTATACTCATTGCAACAGAAGAATGGATTGGCTGCGGCAGCTGCAATATCATTAACATCAATTTGTTCATCTTGTCGTCAAAAGATGATCTACCATATTAGTGGCTTGGTGGAAATAGCTCGTAGTTTAGATGGCTTCGAAATTAATAATGACCTGGCAATAGGTCTGCTTAAAGGAATATCGCTTATTTTATCACGCCTACCAAGACAACAACTGGAATCAGCTATGCGCGAAATAATCTCATTCCAATTGCAACCTTTAGCAATTATGGTGGAAAGTGATGTACCCAATTCCTCAATATGCAAAGGAGAACGTACCGATCCAGCTTACTGGATAGACAGGGCATGTGCTGTTATAAGACACACTAATCCTGATATTCCTGAATGTGAATTTCATCCAACTCTGCAGATTTTAAATGATGCCTGGCCTCTAATATCGCGAGTTATGGATAAATATCAGACAGATGTACGAGTAATGGAACGTACTTGTCGCCTCATACGTTATGGAGTTAGAATGGTACGTAAACAAGCTGCCATGTTGGTAGAGCCTCTAGTGCATCAAATGGTTACATTGTATGCTTTACACCATCATAGTTGTTTTTTGTATTTGGGTTCAGTGTTAGTGGACGAGTTTGCTAAGGTTGAAGAATGCATTAACTTACTTTTAGCCATGTTAAAAGCATTCATCGAACCCACCTTTAAAATGTTACAAGTGGAAAACGGTTTAAAAAATAACCCTGACACTGTCGATGATTTCTTCCGTCTCTGTTCAAGATTTATAGATTGTTGCCCTTTGCCGTTTTTGCAAAGTGCCTTAGTGACACCCATATTTCAGTGTGCTTTACTGGCTTGTACCCTAGATCATCGTGAAGCGAATTCTTCTGTTATGAAATTCTTTTGTAATCTCTTAAAATGGGGTCGCAGTATAAACTATAAATTGGCTGAGTGCAAACCGTTGGTTAAGGAAATAGCAGCACAAAACGGAGAAGCTTTAGTAGTAAATCTAATTCATGCTTCCGTTTTTTGTTTACACTCTTACATGCTACCAGACGTAGCTGAAGTATTAATTGAATTGAAGAGCGTTATAGAACCAGAACAGCTAGAAGCTTTTCTAAAAGCCGCCTTACAAGCTTTGCCAAAGAAAAATAGCGGAGGCTACGTCATCGCTACAGATATCCAACTACATGATTTTAAAGAGACAGTTTTAAAGTAAGTATTTAAAATTTTTTGGAATGATTGCTTTTAATAACTGACATCTATTTCAACAGATCTACTTCAGCGAAATCAGTTACAATGGCTTTGAAAACCTTTACCCGTTTATTCCGTTAAAACTACAAATCGTGATTTACAATCAACAAAAATAACAACAGAGATCATAAATAGTGACTTGTATCCATTTCTAAACATTTCTATTTTTAATTTAAATGTATTTTTTGTAAATGTATTAGTTGTGTATCTACCCAGACACCATTTCCAAATAATTCAAATTTAACAAAAATAATTTGTTAAAAAGAAAACAAAATGCAAACAATTGTTAAAGAACTCATTATTTTTTAAGTTATGTAAGTTTTTAAAAGTTATTGAAAAATTCAAAATTTTTTAAATATTCTACAAACTATTTTTACTATTTAACTCTTAAAATTAAATTAATGGAAATCCAAAATTGTTTAAAACCCAAAATATATTTGATTGATGCAGAACATTTTACCTAGATATAGTTTTATGTGTAATAGTATAATTCAAATCAAAAATAATTACATCTTGTGTAAAACTAGTTCGGAAAATCAATAAAAAAATCTGCAAAAATATTGTATGAAAGAAATCAAAAACTCTGTAAAAGGTTCGAAGTTCTTTGAAAAAAAAAAATACTATAAATTTATGGAAGTAACTTTACCATCATACATTCTAATGATTAAAAATAATCAATTTATTTCCCTCGCGTAAAAATTTCTCATGCACTAATTTTCTCCGATTTTTTAATGCCAACATTATGCAGCGATGCCCACCTCTAATAGAAAATAATTCACAAATAAAAATATTCAATAAAATTAAACGCTTAGAATATTGAATAGTTAAAAGTTTTTATTTAAAATATCTGTTCGAAGAAAATGCATTTTCATAGTCATACTTTTTATGATTATTGAATGCCATGTTAAACCGTCATATTTTAGTTTTTTTATTACTATTTTTTTTGTGGCGCTCAATGCCAGATTATTGTCAGGAGCTGGTATCCGATACTTTCATACATACAAGTAATAGGGCGAAAACTAAAACATGACGTAAATGCGTAGAGCCTACAACATGATGTATTTTAAAGGTAACATCTATTTTCATATTGAAATTAATTCAACAACGCGCCGGATTTTGTTCAACGTAATGCTGGTTTATAACTGATGAAGATGGTTAATAGTTTTAATAGCACTAATTAAATTATGCATATATCTAATCTTGAGTGTTTAGTTGTTAAATAGATTTGAAGAGTTAAATTTAAATATTATTAGTGCAAGTACCAGATGTTGATGCTGCAGACATTGGAGGTTTAATGCCCATTAAATCGCACAGCTGGTTACGCAAAGGTCTTATTTCCACTAAAGGTAATCCCCAATCTGTTTCAGACAATAAATTTAAAACTTCATCCATACGTTCTTCAGAAATATCAAAGACATCTCCGTGTAAGGCCAACGCTTCATATAACTTGGTGGCAGTGGTTTTTCGGATGTGAACATGAGTAAGACCCAAAAATATGGATAATTTTGAAAGAATTTTTTTAGATAAGCGAGGAACTTGCACCAATTGACAGAAAACATTGATGCTGGAAACTAACTTGTAAAGTTTTTTATGACCTTTGATTTCGGAATTTAACAAGCGGTAAATATCATCAGCGAATTTAGAGGATTCGTCAAGTAGTACTGAGTTAATGATGCCTAAACGAAAAAAAGTTATTAGTAAAATTAAATAAAAAGCGATATGGCTTACCTGAAGCAATTATTATGTCTAGGAAATTTAGCATTGGATATGTTATACGTTCGTTTAGCAAATTTTCTTCGAAGTTCATAGCAATTTCATTACACAATCTTGGCACTTCGGAAGGATGACTGCGTAAAAATTGAAACAAAGCCGCTGAAGAGTATTTAATCAATGACTCGGTGAGTTGGCCAATACTGGCGCTGAGACCTAACAATATGCGCTTTGAATATTCGGGTAACTCCAAGAGAGAACAAAACAAAGGGAATGTATGATCAGCAAAAAGCCACAAGACACTGTTCACATCCGAGGGAAAAATTTCTCTTAGGCGATCATGGTGATATATATATGGCAGTTTGGGGTCTAAATGAACTAACTGGCTAAAAAGTCGTCCTGCTAAGCCCCTGGTCCGATCGATTTTTTCTACAGCTTGTTGCATAAAATCTAACATTACTTCCTGGATATGGAAAGGTTGTATAATATCTTTGGGGCAGCAAGAAAACAGCTCATAAATTGCTTTAAAGCAGTCATTCAATTAGTCATAAAAAATACACATTATAAATATATTTTTTGAAATTTTAAATACCGTTCATTGCTGCTTCTCTAACCCAAGCACCTATATCACCACGATTATCTAGTGTATACTCGTCCATTGCTTTCAAATAGCAATCAATTACTTTTGTTAGATATTTGGGATTGGCAAAAGAAACTGTGAAGTAAATTTATTTGTGTTTGTTAATATTTTGTTTCAGATATAAAATATTTATTTATACCCTGGTTATCTTTGTCATATCCCACAGTTTTTACCACATTACTTAAGGCTTTAATGCTATCCCTACGCGCCTCACTCCAATTTTGGGTATTATGATTTTCTTTTGCCTTTAGTACGGGTCCCTCAACCAAGGCCAAAAAAGGCGTTAGCGAATGTTTAATTAGACTTTGCAATACATCGTCCAAATGTGGTATAAGCATAAATAGAGGTAATACTCCCAGAGCACTTATATATCCCATTCGTATATGTTCTTCAACATCGCTTTCAACTCCTTTGAGATAAAATCTAATAATTTCTTCATTGGGTGCACTACGTTCTGGCGCGTTGTAGTATGTTTCACACAATTCAGCAAATGCAGATGTAGCGGATTCTCGAATTGGAGCAGTTTTATTTATTAAACATTTATCAATGATTTCTTGCCAAGATTCTGGATCGAAATTAATAGAAATCACAATGGAAAATATTTATTAATTACCTACTCAAATGATGAACAAAATGCAGGAATAGGATTATTAACAACATTTTAAACGAATTAGACGTAATTTACTTACCCAAACACTGAGATGTGACTTCCACCTTTGCTAAGCTACAATTTCGTATGAAATCGGTGCAACATTGCTTCATGATTTCACCACTCATTCCACGAAATAAATCTCTTTGTATGAACTTTAACATCAATTCATTGATATTACTTATGGATTGATTTGATAGCCAATTTTGGCTTCTCTCTTTATTTTCTTCTCTAAGTTTACTTAAAGCCAATACAATTTCACCGATTGCTAAGACACTGCCATGACGAGTATTAATGTCAATGGAGTCGGTTTTTGAAAACAGTTGATCAAGAACAACTGTCGACACATATTCAGGAGCTCGGCGTGCTAATTTGTGCATAGCTTTAGCAGTAAGCTCTCTTATAGCAGAATCCCAATGATTTACTTTACGTTCGACTAAGTGATCAATTAATGGCTTCCGATATTCTTCGAACTGGGCTATAAAATCACTGATGTTCAAGTAAGAATTTTGCCTTAGACCAACTGAGTAGAAGTCGGTAGTTGTTGAAATTTCTATACCAAATGGAAAATTCCCTAAACGACCAACACTTTCTTGGAATGCAGCTGAAGCTGCTCGACGACAATTTATTTCACGATCAAATGTTGCCACAGTCAACAAACCTGCAGAAATATCATGGACAAATGGCAACACGTCGTCCGGATTATAAGCCCTAGCAAAGGCCCAACACATGTAACAAGCAGAGTCTCGTATGTGTTGACCTACTGACATATAACCTTTCATTTCATCATAAAAAAGTGCCTGTAGAAGAAGTGGCACCAATTCTTTTAAGCGATATGGTAATAGTAAGCCCCTTTTAGCCAGTTCTGCCAAAGCTAAGCATGCTCCGTGCCAAGCTTCATGTGGTTCCAAAGGATTTAATATATCAATTACTGATCCTATAACTTCGTCGGCCAATTCTTTAGACAACCGATTTGTAACACGACCGATGCCTTTGGCTGCAGACCAACGTACATCATTACCTCCACTTCTAAGACCTTGCAACAGTTCTTCTATAACTTCTTCTATGGCATCCGGGACTACAACTTCTTCGTCTGAAGTAACTTCTTCTGAAGTTTTCCGCTTATTGCCCATAACTATTTCTTGTTGGTCTGAATTTTCTCTCTGCAAAGCTAAATTTTTAACTAGAGATCTTGTGCCACGTTTATAACGCCAATTTGCAATGCGAGGCTTTAAATAAATCAATCCAATACGTTGTATAATCTTGATATAACACTTGTATTTCAAGAAGTCGGAGCTATCTTTATATTGACAACTGGTAATCCAGTGCAGCAACTTGTCCGTATAAGGCATTAAGTCATCTCGTTTCCCATGTTTTAAGATAGCGGCTATTGCCGCTAGTTGCCCAAATTTAACTTCCACCGTATGGACTTGATGTTGCGATATAATCCAGTCGAAAAAAGCCTCTAAATATAAATCCTTTATATCGGCTCTTACAAAATATTTAGCAGACAGATATGCCGACATACTGCTGCAAGTGTCGTTTGTGGATGTATACAATTTGCACAAATCAAAAATTCGCTCCATTTTAGTTTTTTTTTGCCCAACCGTATTTATGACCTCGTTGTTGCCAATTGTACTGTTAGTTGTGGGATATGCATCCAAGCGAGATAAATGAAAAGGATTTAGTACCAAAATCGACATCCACAGTAATAACATATAGCGAGTTTCCCAATGTTTGAATTCTTTGGGATTTTGTTTTTCTAATAATTCTAGGGCAAATTCTAGATCGCTTAATTCATGGGGCAGAAACTTGACTAAAATCTTATAAGTCCTCACTTTGCAAATAATATACAGATACTTAAAGGCAGCATGCATTAGGGATTCGGATACATTACGATTTCTTATCTTGTCCAGCAAGCGTTTTAATAACATTTCCAGATGTATATCTAATAAATGGGGCTGTTCTTGATATCTAAATTCAAATATCAATAAGCGAAATTATTACAACAATGATGCAAAATCTACCTGGTCAGGACCTCCGTATACTGTTCAAAGTCCTTCTCAAAACCTGCTGCATCTGTCCCTTGCATAGAGTCAATCATTTGCAACACCTGCTCCAATTCTACGAAATGCTCCAAGGTATTAGAGGGTCCCTCCTCATCCTTCATCTCTTCGCATTGCATCATTTTTCGACTCTTTTTGCCTTTGTCAAAAGCAATTAATTAGGTGTTAACAGGAATTTTCAATTTTTCTTAACAGCCGGTAATTTGATTGTGTACGTCTTTTCCTGATGATTAAGAGTTGAGTTTATATGGACATGTATAATTTTTTGTTTTCTTCTTATTTATGAATATATTAATCCATTGTAACTATTAATTTGTTGAGTGGCCAGATCCAACAACTTAAATAGATATATGTACGTTTGATATATATATTTGCACGTATATTTATTATCTCCACACTATTATGCTTTCATTATTTGGACTCAAATGCATGTATCATAAAATAATGTATAAATATTTTGTAATATTTATATCAGATATTATCTGGCGATACATTTACATTAAAGTATTCATTACCACAAAGTCAACTTTGTGTTCACTATGCATATAACTTTAGTATGGCATCGCCAAGCTCTGCGGAATTTGTTTTTTTCTGTTTTAACAATTTGTTTTTTTGTGCAGTTAGATTGCAAAACTCAGTTTTTAAGACAGTTTTTTGAATAGCAATGACTTTACCGGAGTTTTTTGGTTGTTCCATGATTGCGTTCGGACCACCTCTTGCTCTTTTCATATTTACAATCGCAAAAAATCCCATTCGTGTTATAATACTAGTTGTGGCGGCCTTTTTCTGGTTGCTGGCTTTGTTAACATCCTCTCTCTTTTGGTACATTGTAATACCACTACGGCATATTTTGGCATTTGGTACGATATTTTCCATATTCATTCAAGAATACTTTCGGTACCTGCTCTATTTATTATTGAGAAAATTTGAAGAAGGGTTGGAGGCAGTGGCTGACGACAGAAGGCTTTTGGAAAACAAACATATATTAGCATATGTGTCAGGATTCGGATTTGGTATTATTTCGGCAATGTTTGCGTTGGTAAATGTGTTGGCAGACCTGGTAGGTTTTTAATGTCGTACACATTTTTCTGATTTTAATAATTTATGTATGTTTATAGACCGGTCCTGGAACTTTAGGTTTAAATGGAGGATCCGAAAGTTTCTTTATGGTGTCTGCAGCTCAAGCATTATCTATATGTCTACTGCATGTCTTCTGGAGTGTAATTTTTTTTAATGCTTTGGATACTACAAACTTTGTACACGTTGTTTATGTCGTCGGTTCCCACTTATTCGTCAGTCTTATCACTTTACTTAATAATCAGCAATTATATGCTGCTTCATTGTCAATAAATTTTGCAGTTACTGTTGTGACCGCTGTTTTAGCTTTTCGTGTGGCTGGTGGCACTATGCGTTCCTTTAAGCGATTCATTACCTGCCACTAATATATCTATGAACAAAAAGACTAATTCCTCTTGTTTAGTATTATGTTGAAAATTTTATTGGCTTGCATTTGAAACACAGCAATGATATTTACGTAACTATAGAACTGCATAAGAAAATAATAAATTTAATTTATATCAAGGGAAATATTGGGCTTTCCTAACGGTGATACCATAGTCTGCTAAGGCGGGAGCCAAGTCGTCCATCGTCATGGTGTACTTACGATCTTTGTTTGGCTTAATCGTCTTGGAGTTACCGTTTTGATTATTTGTCCGAGTTTTACAATGCTGTAAGGCGTCATTTGCAACATCAGAAATGAATTTTTGTGTTGCTACCGATATGAGACGTATTATGCGGGGGTCATTGGAGTCAAAGCCAGCTGAGTTGAGGTAAAATGCAGTCACAGCATCTGGCACAGTTGGAACATAATCTTCAAGTTGTAACATAAAGTCACTTAACTGGGAACCCTATGTATTTAGCAAACATAAATAAAAGAAAATCCAGAGAAAGTTACAGAAATACCTCTTGTGTGGGATTTACAGATCCAATTGAGGCCGCGTGATTGCTACCATTTGCGTTTGAACCAGCATTTGCAGGCCGATATATTCCAAAATTTGTACCAATCATTATATGTATATCATAAACTTGGTTACTAGAAACAATGGTTTAAACTTTTATTTATATCCTGTGCTACAAACTATTATTTTGTATGTTTAATGTTGGCTACACACGGAAGAGCTACCAGATGTACATGTATAATTACAATACAGCTGCCAGATTTGACCATTTGTGATATTAACAATTTTCCTGTCGGGAATTACATACTTTTTATAAGCTATTTTCCTTAAACTTTCGGCATTATCGTGAATTAAATTTTGACAAACACTTTTTTTTTTGTGTACTATTTTGTTTCACCATTATTTGTCAGTGAAAGTTTATAAATGTTAAAATTCGTTCGCCATCATATATATGTTCCCATCGATACTATAAAGAGCATAGGGCCTCAGAGGAAGGTATATCTTCTGTAAATTAAACAAATTTTTTGACTAGCACAGTTTTTAAAAAAAATCAAATTATTGCAAAAAATATGATATGAAGAGTAAGTACAGCTTTCGTATTTCAACAGATCTTAAACATCGATGAATTAAGAGACCTCAAGCTAAAAAAAAAAACGAATTAAATTCATTAATTCAAACAAAACGGTAAAAAAAATTATATCAAATATGTATATATGAAACTAGCCATTTATCTTCTGTCTAAACAGAATTAGTCCGGTACAGACGATTTTAATGTCGAGAATCGCCCAAAACACAGCTGAATAGTTTGGAGATATTTTAATTTTGTGGCACCTCTTCTGCTTACAGATGTTATCATTTCGCTGTGGACTACGAATAAAGCAAATCACAAAACAATTACTTTAAGAGAGACACTTTTATTTTTGTGTGAATAGTTTGGAAATTAAAACAAATATGGTTGTAAGTAACGATGAAGTTACGACACCCTTGGAGGAAGAATTAGAACCAGCACCTGGAGAAGAACTCGGAGATCTTTTACAGCATTTGGAGGACTATACACCGACGGTGCCAGATGCTTTAGCTGAGAAATATCTCCATAGTGCTGGGTTTGAGGCTGTGGATCCACGTATTGTACGGATTATATCTGTAACAGCTCAAAAATTTATTTCAGACATTGCAAATGATGCTTTGCAGCACTGTAAAACACGGAGCAATAGTCAACATTCGGGAAGCCACGGCTCTAATAAGGTACCAATAGCCATTACGTCGTACATCATAGATTTAAATTTATAACTCATGTATATACATATGTACATATATTTCAGGATAAAAAATCAAATAAAGATCGCAAGTATACACTTGCTATTGAGGATTTGACTCCAGCTTTGGCAGATCATGGAATAACTATGAGAAAACCGCAATATTTCGTTTAAATAAATTTATGTGTACATATCCATTTTGAAAAAATTGGCGAATAAGCGCTTTGTTTTACTTTTAGGATACTCTGTACTTGAAAGGGGATAATTATTTGGCCAGAAAAAACGCCATTACCAAGTGTGGGTGAAAAAAATATTAATAAAAAACATTTTTAATAAAAAAAATTAGTTTTATTTTTCAATGTTTCACCAAAAATTCAACTGACATCGTCAAGAAAAATTTTATTTAAAAACGGGAATGCTGAAGCCATTGCTGTAAGTGAAAATCCGAATTTACAATACTTTCCGAAGCGCATATTACACAAGACGCACATGAAATTGAGAAGTTACTAAACGGGTACGGGCAAATAACACTTTCAAATTCGAATAGAATAGGTGGGAGTTAGTATTTATTTTAAAAATCAATGGAAGATACAACAAATTTTAGAAAAAGTAAATGATTATGTAGTGTTAAATATAAAAATATACAGCTCATAATTATGGTGGTATACAGACAGATCACCAAAAAGTAGTGAGGAGATTTCTGTGAAATATTTGAAGAAATTAATGAGAGTAATTGTAACGTCATAATTACGGGAGACTTTAACATATATTGGTCGAAAGGAGTGTACAAAACTAGATTTGAAATATACTGAATGATAATTACCTTAAACAAATATTTAAAGATTATACGAGAATTACACAAAGCTCAAAAACATTAATTGATTATGTCATAATAAATATGGATAATGTATATGTTAAAAATAACAATACAAGTAAAATATCGGATTATGAAACAAATAATATTACGATTAAATGCAGATATGAAAAACTAAACGAACATAAAAAAATTTAATATTTTCATTGGGATCCTTTATATCTCCCGTCGTACACCAGCCGCCTTTCACTCATTAGGCTGCCAACTCTTAAAAGTCGAAGGACTATGTTGAATGTATCATTTGTTTTGAATTTAATAAATGGTGATATTTGCTCACCTTACCTACTTAATAATATTTTGCTGAATGTTCCTAACCGTCCGTCTAGACATTATGAGTTACTGTTTATTAAATACTACACATCTAATTATGCAAATGCCGATCCATTCAGGAGGATGTGCTGCCAGTTTAATAAATTTTATAAAATCATAGATTTTTCTTTGTCTCCTAATTTAATTAAAAGTAAAATTATTAGTCTGTTAAATGAATTGTAATGTATAATATTTTCAATGTTTGGTTGATATAAGTTTACATATTTCAATGTACATTTGAATATCTGTCTGTAAGGATATATTTATCCATAGGCAATATATTAAATAAATAAATAAAAAAAAATAAATAAATATAATAAAATAACATTTAGAGATGAATTGATGCCAATGATTAATATAAATGAAAACAAATGATTTAAATAACAATGCAAATATCATAGAAGGAGCAATCAAAAAATTTTCAATTAAAATTAATATACATGTGTAAATCAAAACTATAATATTTACAATCAAATGGTTTAATAATGAGTTAAGAAGATTGAAACACGAAAAAATTCAAAAATATAGAATGTCCAAAATATCTAATACAAGCACTACTTGGAATAAGTATAACACAATTAGGAATATTTACAAAAAGATAGTTGAAGAAAAAAAAATAAATACACAAATAAACAAATTATTAGTGTTAAAGACCAGAAACAAATGTGGACACAAAAAGAAATCTGTAATATTTAATGAAATTTAATATAGTGATGATTACCAAATAACCAATCAATTTAATAAGTATTTAATACAGTATTAAAGGCATAAGAAATATTATTGAAGATCTGCAATATGTAAATTTAGTTCCTGTGGTAAATAAATCATTTAAATTTCGTACAATATATAAGAACTGAAAAATATTTGTAAACATTTAAACAATAAATCTGACTTTAATAAATTATCCGTTAATATTATACTTAAAAATTTGGGACATTGTAGGCAAAGTAATTTTATATGTTATTAACAAATCGTTTGGAATAGGCATATTTATTGAAACTATGGTGATTCCGATAGAAAAACTAAATAAAACAAATATGTAAGTGCGAAGGATTTAGACCAATATTTTTTTTTAAAAACTTGTGAAAAAATAATTGAAAGAGCTATAAAAGAGCAATTGAAAGAATATGTGAAAAAACAAACTTTTCTCTAAATATCAGTCGGGTTTTCGTAAAACGTACTCATGTAAAACTGCGGTAAACTGTGTGATAAACAGATAGAAAAGTTAGATAAAAACAATAAAATATTAGCAATCTTCCTCGATTTTAAAAGAGCATTTGGAACTATAGGCAGTTTATGACATTTCCAGTTTATGAAATACTTGTTTAAAATTAAAAATTTATAAAAAATGAAAAGGAACTATTTTCTTCGCTAAATGCGTTTGTTTATTTTCAAACCCTCATTAAATCGTCCCAATAAATTTACATAACATCGCCATTGATTGTTTTAGTCTAAGTTCATTCCAAAAAACGGTCGCCAAACACAACTTGACCTTCTTTGGCGGCGTTCCAGCCTGAGAAACCCACTGTTGTGGTGGATGCACGTTTCGTTCACTGTTACACGAGACGGCGAAAAAACTCATCTAAGTATATTGCGGTAGAAAAACGCCAAATAATCCTGCAAAGTTGTCACACGATTTCGTTTGTGCTCGAACGCGGCACCCATTTTGTGGACAGATTTGAGATCATTCAAAATTGAAACCCCTGAGCCATGTCATAGGCCTATGGCTTCCAAAATTGTACGGTCACAAGGAAATTCTGTAAACCACTTTTTATCATTGAAATTTATGATGCAGAGTTTCCAATAGTATTTATCAAGCTCATCCTTGATTTTGGTGCTGGCTTTGTTTTCGCCAAAAATAGTGCTTAATATGTGCTAGTTTTGTTTACCATTGGGCACATTATATTATAACTACAACTTTCGTAGCAAGAAAGGAGTGGTTCTTATCCATTTGAAGAATATTGAGAATTGATTAAGATCATTTCGATCCTAAAGCCTATATTCTTTTGGTTTCCTAGACATACATACTTAACTAATAAATATGTATAAGTATAAGCATAATTATATACAACTGTGTATATATGTACATATGTAGAACGCAACAAGGATTGAAGTGTAAAACTATGAAATAAAAACTAGTCCCATTATAAAGTTATATTAGTTTTCCCTATTGGGTTTTTATTCCCTTCCAAGGGTTCCGAAGTTATAATGAACCTTGTCAATCATATACATAAATGGATATTATAAACATAAATATTATTAACTAATGAAAAAATGTATTGTTTGTTGTGGCTTTAGCTCTTCATATGCCGACATTTCATTGGTTGCTAAAACCAAATCGTCAGTGAAGTTTAAGCAGTTTGAAAACATTCAACCTCGGATGTTTATGCCACATAAATCAAATACAATAGCAACCAATGAAATGTCGGCATATGAAGAGCTAAAAACACAACAAAAAAATACATTTTTTCAATGCATTTTGCAAAAGCTCTACTTGTTTCTAACGATTAGTTGGGGAGAATATCCCAAATAATAAATTTCAATATTAAGTATTAACTAATATGATATTATATGTATAATATTTAACACAACATACATATGTAATTAATCTATCAGCAGTATGAAATCGAGAGCATTTATCGAATGCTGGCTGTTTTCTTTTAAAAAGTGCTGATGCGTTATTTTGAATTTTCGTTATTTTTCATAAACACAAATTTTGACTTTTATGCACACATGATAACGTGTCGTAGTGAATCGTAAGCAATAAAAAACTCAACTTTTTGTAAATCTTTTGATGATACGTTGTTTTGCATTTTAGTTGACGATATTTTCGCGTGTGTAAATGCATACATATGTACGTACTATACATATAAATTTACTTCTTTTAAGCCCTAAATTGATTAAAGGTGTATTTCAAATTTGGTTCTGCTGGCTTCAATATAGAGCATTTAAGTTCAAAGCTCCAGTTTCGGTTTAATAAGCTGCAATAATCCGATCACAAACTGAAATGGGTATACATGCAACAACCAGTAATCAGACACCATTTCCACTAGTGCAAATAGGTGCATGATTAAAATAAATATGCACATGTTTTTCATACACACATCTGCACACATACTTACATACATATGTATGTACATAGTATGTACATAAGTACATATAAAGTATCTTCGCGTACATTAGACTTGTTCGCATTTGCGCCAAAAATACTTGAATTGCATTTTTTTGTAATTGCAATTTGTTAAGAATTTTTGAAATTTATTTTTAGCAAAAAGTATTAATTAATGGAAGGTTTGACAAAGCGTTAAATAAATTATGACAAATTATAATTTTTACTGAATACTTTACAAAAGCTAACTTGGTTTGAAATTGCACACTTTGCGAATTCAAAGTAAATAAAAAACATTTTAGATACATATGTACGTAATTATGATTCAATATGATCAATTGCTAGTCTGCATATTAGTGCGGAACTAAAGAGAGGATGGAGGATAAGAGAGAATAGAGGAAGTCATTACCAAATTTAATCAAAGTAATATTTACAGCTTATAAACTACAGTAAAACTGTCCATTGTATGGACTTCGTTAAAGGGTTATAACAAACCCCAGAAAAATTCTCTAGTTTCTTTATGCTCAAACTGTTATCAAATTTGTTATTCGAGATATTCTCCAAAATAACTAAAAAAATATTTATGTACAAACTTTTTTGAAATAAAAATTTAATTTTTCATAAGCAAACAAAAAAAATGCTAATTGGTTCGTTCGGCAGTTTTGAACTTATAGCGTTACCAATGAGAATGTAGTCAAAGGAAAAATCTATTATCCTTTTGTGATGAATAAATTAAAAATATGTAGCATCATTTTTTTAAAGATTTTTCTGCGAATATAAGACCCACTACAAAGTCGATGATTCTTTCTCATACGAATGAATATTCTAGGATACCGGAGCGAGTAAAGAAATGCCTGCTAGTATCAATAAACTAAGAGTTACAAAGAGTAAATGCAAGAAAGAGTTTACGAAGGACATCTGTTCTGCAGAAAAAATTACTTGTTGGGTACTCGTTCTTCATCTTTAGGTAAAATAAACCATACAATGCCTATTATAGCTTTTGACCGAATAAATCATTTCTCTTTCAGTTTAGCCAACATTTTTATTAAAAAATACATATTTTTTACAAAAAAATCATTTGGAAGCAGGATCTTTATTGTCGAATAGTACTGGTATTCAAAAATTATTTTCCTATATATCAGTTATTTGCCATAAAAACGATATCTTTTCGTAATTGATTACATTTTTATTAAAAAAAAATTATTCTAAGAATGGAGAAAAATTATACTAAAGTTAAGTAAAATTTTGTGGAAAATTGGTATTTTTTATAATATTAAAAAAGTTTTTATACTAGCAGCGAAGAACTTTTCACTGAATCCCAATATGAGAAGGCTTTAACGCTGTACGACAAGCATTTTGAACTCAAATTGGGTAAATTTTAGGACCATGGCCTTTATGACGAGTAATAGATAAAACGTATAAAAATTAAAAATGAAAACTGTGTAACCCAGAAACACCGACACTTTTCGCGTCATGATATTTTGTGTGGATTATATCTTTGCTAACAGCGTTTGTGGTTGATAGTGTTGGGTTTGTGGGTATGGTGGGATGGGTTGTTGTTTTGTTAAGCAAATGGCATTTCACTTACGTAGATTTTGTTTTTGATTTTATAAATAAATATGCAGTAATAAAATGGGAGAATTATTGGAATAGTAAATAAATAGTTTTAAGGACAGAAATAATACATTATTTTTACAAATGCATGATGTATGAACCATCGCTCTAAAGGGATGTCCCCAAAACGACTCTCGTTTTATTATTGTACTTCACAAATATAATCTTTCATAAATTTTTTAAACCCTTGATATATCGAAATATAATCTGAAATTAATGGGAATTAACGTGATTAAAGAAAAACGTTGCTTAGTCTCTTCAATCTAGTACAAACTGTCGACAATAGTGATTATGTCGAATATGTGTGCATGTATGTATGTATGTGCAGTTCTATTAATTTGTACTTAGCCGCATCATCATAGATTATAATCAAATAAAAATGATTGTCCAATGCGTTTTTTGAAAGTCTTAACAGCAGCGTTACCGTTGAGAACTTTAGAAAAGTGTCACAAATCGAGTATTTTTCACAAAAAAGGGTTCCCAAAAAGGGTATTTTAAGAGGAAAAAAGGGTTAAGACAAGAAATCATATTTTTTCAGTTTCGCACTAAATGATAAGAAACAATTAACAATGATATGATTGTAATAGAAATGTAAGAGGCAGAAGTAAAAATAAAAGTAATTATTAGTAAAATCCAAAAAAAGAATTTTTATACAGTGGAGGCTCATAAAAGTTAAGACGCGCAAAAGTTAAGAATACGGAAAAGTTAAGCAGCTTTCTGTCACCATACGGAACTCTAAAAAGTTAAGTGCTTCTTAACTTTTTTGAGTAATTTTTGTTTTTATTTAATTTTTTCTATTTTTAACATCATTTTGAATTCTTATATGTATGTCGATTGTTGCATTAATATATGTAGTACTATATAAGTACATGGGTAGCATAAAAAATTCAACACATATCCAATCGTCATTTACCGTTAAAAAATTCTTTACATTCGTACGTAATGTTTCATACTATTTTTGCATCAGTTATTAGTTTTCTTTTGATCGTAACAATGTCAGCAGCACGTAAGCAAAAAAGGTTATCAGTTGCCGAAAAATGCAAGATTTTAAAAAAATTAGATGAAGGCGTTTTGGCTAATCGATTGGCCATTAATTTTCATGATTCTGAATCTTCAATTTCTAAAATTAAAAGAAACAAAGCAAACATTTATGCTGCAGTGTCAGGTACATGTGACGAAATTGAGAGAAAGACTTTACATAAGGCAGAATTCGTAGATTTGGAGAAGCAGCTGTACAAATGGTTCTTATATCAACGTGAAAGAAACTGTCCACTAAGTGGTCCTATTTTAAAAGCTAAAAATTAATACATTTGCATACATACATATATACATGTGTATTAAATACATATTAATAATATATATACAATGTATAAATACATGTATAAACACATGCATTTTCCATATCACGGAAAAGTTAAGAATTCGGAAAAGTTAAGCACCCTCAAAACAAACTACTTAACTTTTTCGAGCCTCTACTGTATTAATATTGAAAAAATAGGCATTATGTACATATGTATAGATATATATTCCAACATTCCAACATTTAATTGTTTAATAATATGTACTTTACATCCTATATCTAAAACTTTTTTTCAAAATACATATCGCCAAAATAATTTAAAAAGCCATAAAGGATAAAATACACATAAAGAAAGAACTATAAAATATTATTAAATATAATGTTGGAATTACTGAAAATGTAGCAAAAAAGCCCTATGCTTAATTTTAATTGTAGCACTATATATAAACTGTTTACGTTTACACTTAATAAGTCTTTTGTCTCCTATTGCAAATATTTTTCAGATTTTAGGTATGTACCTATTTTTCAAATTAGCATCCTATTTATTAGAATTATTTGTAATTAAATCTTTTTTCGGAGTACAAAATTCCAGCTCTGCTTCCTAGAAATTTGGAGATGACAGCATAGAAGTAGCAAGCTTCTACGTTAAGTCTATTCGGAATTTTATTTTTCAGCACGGCAAAGGTCCCGAAAAAGTCGGAAATGTATGTATGTATATAAATTTGAATATACGAGTAAATAGAAAAAATTGTTATTTCTTAAAAAGGGGCAAAAAGTTGCCCGAACTGGTTAAAAGTAATACAAAAGTGACATTTTAGAAAAGCGTCAATGGCTTCAAAAAATGGTAAAAAATTATACTTCAGGGTCACAACGATAACGCTGCTGAAAAATCGAGTTTGAAAGCAAAACTTGTCATTAAATTTGCTATTAGAGAGTATTACAAATCTTTGTTGTCAAATATGTGATATTCAAATGTCGGGATTGTGTAGCTAGTGTGGTGATTTAACAAATGCCAATTTTTAGATATTCCTGAATACTAATAGGAATATGAGTATCCGAAATTCGGAAGCACGAATATTAAATTTTAAATTAAAATATCTTCACGCACATTAGAGTTTGTAAAAATTATCATAAAACTTTAATAGATATCAATCGATTATCTAGAAATATATATGCAAAATACAACTACTCAAACACACCTAATAACAATAAATTAGTAAAAAATAATTCCATACTACTATATTCAACATTAGTAAGAAATACCGACAATAAATCACTTTCTTATCTTTCATAATCGGTATCATTTGATTTTTAAAGACCTCCAACATTGCTTCATGCACTCCCGAATACACAACGAATTGTATACCCTTTTAGTTTACCCCAAGAATATTCTTATTTATGTTCAAAGTTTTTTCTAAAAACTATTAGAAATGAATATCTTTTGTGCCATTTATTTAAAGTTTCTTACACTATGAATTTTTTTTGGGATAAAAATATTCGACAAATATTCGCCTGAATTTGGCGATATTTGAATATTCGTTACATCGCTAGCAGTTAGACAGACTGTGTATATTGAATTGAGAAATACGGCGTAAAGAAGTAGTAAAAACTAAAAAAATGGGATAGAAATTGTAGAAAACTGCAAACCATAGACGAGCTTGAGACTGTCGCCTGCGCTCTGCGTGCATTCAGATGCACAACGGCGAAAATTAAAGATTATCTTATATTAAGCAAACTTATATTTTCTTTTTTTACAACTCAAACGATTCTCAGAAAATATGTATATTTAAATTAATAGATATGAGCTGTTTTAAATGAATAAGAAAAAAATAAAAATTACTGCTTACACAATTTTGAAAAATAAGTACATATGTACATATGTATATATTAATATGTACGTAGTACATACACGTGTATGTATGTATACTATACTCGTAAGTATGTATACATATGTTCGAGTGTATGCAAATGATCATAAATTTATATAACGTATGTACATACATGTATGTGTATGTATACATACGCATGCATAAGAATACAAATTTTTTTTAAACGTAGGATTAAACCGATAATTTTTGTTATAATTATGTATATACATATATGTATGTAAGTTCCTGTCGTTCCTTTCAGGAGCATAGGCCCACAACGTTTTATCAGATTGTTTATTTATACTATTTGCGGTTTCGTTATATTTGTATTCCTAAAAATTTTGAAATTTTGCGACCACGTCTTGGAGTTTTTTTTTTCATTTAATTTTTCCAATTTTTACTCAAATTGGTCTCATATCAGTATATCAGTGAGAGTGTTTGTTTTAAATTGTAAAAATCAATCTTTCATTTCTATTAAAGATTCATAGCCATTGTACATGGAACTGTAATTATTCGGATATTAATACTATGAGAATTACAAACGGAATGAAAAATTTGTATGCATTCTATGTGCAACTGCAGTTAATGATATTAAATAATTATTAGTCACCAAATCAAATTAAAAAAGTTATACAATGCCAACAAGACAGAAAATGCTCTTGAAAGCAAGAAATGCTAAATTATGCTGTTGAAGGCAAAATATGCAAAAATATCGTCCCTACCATGTCCAAATATGAATGACAAATTCCTTTTTGCAGGTCCGTTACTTTCATCTTGTATTGGATATGACAGTCATCTAAAAACTACGATTAAAACTGCTTGTTACGATTTTTTTAAATAAAAATTAAAAAATACATAAGTACATATATTATGAAATACTTTGCTGACCTTTGCTGTGCGATTTGCAGTGACATTCACTGTACCATACTAGAGAAGAATGAAAACTTAGTAAGACATTCACATTCGATAGTTACTACGGTCGATATGCTCTGACAAATCGATGCCAAATTCCTTGACGAGCTCTAATACGAATATTGAGCTAAATTCCTAGTATGATTACATTCGTGCACGTAAGAAAGAGAATATAATAAATCATATTTTTGGTTGCCCTTCTTGTTAACTTTGAGAGCAAACAAAGAAAAATACTATGAGAAAGAGAACAAGATATGTATGCCATTATTATTTGTGAGTCTTTTTATTATTCTTTAACTCAATACAGGATAAGGCGCCATACTGCACTGCCATACTGTATATTTTTAAAGGATCTCAACAGAAAATGAATAAAGTTTTAGTAATGCTTTATTGTATTCTTATTATTTATTATGCTGACAAACAAAAAGCTGTTACAAGAATAGCAGGTTTTATTGAGGACTGTTATTTTGAAACGCTATCTGCGGACCACGCGTCACGAGAAGATAACGCTGATGAAGACAGTGGGGCATATATGTACATACTTATGTATGTATGTATAATCGATATTCAGCGTGATCAAATTAATGATTGCGCATTTGTTGTTTGACAAAATGGTGAACATTTGTGCACTGAAATAATTTATGATAGTCAAATTAATGTAAATGTCTTATATCAGTTAGAACATTTAGCAGAACTAGAAATAGAACTACCTATAACATATATTAGCGTCTTCTAGCAGCTAACATATTTACTCTAGCGAAGAAAATAAAATAGTTAAAGATCTAAAACAAATATGAACTTTGTTATACCACATAATTTGCAAATTTGAATTTAGGGAACGAAAACTGCTATATCTGCCAAGTTTCAATAAAATCTGTTGTGAAACCCGTGGCCACTAATGGATTAAAATAAAATTATTTATTTACTCCTGTTAAATGACTCGATTTAAAATGTTGCGGTAAATTGATAATATCCAGCTCAATTAGAAAAGTAAATATTATAAACTAACTCATATCTGAGGGCGGCGCTTTTTCCGAATATTGTTGTTTCAGAATCTTTTCCTTGTTTACAGTTTCTCAATTATATCTTTGGACAATATTCTTTATGATTAAATTTTTATTTCACACGTTCACGTATTTCGCGAATTTTATGCATTTGTTTTTTAATGAATGTTATTCCATGTGAAAGAAGTTGCAGAGTGTTTATTTACGAAATAATTGCCCCATGTACAGTAAGTGACCGAATATTTAAATTTAAGAAATGCTAGGAACACGAGTTAGCAAATATATTATTGAATTAGTAACTCAATTATTATAAGGGCTAATCAACCAGGGGATCGCCACTATATGTAATCTAAATAGGACTGATACAACATCAAATCCCGTGTTAAAAAACAAGGAAGGTTCGAATTAAAATTCAATCAATGCGCAGACGTTTGCAAGCAGTAATTGATGCTCAAGGTGGACACACAAAATGTTAACAACTTAAAATCCAATAAACATTTTATAGATTGAAACTGATATATGCAAATATTTATTTGGCAGCACATAAATTAAAATATCTCCCCTTTTTAATATCCCATAAGAACATTTTTATAAAAGATTAACTTTTCTCTCGATTTATTATATTTATAAAAATTTAAATTAAAAAAATAATATAAAGTTGGTTATTTGAATGAGAAATCAAAGTTTCTTCGGAAGTTTTTAATTTTTATTTCATTTGCAAAAATTTTTTTTACAAACTGTATGCACACTTTGTTCACATCTTGAGGGGAAAATGTAATGAATATACATACATACTTATGCTAAATATAAACTGAATGACAACGTTGTTCTCAGAGAAAATAATCTCAACTACTCAACTACTGCGAGCGAAATCAGCCCGTTCTGATACATCAATAAATATCACTAATATTAAAAAAAACCAAAAACAAATCATTCGTTATTATCAAAGCGCAGTTTTACTCAAACCTCTGCCTTTGCTCTTATTACTGTAGTTATTTTCAGAAAATTGGTGGCACATTCACTGTTAGTAATAAAAACAGTCGTTATCAAGCCACCCGACTATGCAGTTTACAATAGTTTGTTTTCTATAACGTGTAAGAAATTAATATTAAAATGAAAAAGATATGAGAAGAGCTCATTCATTCTATTCTATAGAATACAACGACAACAATACAATTTGCTAAATAAAAAGAGTTTCACAAATTTTTATAAAGGGAAAAATTACTTTATAAAAACTTAAGGGGTGGAATGAAACAAAATCTGAAAGAAACGCGTAATTTATCATACGACATACTAAGTGAGTTTCGTTCAGTTGGTGAAGAAAAGATAAATAAAACTTAAAAACGGAAACATAACACTGTATAAAATACTGCAATAATGTTCTCATATTTAAGAAGATAAATAAATATTTTGAAAAGAAAAAGAAAATAACTGTGATTATAAGACCGGATAAGTAAATAAATTATATAATTAAAACTAAAATTAAATAGTCAATCGCCACGAATATACAACCAATCGCCTGTTTTTATGTAAAGTAAGTACATACATTAATTAAAAATTACACCGTGCTACAATGAACGTAGGCTGTGTACTCTGCTGCCAGTAGATATGTAATTCACCGCAATAATTAAAATTAATGAAAGAAGAACGTATAGCTTAAGCAATTTTTTAGCATTTCGTACTTTCTCAGTTAGTATTTTAGGACAAATTCTAACCCATACTTATTTATTTATTCCTTCCTAGAAGAGCGTTTCAATGGTTGTGTATGATATTTTTACAGGACTTTTTAAACTGAACTTTTAGTGAATCTCAGAAAAATAGTTTAAAACTTTTAATTTACACACAACATATACTACGTTTATACGCACGTCTTATTTGCAAATAAAAAAGAATGTTGCCGTATAATTTTTTTATTGTAACTTATTAACTCACTTAACAAGTCGTGAATAACGACACTATTTGCAAATAAAAAGTAATACGTTGCCACTTCATGAAAGTTTTTTGTGTGTTACTTACCAAACAATCATATTTTCGTCACATGTCATCATTAATAATAACATAAGTTCTGTATGCAATTACCCGTATAAACAGTGAATTAGTTATTTGCAAATAGTTCTATTTGCAAATAAGACGTGCGTATAAACGTGGTAATAGTGGAAAAATAAAATAATATTCTTCTCTCAATGAGTATACGACAGATGAAGGGCGATGTGGCGATTAATTGTGAAGTTTTAGCTTCATATTTTTCCATATTTCCTTTGTTTCAATAAATTTACTACAGCAGATTTAATTAAAAACTGAATTTTAATTTCTCTCAAAACATGAACACGATTTAAAAATCAATTTGGCAATGCATTTTCATTTGTCCACAATTTGTACCGGAACTCAAATAAGCATTTTGTGTTTGTTTTTTGTTTAATATGTAGCCCTGTGTTGTATGTATGTAAGTTAATATAATATTTTTATACAATATACCGAAGCAATTAAATATTGTAATATAAATACCGAATTAAAATTTTAATTAAAAATACTCTATTCAATTGATGTTGCCTTTTTGAATCTTACATAAACATACTACTCTGATTTTTGCGGTTGATATAAGTAGTTTAAGGTTATTTTCAAATTGCATTTTTAACTGCGGAGATTAAAATGATGATATTTAAAACATATCAATAGAATCAAAGGTTTGCAAAAAAAATTTAAATTTATTTTGCCCTATTAGAGAAAAGAAACTAATTTTATATTAAATTGGGATTGTTTATTTGCCGCTGACAATAAATATTACATCTGTAAGGCGTACAAATTCGTCAGACGCAATATCTTCGTTTTTTATGTGACAGTAATTTTATAATTTAATTTAAAAAAAGAATAATTTAGATTAAAAAAAAATTAAAAATAACAATTTTTCACAAATTTGTAGAAGTAATTCCTAATTTAAATTAAAATTTTGCCAATTGGGTCTTAAGAAGTATAAAAAATGCACTAAAGGATCCTTTGAAAGCAATAAAAATGCCAATCCTTGAGAACAACTTCCATTTTTTTATTTGGGGAATGTCGCTTTTCCTTAAAAGGTTATTGGCACAAAATGTATGCACAATCAAGCTAAATTTCAAAATTCAGTTCTAGGATTTAATATTTTTTTATGTTTATTTATTAGAATTTGTTTCGCCGTACAAATTCGTTCATTCTTGCAACTGATTGTATAAAGATTGTAACAAAACCAAACAGATCAGCATGATATTTGAGTTGTTTGTATAAGTTTTGTGGTCTACTGTGTTTCTATTTTTGTAATTCTCACGCGAGGTTGAAAGCTTTTCATACAGTGGTGGAAGGTCCACTGGCACAAGTTTAGGAGTTCATTAGCCAGAGTTTGCTAAATGTATAATGATAAACTCTCTTCCAAGTTAATACCCACTTTTGGTAATATATAACGTTGTTATTCGCTAAATGAAAAATTAGTTCTTTAGTCAACAAGTTAAAATGAAAATATATTTCAATTTCCTTCCACCCTTTTTATTTATGAAAGTGTGTTTATTCCAGCAGCAGATCTTTTTAATTTAAATAACTATTTTTAATTGTATTTTTTCAATACCTAAAAATTTATTTCTTGACGATGATAGCCGAAGTTCCCGCAAAATATTGAATAAATAAAATTTAAATAAAATTACCTGCTGCTATAATAAACATATTTTCACAAAAGTCAAAATCATATGAGTAGAAATATTAAAATGAGAAAAAATTCAAGCTGAAAATATTTTCCATCTTTACTTGAAACATTTAACGAATTGCAAGAAAAAATAAAACAAACAAATCAAAAGGGAAATAAGCTACCATATCAATAATTATTATCTTTCCATGTCGATGAAAATTTTTTTGTAAGCCGAAATTTTATTGTTTCATAAAATGATAAGGGCATTCTTAGCGATAACGATTTTGAAGTCGCAAAACACATTATTAGTTGTAAGTTTTCTAATCTTATATAACCCTTAAACCAGAACCCATGAATTGGTTTCAACATAAATTTCCTATGTAAACAATTCAATTCCAATATGGCACTACTCGTATTAACGGCATGTACTCACTCATCCACTTACGAGTGTCGGAGTATTTTTTATTATTATCTAATTTATGTACTCGTTATTTAGGTAAATTTAGAGAAATATAAATTTTGTTTTTTTTGCGATTTCTCCCCCTTCAAAGTTGCTGCTATAAATATGAGAAAATTGCAAATTTCTAATTGGAATAAGAAAGGAACCACACGAGTAAATTGCACTATACATATAATATGTATGTACATATGTATGTACATATGTACATGTTTAAATAAAATGTTTAGGCAGTTTATGGTCGTCGATTTCTTTGGCATTTACAAGATTTTATATTATATTATTTATATTATATATAATCATATATTGGAGGGATATATATATATATATATATATATATATATATATATATATATACACATATATATATATGTATATATATATATATATGCATATATATGCATATATATATATATATATATATATATATATATATATATATATATATATATATATACACATATATATATATGTATATATATATATATATGCACGTCTTATTTGCAAATAAAAAAGAATGTTGCCGTATAATTTTTTTATTGTAACTTATTAACTCACTTAACAAGTCGTGAATAACGACACTATTTGCAAATAAAAAGTAATACGTTGCCACTTCATGAAAGTTTTTTGTGTGTTACTTACCAAACAATCATATTTTCGTCACATGTCATCATTAATAATAACATAAGTTCTGTATGCAATTACCCGTATAAACAGTGAATTAGTTATTTGCAAATAGTTCTATTTGCAAATAAGACGTGCGTATAAACGTGGTAATAGTGGAAAAATAAAATAATATTCTTCTCTCAATGAGTATACGACAGATGAAGGGCGATGTGGCGATTAATTGTGAAGTTTTAGCTTCATATTTTTCCATATTTCCTTTGTTTCAATAAATTTACTACAGCAGATTTAATTAAAAACTGAATTTTAATTTCTCTCAAAACATGAACACGATTTAAAAATCAATTTGGCAATGCATTTTCATTTGTCCACAATTTGTACCGGAACTCAAATAAGCATTTTGTGTTTGTTTTTTGTTTAATATGTAGCCCTGTGTTGTATGTATGTAAGTTAATATAATATTTTTATACAATATACCGAAGCAATTAAATATTGTAATATAAATACCGAATTAAAATTTTAATTAAAAATACTCTATTCAATTGATGTTGCCTTTTTGAATCTTACATAAACATACTACTCTGATTTTTGCGGTTGATATAAGTAGTTTAAGGTTATTTTCAAATTGCATTTTTAACTGCGGAGATTAAAATGATGATATTTAAAACATATCAATAGAATCAAAGGTTTGCAAAAAAAATTTAAATTTATTTTGCCCTATTAGAGAAAAGAAACTAATTTTATATTAAATTGGGATTGTTTATTTGCCGCTGACAATAAATATTACATCTGTAAGGCGTACAAATTCGTCAGACGCAATATCTTCGTTTTTTATGTGACAGTAATTTTATAATTTAATTTAAAAAAAGAATAATTTAGATTAAAAAAAAATTAAAAATAACAATTTTTCACAAATTTGTAGAAGTAATTCCTAATTTAAATTAAAATTTTGCCAATTGGGTCTTAAGAAGTATAAAAAATGCACTAAAGGATCCTTTGAAAGCAATAAAAATGCCAATCCTTGAGAACAACTTCCATTTTTTTATTTGGGGAATGTCGCTTTTCCTTAAAAGGTTATTGGCACAAAATGTATGCACAATCAAGCTAAATTTCAAAATTCAGTTCTAGGATTTAATATTTTTTTATGTTTATTTATTAGAATTTGTTTCGCCGTACAAATTCGTTCATTCTTGCAACTGATTGTATAAAGATTGTAACAAAACCAAACAGATCAGCATGATATTTGAGTTGTTTGTATAAGTTTTGTGGTCTACTGTGTTTCTATTTTTGTAATTCTCACGCGAGGTTGAAAGCTTTTCATACAGTGGTGGAAGGTCCACTGGCACAAGTTTAGGAGTTCATTAGCCAGAGTTTGCTAAATGTATAATGATAAACTCTCTTCCAAGTTAATACCCACTTTTGGTAATATATAACGTTGTTATTCGCTAAATGAAAAATTAGTTCTTTAGTCAACAAGTTAAAATGAAAATATATTTCAATTTCCTTCCACCCTTTTTATTTATGAAAGTGTGTTTATTCCAGCAGCAGATCTTTTTAATTTAAATAACTATTTTTAATTGTATTTTTTCAATACCTAAAAATTTATTTCTTGACGATGATAGCCGAAGTTCCCGCAAAATATTGAATAAATAAAATTTAAATAAAATTACCTGCTGCTATAATAAACATATTTTCACAAAAGTCAAAATCATATGAGTAGAAATATTAAAATGAGAAAAAATTCAAGCTGAAAATATTTTCCATCTTTACTTGAAACATTTAACGAATTGCAAGAAAAAATAAAACAAACAAATCAAAAGGGAAATAAGCTACCATATCAATAATTATTATCTTTCCATGTCGATGAAAATTTTTTTGTAAGCCGAAATTTTATTGTTTCATAAAATGATAAGGGCATTCTTAGCGATAACGATTTTGAAGTCGCAAAACACATTATTAGTTGTAAGTTTTCTAATCTTATATAACCCTTAAACCAGAACCCATGAATTGGTTTCAACATAAATTTCCTATGTAAACAATTCAATTCCAATATGGCACTACTCGTATTAACGGCATGTACTCACTCATCCACTTACGAGTGTCGGAGTATTTTTTATTATTATCTAATTTATGTACTCGTTATTTAGGTAAATTTAGAGAAATATAAATTTTGTTTTTTTTTGCGATTTCTCCCCCTTCAAAGTTGCTGCTATAAATATGAGAAAATTGCAAATTTCTAATTGGAATAAGAAAGGAACCACACGAGTAAATTGCACTATACATATAATATGTATGTACATATGTATGTACATATGTACATGTTTAAATAAAATGTTTAGGCAGTTTATGGTCGTCGATTTCTTTGGCATTTACAAGATTTTATATTATATTATTTATATTATATATAATCATATATTGGAGGGATATATATATATATATATATATATATATATATATATATATATATATATATATATATATATATATATATACACATATATATATATGTATATATATATATATATGCATATATATGCATATATATATATATATATATATATATATATATATATATATATATATATATACACATATATATATATGTATATATATATATATATGCATATATATGCATATATATATATATATATATATATATATATATATATATATATATGCATATATATGCATATATATATATATATATATATATATATATACATATACATATATATATATATATATATATATATATATATATATATATACATATATATATATTGGAGAGGTGTGATAGCCCATGTCATATGACATACACTTAAGCCAGTGAAGGCTAGTTGTGCGCTGCCTTTAATTATTAAACACAACTGCCAGAGTTCTGCGGCAGGATTCGAACCTGGGACCTTCGCACTACGAGTTTATATACTATGAGCGTCAAAACTGAGTAATCACCACTGAAATGTGTTGTTTTCTTCAGAGAAAAGGAATAATACATTATAAATATCTATTTACGTTGCCGAAATAAAATTATTTATTCAATATTTATAACGTGTTAACATTAAAAATGGTCTAAATTAAAAAAAAAACAATTATTTTTTGTACTTTATAGCAAAAAAAATCAATAAATACGTACATGAATCAAAAATGTTGAAAATTCAATATTATTCAGAAATTAATATTTTCTTTGGGCACCTTTGGCCTTTTTTACACAATTTTTTCTGTTTGGCATGGATTCCACCAACCTTTTGGTATAATCAGTAGGAATTTTTGACCATTCTTCTTTAAGCGCTTCCTTCAGGCTTTCTTTGCTATAGATGTTTCTTTTACTGAGGTGGGTGACAAAGTTGGCTTGGTGTTCGGTATACAAGCCACTACTTTGCCAAACGTGATGTATGCTTGGGCAAATCCAATTTAGCGACGCTTGGCGGGACATTCTTTGCTAAAATCTGTATATAGCCTTGAGCGTTCATTGTCGTTTCAATGAAGTCAAGCTCCCCAACTCCAGATGCCGCACCCCCAAACCATAACTGACCCACCACATAATCCATGATTTGTGTTTATTTACTTTTGCGATAAAAGGATTTCTTCTCGGACGGCGGCCATAAAATCCGTATTTATGCAATATGCGTCTTATGGTACTCCCGCTTGCAGATTTCTCCGATTCTACACTGATGTCCTTGGCGATTTGTACCGCGCTGGAATGGGATTTTTTTTAACTACGGCAGCAATCTTTCTCTCTTCTCTTTCATCTAATTTTTTTGGACGACCTGTGCGCTTAAAATTATCTATTTTCTTGAAGTTTTTCAATTTATCCACGATTTTTTTACAGAAGTGTGGTGTCTTCCTACAATTTTCTCGATTTCTCACTTATGGGAATTTGTACTGAAATTTTATAAAATGAATTCGGCTGTTTTGAATGTGCAACAATCTCCCATTTACACATACTTACATATGTACGGGTACATACATACATACCACCCTTATGATTAATGTGACGTGACAATCAACTATTGTTTTAAGTTTTTTATTTCCAATAAAAAACTTTATATTTTTGTGTCAAAACAATATCATTTCTAATTGATGAAAATAAATTGGAAGTATTTTCTAAGCACAGGTACTACTGTAATTTATCTAGATTTCATTCCTTCATTTCCAAAAGCAGCGCCTCAAATTTCCGAGAAAATGTTTAAAGAGGCATGAGAAATCGTAATTTAAAATTTTTTTAAGAGAAACTTTTTTGAAAGAATGGAATGCACTTTTTTTGCAATTTTCTATTGGTAGAAACAAACACATTTTTAAACTTACAGAAGCTGACTTCGCTTAGAACTATTATTATCAAGGGCGTAGCCAGGATATGAAATAGGGTGGTGCCACGAAAATTATGATTTTTTATGATTATGATTTTTTATGATTATTACAATTTCGATTTATTGGAGGAGTAATCTGCGTAGAGCTTCAGTCATTGTGGAGCGCAACTATGTTTTTACTCGCCTTAAAGTGCTAAATGACCGCTCAAAAGTCGCAGTAGTGCACGGCTGTGACAATAAAATTAGTAACGCCTTTTGGATAAAATAATCCAGCGTCTTTCAAAATACTCGCCAGCTCTAAGTCGACTAATTCGTCTTTACCCATTTTTTTGTTGCCAAAAATTATACCAAAGCTCAATTTCTCATCATCCAACTCATAAAAATGCTCAAACGTTTTTGTGGCATCCTTAAGCTCTTCCAGCTTCAAAGAAAGCATGTTTGACGGGTGCAAACAATTAATTGCAAACGCTGGCTTATTCTCTTCATTAAATCTTCTGTCCAGTGATGAAATTAAAGAATCTATATAAGGAATGTATATAGATCGCTTCCAGTATTCAGCAGGTGATGAAAACGGGGGATTTGAACGGTGCGTTTGACGAGAGACTATCCTTGGAACAGACATCTCTATTCTTAAATTGGCTGTGTTTTCTTGAATAGAAAAAAGCAATACGTCCACAATACCCTGTGCATTTTTTAATAACTTTATATTGTATGCATGTAAAAAAAATTATTATAGAATTAGGTGGGTGCCACGGCCCTCTAGGCCCATACCTAGCTACGCCCATGATTATTATTATAATTATTAACTTTTAATTAACAAGCACAAACTGCGAAGCTACCTGGCTTATCTGCAGAAACACCCGGAATCTGCGGCAGGAGAGTCGAACCTACGCCATTCGAACTACTAGTCTAGTACACTAGCTACTAGATCACGAAGGCACCTTAAATAAACTATGAAATACAACTGAATAAATTATTGCTATTGATTACTCGATCTTTCTTTACATTTAATTTAATAAAATACAACTGAACAACAAGATCAACTGAAATCTGATAAAATATAAATTTGTTAATTTTTTTTCATAACTCAATTAAATAACTCAATTAAATAAATACTCGTACATATGATTTCAATTGTTGCAGTTTAATTGGATACACACTATTAAGCGATTTAGGGTTTATAAATATGTATGTACATATACTTATGTACAAGGTGGCGCAGGCGTAATGACATAATTTGAATCATAATTTTTTTTTATAAATGAAAAAAAGATCTATGGTTTCATAAAAAGTTAATTCTTGAGTTGAGTATTGCATTCATGGCTTGTTGACAACTATTTTTCTATATACTATATACTATTTTTCTATGTATATGTATCTCAAATGCAAATGTAGCCAATTCAAGTTATGACATTACTTTTGTGCCACTAGTATATGTATATATATATATATATTTTAGGTTTTTTTATTTTTATCTTACAAAATTCGGACACATAATATTTCTTGAATATTATCAAAGTTCACACTGACTTAATAAGTTTCATATCTCAATTTTTTGTTTGTATTTATTGAGAATTAATAATAAATAACAACGTTTTATAGAATTACTATAACAACAATAATAATATGAAAATACGTGAACTAAAAATTTTTTTAATGGGTGAATGGATTAATTTTCCATTTGGGAATGTTTAAAATAATGATTTCAATAAACAATAATTAAAAAAAGACCTCATAGTTTGTTTATAATTTGAAAATATAAGTATGTATGTATGTATATATGTATGTATGTATATATTGTATGTATGAGCATATTTACATATGTATACATATACACACTTATGTATGCATGTACATATACATATAAGTATGTAATTGGATCTTCAAAATACCATTAATAAAATTCTTAAACACAGCCAAGTTTCACACTTGTTTTGGCTGTTGAAGAAAGAGTCAGTGCAGAAGGGTTGTGCGTACGTACCAGTGATGCCAGGAGTGTATTAAAGAAGAAGCGCTTATCGTTAAAAAAATTCAAGTTTTTTTTTTGTTAATATAGTTACATTTTGAGGCTGTCGTTAAATAAAAGGTAAAATTTTGTGATTTATAAATTCATATATGCTTGTATTGTCCTTTTGTTGAACCACGAATTGGTATGTCTCCAATTACAAAGTAAATACATATTATTTCCTTGTTTGTAAAACGAAATTTTCTCTCAAATTTATGAAAAGAGGCACTGAGCTAGAATTTGTGTCACGTGTAAAAAGTTACGAAAATTGGGCCCATATAACAAAATTATACATGGTTACGTCAAAATACATAAAATGTAACAAACGTAATCAATCAGCAACACTGCTACATACATATGTATGTATGTCCAATGATTCAAATAATACTTAGAATTTAAGGAAACTGATTTAATTTATTTATGACTATATTAATTTTTTTAATTTATTTACTTCTATTTGTTATTCCATATATATACAAATTGGAACAAAAATAAATTCTTGCTTTTAGTGGGCTTACTAATCTATGTATATGTATGTCTACCAAAGTTTCAGTGAACTTCAACAACTATATTTTAAAGCAATCTTGTATGCTTATACAAAAACTTTCAGATACAATATGAGAATTAAATAATTATTAAAAACTACCATAAAATCCTTAGAAAGCTTTAATACAAACAATACCACAACAAAAATTTTACATTCCGCATGAATTAATTAATTGGAAGTTTTTATAAAAGTATACGCAGATTGAATGCTTTGAAAAGTACTGATTGATCTGATCAGTGTATGAAATCAAACAAAACATTTCGCAAACGCGAAATAAACGCGACATAAATAAAGTTTTTTTAATCTTTTTTTACGGGTACACTTGCGAGTAAAACAAAATCTGAAAGGCATTTCGTTGAGTGATTGTTTTAGTTCTCGATTGATTCTCGTAGTGTACAATTATCATTTGTCAATCTGCCGTCGTTGAAGCAGCTGGAATTATATAAAACTAAATGAATGCGCCTATTTTAATCACAAAAAAAATTATTTTTTTAACACCTAAAACTGTATTTTTTAAATTCGCTGATGTTGATGGTGCAGCGATCTATCACACTAACAATAATTAAAAATATTATTAGGTTCAACTGTGAAATTCATCCCTCGAACTTGTTTGTTGTGGCTTTAGTTGTTCATATGCCGACATTTCATTGGCCGCTAAAACAAATCGTCACTGAAATTTAAGCAGTTTGAAAATATTCAACCTCATATGTTTATGCCAAACAAATCATATACAATATGAGAATTATTTATCGCGTATGAATATTACAAAATACATAATCATAGTAGGCTTAAAATGCTTTTATACAAACAGCACAACAAACCATTATACTCAATATGAGTCTATTTTAGTTTTCTTGCAACATGTGACAACAACTGTCTGCAGCTCGGCTTAACCGGCTAAAATTCAGCACAGCGCAAGTCTCTGGCCGTTACCACAAAAAAACGTAACCGACATAATTTTATCGCAGTCGACAATTTAAGATCATTAAAATTAACTTTGAAAACTGTTTAACAAAATTTACAGTAGTCCTACAAATTAGTAAAAAGACGATTAGTTAATCAAGAGCTTCTGCTGTAAAATTACGTGTTTGTCACATACGTTTTCTTTCGCGGTTAAGGCTCGATATGCATGTAAATCTTTTTTAATTTTCGTATATGGCAAAGTGTACTCGAATTAGGACAAAGATATTAATTTTGAAATTAAGTTCTCGTTTATTGGAAACTAATTGATAGCAAAATAATTTTTTACGTTTCTTATCAGTGATTCGCTAATCATGTTACTCATACATACGCGTATACACATGTATGTATTTATGTATGTACTTACAATATACAATTACACTGAAGTCTACATTAAGTACTAAAAATACAATCAACGAGCAAATGAAACTATTGCTGTTTATCTGCATTTAAATCAACAAGGAACAAAATGCAAATTCCTAAAAAGAAAAATGTGAAGCATTTTATTTAGAATTCTACTCGTAACACATCTTGTTTCTTTTCAAATCCTGTAACTCATTTCAAAATTTTTGCATTGACTATTTCGTAGCATCAGTGTAGATTATCAAGTATTAATGCTAAAGGTTAATTTATGCAAAAACTAATTCGCATACGACGTATGTACATACATATGTACATATATGATGGGTTATGTTTTACTAGGGCATGTAATGTATGTATGTATGTATAAAATACCTAGTTAAATAATCATCTTAATATTATAAAAGTGGCCAAGTTTTGTATGTTTGGATGTAGAGGCAATTGAACGACTCATATAAACTGCCCGTAAAGAAAAAAATGGAATGACGTTCATTGCTGCCAGAAATCCAATAGTACATTTTTTGAACTTCCTTGGAAGTCAACTTGACGAAATCTTCATAAAAAATACACATTATTTCTACAAATCTGTTAAACTCGATTTGAAATTGATTTTATTTCTTTAAATCTACATAAAAACATTATTTCTCTTCAATCAACAAGTGATAAAATTATTTTCACATATTGGCAAGTCTGTGACCTTCCCAACTGTACATCCTATTCTCAGTGGTAGTAGCTAGTCCTAAATTAATATAAAATTGTTTTAAATATTTAATATTGAAATTAATTATTTTGGATATTCTCAGCTTATTTAGATGTCATATGAATCGATCGGTTCGTACTCTTAAACTAAAATTTTGCATCGAATGCAACAGTTTTTTTTTCAGAAAATTCTACTTAAATCAAAATCAATCAAGGTCAGCCATATTTTTTTAAAGTATAATGGGCACATGTTGCATGTTGCATTATGCAATCGTATGCTTCACTTTCGTAAAAATGGTATAAAGGAATTATATTTGCTGAAAATAATAAATAACAAAAATAAAAAACGAAAATTTAAAAACTACGGAATTGCAAAATCGAAAATTACAAGAAATAAAATCATTTGCAATATGTACTACACATTAAAATATCTGATGAGTGAAGACTTAAGTTGTATTATTTGTGGGCGGGAAACAGCGAATTTGGTAACTTTATTGCATAATGTAAAAAATGGCGTCTAATAAATCGTCACAATTATTTGCAAAATATTTGCTAATTAACTAATAAGTTATTAATAATAAGTTATTATATATATATATATATATATATATATATATATATATATATATATATATATATATATATATATATATATATATATATATATATATATATATATATATATATATATATATAGTCTTGACAACTTCTCGCTGAAGGCTTGCGAGTATTTCAATCGCCAAAAAAAAAACAAAAAAAAACTGCAATTTGCTATTTGTTTATGGGCAAGTAAAACAGTAAATTCACAGATGTTAAGGAATGTTTAGGTAATTCGATTATTTCTGTGTGAAGTAATTGATAAAATTACGATTATTTTTATTTATTATTTGATGTTTACTTATTGATTACGATTACAAATAATCCAAAAGTAATAGGGATTACTATAAAATAATTAAAGGGAATCAAAAGCAATAAAAAAATAACCAGACTAATTTTATGTTCACTTATGATTTTATTTGATTATTTAAGATTTTTTTTAAACAATTGTTAACGTTGACAAAGTTGATAAATAGTACAAGATACAGAGATGGACAATGGTCATCACCAATGTATTTCTTCGCCGTTTGTAACTTTAAAAAATTATCGGATGCATACCATATATATATATATATATATATATATATATATATATATATATATATATATATATATATATATATATATATATATAATTTTAATAAGAAAAACTCTTATAAATGATGTGCCGGTTAAAAAAAATCAAATCAAATACTGGTTGAATTTTCAATGAGCAATAGTTTTCACCCATGCACTTGATAACGACATTCAATGCAAAAAAGGTTGAAAATAATCATGAATAATCAAAAATAATCATGAAAGTAGTCGAACTATTTTTTATTACATTTGATTATTTTATCGTAATCATAATCCCGATTATTTTTGATTACGTGCAATCGTAATCAATTAGTAATCGTAAATTCGCAACCAGAAAATTATATTATTATTACGACTCCTTTTTAAAATTTATTTAATTAATTACTAATCGTTATCGCAATTTTGACAAGTATGAGTAAAAGTCAATATTTTTTAAAGCGTAATTAAGATTTCGATCTACGGATTGCATCGTACATGATGCAGTTATGGCCATTGTGATTTTAAATTTCATAATTTAATGTGTAAATATTTTTTATTTTTCACACGAATTTATCTTTGGACGAAAATAAAAATGTTCCATAAAATTTTTTTATTGGGTCCAAATGAATTATAGCAAGAGCAACTTTATAATCATACAAATTGAACTGAAAGCTTTTTGAATACTCTAATATATTTCATGTACTTAATTACTGTGCAATTGAAATTATTTCTATTATAATATATATAATTTTTGTAATCAAGCGTTAGGTCTTTTTTTAAAAAATAATAATTTTATTCAATATTTCGACGCCTCTTTGGGCGTCTTCTTCAGGAAATTTTTTTATTAATATGACAATTGAAAAAAAAAAATTTTTTTTGAAAACTTATTTTACATACATACATAAATGAACAAATTGAAAAAATTTTTATGAACCAATCAAAATTTAATAAAGTAAAAAATTTTTTAAAGGAAACAAAAAAAAACAAAAAACTAAACAAAAAATGTTTTTTAACCTATGAAGAAATGAAAAATCCTTTATACTAATTATACAATAACAATAAAAAATATTTTACATTCCTATTAGTCAGTTTAATTTACGAATCAAATGTCTATAACATTAAGCAACATTATCTGTATCAGTTTTATATACTACGTTTATACGCACGTCTTATTTGCAAATAAAAAAGAAGAATGTTGCCGTATAACTTTTTTATTGTAACTTATTAACTCACTTAACAAGTCGTGAATAACGACACTTTTTGCAAATAAAAAGTAAGACGTTGCCACTTCATGAAAGTTTTTTGTGTTTTACTTACCAAACAATCATATTTTCGTCACATGGCATCACTAATAATAACACAAGTTCTGTATGCAATTTCCCGTATAAACAGTGAATTAGTTATTTGCAAATAGTTCTATTTGCAAATAAGACGTGCGTATAAACGTAGTAATAGTTTACTATCTTATTACTTGGAACATTAATAATGTTAAGCATCTCTAACATATAACGTCGTTTAAAATTCTTCTCTATAGCTAAGACTGATACTTTGCTATAGAGAAGAATTTTAAACGACGTTATATGTTAGAGATGCTTAACATTATTAATGTTCCAAGTAATAAGATAGTAAACTATAAAACTGATACAGATAATGTTGCTCAATGTTATAGACATTTGATTCGTAAATTAAACTGACTAATAGGAATGTAAAATATTTTTTATTGTTATTGTATAATTAGTATAAAGGATTTTTCATTTCTTCATAGGTTAAAAAACATTTTTTGTTTAGTTTTTTGTTTTTTTTTTTTTTTTTTTTTTGTTTCCTTTAAAAAATTTTTTACTTTATTAAATTTTGATTGGTTCATAAAAATTTTTTCAATTTGTTCATTTATGTATGTATGTAAAATAAGTTTTCAAAAAAATTTTTTTTTTCAATTGTCATATTAATAAAAAAAATTCCTGAAGAAGACGCCCAAAGAGGCGTCGAAATATTGAATAAAATTATTATTTTTTAAAAAAAGACCTAACGCTTGATTACAAAAATTATATATATTGAAACAAAAAAGGTCGAAAAAATAGTGTTAATTATTTCTATTATATTTATATTAATAGAAAAAACTAATTATATTCTTTTTACTTATCGACTAATGCTTTGTTTTTACACCGATTTGCGTTCTTGTTTGTTAACAACTGAAAATATTCAAATCAGTGCGAAAAGATTTACAAAAAATGCAAGTGTGACGATTTTGATTGACATATATATTGAACATATATGTCATAAACTAGAACTAGACTCGACAACTTTGTAAACATGCATAAAGTTTGTGTGAAAGGGAGAGCTAATCTAGTTGTTTTTATATAGATATCTCTTCACACAAACTTTATGCACGTTATACATTTTATGCAAAATATGATTCGGACCCTTTTTATACGTCAAAGTTGAGTACTCTGGTTAAGTACTCTGTGATATATGTATATATTGGGTCAAACTATATACTTTTAGGCGAAAATAAGCAAATTATGATGTTTCCATATTTAAAATAAATTACGGTTGCATTTAAGGCTTTTTGCAAACGAACGCAAGTGTGAAGTAATAAAAATGGTAAAAAAAATATTTGATTGGTTTTAATTGCAACGATTATTTGCAAATACGCCGTATTTTCTTTAATTCCTCATGAGTCACACATTTTAAATATTAATTCAAATCCATTTATTGCTGACTTCTAGTTACAAATCGGTTGTTAGGCATCAGCGACCGCTACCCAAATATACCCTGAATAGCAATAAACCGAGGAGGAAAGGAATACCATATAAAAAAGCAAATAATATCTGCAATCGTTTGAAATTATGTATGTGATCTCGTGAAAATGGATATTTGACTACACTTCTTCTGACATTGCCCATATTTTGAGTGGATAAAATTGAGGAAACACAATAGGCCTTTTACTGTCCTATGTGTATGTGTTTATGGTATAAGATGAATCTTATCCTCTGTTCAACCTAACCTAAATAGTTGTAGAAGAAAGTGCCAAGCCGAGATCCGATTCATCACGAAATTGTCGGCGGATGCGACTGAACATAAAATGCCGGCTGCCGCTAAAAGTCGGCAGCAGACGATATCACCTACAATTTGTTTGTAAATAAAAATTTTATTGATTATTGAAATTTATTCGAGATATTTTCCCAACTCATCATTTATTATTTGTTTTGGTGCTACCCAACTCTTTAGTGAACTTCAACGGGAGATATTTTAAATGTAGGAAAGCGTTGGATAAAAAAATTCAGCAGGATTATGATTCATATCAGATACAATAATTGGCCACAGATTTGCTACCGTAGAACGCCCCGAGGCAACTAAATACTTCTATACAGAGCCCAGTCTTAAACGTTTTTTAACAAGTGTTGGACATTTTGCAACGCTGGATAGGAAAATTAAATTTTTTAAAAATCCACATTTTAAAAACTAATTCAAGTTTTCTGAATGTTGATTTAAGTCGTATATAGGTTTTTGTCCAAAAATTTTTTTTGGTATTTTTTAAGTTTTTGCCGTAATAAATTTTCGTTTCTTGTTTTATGAATAAAACTAGACCACAAACAGATCTGCATCAGCTTATTTTTTAATTGTGTTATTGAGTATGCAAATATAAAAAAATATGGGTCGAATGTAGGGTTTTGTCGAGCACTATGTATTTTATTATTTTTCGAACTGTATTGGCTAAATTGAAATTTAATTAGTCTGACTCAAGTTCCAGTCATGAATTTGTAAAATTTTTTAATTAAGACCGGCACATTCTCTTGGTTTTGTACTCGTAAATGTGGTTGACTAAGATTACCCGATTTCAGCTGATTCGACGGCAGGCTGATGAAAATAAAGTCGGTGGTGGTTGCAAGTCAGATGTTGGCCATACAAATTAAATTTTGTATGCCGTATTATTTCATTATTTTATAAATATTTTTTATATAGCAAATCATTTCTTTTTGGTTGGCATTTTTAAAACACAAATTCTCTCATTAACCCATATTTTATAAATTAGAAACATGACGTGTAAAAATAAAGGCGCACTGCACCCACTTCGGAATTAGACCCTTAAAAGTATTTTAAACGAATAATAGTTTATTATGTTAAAAATTATGAATGTAATTGAAAAAATAATATATAATCTCAACTGATTGGAGCTTTTTATGGAATAAAAATATCAAATATTGATAATTTTAGTGTGATAAACTAATGTTATCTTTTTTTAAATTTTTTCATTGGAAGTAAGTGCTGATTTTCAATAAAATGATTCAAGAGACCAGCCATCTAATGACTGCATTAGCTACGGAGATCTTTTAAGCCGGTGATAAGAAAGACAAAGAGACTAAATATTATAATGTTTTTCCTATATGTAGAATTTACTTGTAAATTAATAAGACAAGATGCAAAAATTTTGATTCTAAACCTAATATTTATAAATCATTATGCTGCATAAACAAGCAGCTGGTTTAACAGAAATATTAGAAAAATCAAACATGTTTGATGGCAGAAAATATGGAATGTCCCATAGAATTTTAAGTGCCGCAGGCAATTTATTCAGTAGATTTTTAAGATCAGATAAAATTCGATATATTCCAGGAAATAAATCAGACCAAAAGCTTAGAAATAACATTTCTTCATTTATATCATTCATTCATTAATTTCCTAATTTAAATCATTGCAATACAGATCAACTTGCATCTAAAAAAAAACGAACTTGGCAAAATTCGATTGAAGTTTGGTTTAGCTTCAGGAGCTCCTTTTCATCAGTAATTAAAAACTTTGGAGTACATATCGTAACTTTTTGGCATAAACTCGGTTTAGCTTTAGATATGATTCTGATTTTCTCCTCCACATATAATGAGGATAGATATTGAGGAATACTTTTTCATCAATAACTCGAAAAAGAGGAAACTGCGAAAACAATTAGGTTGTTAGAAAGGATTAATTTTAAGGCAGGTGAAGATAATTTAGTTTAGATTTATAGATACTCAAAAACCGAAACTGAAACTAAAGAAAATGTTTGATTTTTGTTCGTAGGAAATTTATTATTTTATTCACATCATTATTAGTTAGTTTTTCGTTGAAAATTATTTAGAGATTTTTGTGTTTTAAGTTTGCAACAATTTTTTATAAATTTTCCTGAAGAAGATACCCCCACTTGTCATAAAAATACTGAACATTGTTAAAAAATTTCAAGTCCAAGTTAATTTAATATACTTACATACTAGAGAATAGTTAGTAAAAAAATTCTGCTAGAAGTTTAAATTTATGGCGTCATGCTATTTATGAAATAAATAATATCAATTAAATTTTCCAAAATTTTCCAATTCCTCTGTAAGTAGATTTTTTTTTTTTTTTTTTTTTTTGCTTAAAAAGCTATAGAAAATTTATGGACACAATTCCACGATGATTTAATTTCAATTACTACTCGTGCATGAATTATTGACTAAAATTATGCAAAAAAGCAGAAAAAATTGTTGCGTGTGATACACGTATGCGTACGTGCGTGCGTATGTATGTATGTAAGTATGTAAGTATATGTGCAACAAACGAGCTATTGTCACAATTTCGTGTAGGCCGGAGTACATATCAAACATTCTTCTTTCTAACCAATTAGTATTTCTTTCAAAGTATTTTGATCGTTCACTTTTTGTGATACTAAGCGACAAGAAGATAAAAACAAAATAAAATTTTCCATTGAGAGAGAGAGATCAACTTTTTTAGTTGTTCTTTAAATGATCTGTAAAAAAATCTTGAACGTTTTATAATTGAATGAATCAATTGACCCCATGAGCTTGATTGGGTCTTTGACTTGTTTTCACTCTTAATATTTTTCTACATTTTTGTTGCTACTTTCACACGCAACACGCGAATGGCATAGAACAAGCATAACGATAATAATGTTGGTGATGATTTTGTGGCAATCGTGTTGGGTGGGTGTAATTCATTACGGTCTATCAAGTTGTAAATATTTGTCGTTTGGGTTCATGAAATCCAATCAACATGAATTAAATTGTCACCATGATTGAAATTAAAAAAAGTAATTACCATTTGTATATAGTGAGATATACCTGTAAGTCATTAATTTTCTATAATGGCCAGTAATGTTCTCGAGAAATTAAAAAAAAATATTATTTTTCTCATTAATTTTTGTAAAGATCCAAAATTATTTCACAACTACGACCCTATGTGCTCCCCAGAGGACTCTTCGGAGCAATATTTGAACGCTCATGTGTAAATGCAGGGTAAGCAAAAGGCATCTTAATGTCGCAGATGCTAAAAATAACTCAATAAATCTAATGCAAAATCATTTGAAACACCTGAGAGGGACGTTAAAGTCTAGTAACGATAAATTTGGGAATCGAATCAATTTTTTTCACAATAGATAAAGTATTTTGAACATGAAATTTAATTAACGACCAACGGGCGTTTTGATTGTATACTTGTTGCAAAAAAAAAAAAAAAAAAAAAAACAAAATAGACTCATGTTGAGTATAATTGTTTGTTGTGTTGTTTGTATAAAAGCATTCTAAGCCTACTATGATTATGTATTTGTTGTAATTCATATGCAATATTGAAATTCTCATATTGTATTTGATTTGTTTGGCATAAACATCCGAGGTTGAATGTTTTCAAACTGCTTAAAGTTCAGTGACGATTTGGTTTAGCGACTAATGAAATGTCGGCATATGAATAGCTAAAGCCACAACAAACAATACATTTTGTAAAAACTCTTAATTGTTTTAACAATTAGTCGGGGAGAATATCCAGAATAATAAATTTTAATATTAATAATATAAAATTTAATTCCTCATTTCCAGCGACTACTCATTTTGTTTGGGAATAATTTCCTCAATTATAAAATTTAAATTGCCGTGCTACCATTGTTACGTTCTAGTTACACAGTACGATTTCCCCTTCGATTGTGTAATTGCTTTCGAATCGAAATATGCGATAACCCCTGAGTAACTTCCCCTTGTTTTCTAGCGATAAGTTAAAAATATATTTTTACTAATTTGAGTTTACAAATAAAGCTTATGAAGAAGAAATGAGGAATTCAATAAAAATAATTAGAATGAACACGCTGAAATATTACTTAAGGTAGAAAGAAGTATAGACCGATTTACTGCTTGGAAGATTTGACCTCCAAATTACACAAATTCAAAATCATATTCAAAAATTGATGCCATTAAATAAACGTTTGAACAAAAACAAATACACCGACATTAAAAACATTTTTGCGTGCTCCGCCTCTAAAGCAAATAAAACGCTCGTTATACTCGTATTTGTTTCTGCTTTTGAAGATGTCATGATTAATTGTTATTGATTTATAGAAAATCAAATACCATTTTATTTAAATGACTTTGAATTTTGATACTCATTGATTTTGTAAAAAAAATGTGAATCACAGTCCAGGCATTGTCTCGTTTCTGTCCAATTAATTAAGCAATTTAAAAAAATCTAAGCCAAATGCAACTCTAAATAAATACGTAGAATATCTTTATGGAGTCTGTTCTTATTCCATGATATTTAAAACTTTCGAAATCATCAAATGATACAGAATTAAGTGAATTGAAATACCGCAAAACTATTAATCAATATGACACTTTTAATACTTAATTTTTGTCTCAATTTTTTTTTTGTTGTAGAATGTGACCACTGAAAAAAGTTACATGATGAAAATTATAAACTGTAGGAAAATTTCAATTACATACAAATTTAATTGACTTTTTGTTGTCATTAGTTAGTGGATATTGAATATTTAATTAAGCAATTAATAAACATTCATTTCTATTTTACAGATAAATCAAAAAAGAAAAAAAACTCAACAGCAACAGCAGCAACAACAAAAAACAATAATAATAATGCCAAAAAAGTCCCAAAGTATTAGAATTTGTACTCCGCTCTATCGGATACTTTCCGTAAGTATCCTAGGATTTATATTGGCTGCTATTGGCATCTTGTGTGGAATGTTTTGGAAACAAATATTTCATGCCATTTTGGATCAGGTATGTACCCATATGATGTGTCATGATTTTTTAATGTAAAATAAAATTACGAGTATTTTATTTCAATATTTGTGTGTTATTTTTACTAATTATTTATAATCATTTGTTGTTACTGTAATAGGTTTTTAAATTGTAAAGTTTATTATATTTTTTTTAAACAATTCATGCAGCAGTGACAATAAATACATTAAAGCAGGAATAGAAACATATGTACGTGTATCGCTCCTTTAGTGCAACATAGAAATATCTCAAAAATCAAAATTTTGGAAAAAGTATCAGAATTATACCTGAAGCTGAACTTAAGTTGCACCAAAAAGTTTCGATGTGGAAGCTAACACTTTAAAGGCTTTAAGCGCATTTTGGGAAGTTTTTTTTTCTTCTTCTGAGACATGACTATGTGGTATTAAAGGAGCAATACAGGATCCAATATACTATACATATCGTGTTATGTTTTTTAACGTAGAGTTCCGCAGCAGTTTTTCATTGAGGTAATTTTCGGGTGGAATTTATTTATTCATTTATATGTCTTTATTTGGATGCTTATAGCGTATGAAAAATTCTATGTAGTACGATTTTCGTAGTATTTGTCGGGAGTGTGCGGACGTTATTTATACTTTATCAAAAAATAAAATCTCTTTCGAAAGAATAAAAATCCGTTTCGAAAACCTTCCTCTGTCTTACGAAAGAGTGAAAATTTAGAAAAAATATGACCTGTTCAGAAAATTCCCTTCTCACAACAACAAACTGGAGCCTGATTTGATTAGCACATACAAATTAATAAAATCATTTGCATGGAAATATAATTTTATGTCCTTGTTTTTAATTTCAGCAAATGACTTTAAAACCAGACTCTGCAGTGTACGACAAATGGAAAACGCCGCCAATGTGCTTAAGTTTGGATATTTACCTTTACAATTGGACGAATCCGGAGGAATTCAAAAACTTATCGTCAAAGCCTGTATTGCAACAATGTGGCCCATATCGTTTTACAGAGAAGCCCGACAAAGTTGACATCAACTGGCATCCACATAATGGCTCTGTTTCTTATCGTAAGAGAAGTTTGTTTTATTTCGATGCTGCTGGCAGCAAAGGAAGTTTGGATGATGAAATTATAACGTTAAATGCAGTAGCCCTGGTATGTTGAACTTGTTGGACAATCATTCAAATTATGAATAACAATTCGGCAGGATATTTTTCCCTTTCCCCATTACTCTCATTATAAATTAAAATTCTATTGGGAATTATAATTTCACTTTCTATGGATAGAATTAAGACGAAGGTATTTCGGATGTTAGTATTTTTTAATTTGGATATTTGCGTATCTCCTCCAACTATTTGGAAGGAGCAAACGTAAGATTTAATTTAATTTAAATGTTTGAGGCCAGCCAGTTTATACCATGATAAAATGTTGTGAACCGCGGTTTCAACTCTTCCGGTGTACATATGATAGAAGTGAAATAACTGTTTCGTATAGAATTTTTGTTGTTGTTAATTTCTAAAAGATGGACACGAACAAGAAGACTGTCCTCTAAAGCGGCTCACATACGTTAACAATATAAACGCACAATCAACGCACAATAGAATTAGTCGATTGACATTTTTCTGGAATTAAGCCTTTTTTGCTGGTATCAACATGCTGGTATTGTGTTTTGGAAAATAAGAAGAAGTTCTCAGAGTATAAATATTGTGCAGATGAAACAAATATTTTGTTTGTGGCAAATAAAAAGTTTAGAAAATATTTATCATAGATTTAAGCAGCCAACGCTGTATTGAAATGATAACGCATAAAAAGTATGTAAAAAAAAACTTATTTACGCGAGTTTGCGCGTGTATGCTGGTGTTTTTTTTAATTTGTTGTTTTTGTTTTAGAAATTTATAGGTTCCGATTTCGATATAGAATGGATCTATGTAAGCATATTCCGAAACTAAGTTAGAGTTACGCTTTGTTAATGTTAAAAAACGTTCAATGTAAATGTTTAAATTTAATGCTTTTAATTTCTTTGAATAATCTTCTATGTTCGGATATGAGGAAATTTCAGCCCTTAATTGAAGTCAATTTACTATGCAAGAATAAAATTAATAAATTATGCAATTATTGCTTAATTGCATCATACATTGAGTCGAATTCCCAATGCAACACTTGTAAAGTCTGTTCAGTGACAAGAGACAATTCTGAACAATGACAATATTAAATGTCATGAAAAATATTTGAAAAAATACCTCTTTAAAACATACTAGTATTTTAATAATATATCGCACTCGTTCAACAATACTGTATTAACTCAAAATTTCAAAATTTTCAGAAGAGGCAAAAAACTTTTTGATTTTACATTAATCATATATGATAAAAACACAAAAAAAAAATGAAGAAAAACACAAAAATCGACAAATTTTAAGTCTCCATTTTTTTATGAAGGAGTGGTCAGTACAATGGGAAATTTTTCTAGCAGGTAGATATGGACGGCGTTAGTCGTTTTTTAGCAAAAACTGAAAATTTAAGAATTTTGAGTTAATACAGTATTGTTGAACGAGTGCGATATATTTTTTAACTTTTTATAACAATTTTGATTAAAATATTTAATATCAAGGCCTTATTTAATGCGTAAAAAATTTTATTTGTAATTATCGATATTTCGTTTCTCATTTAGTATTGCCATCTTCAGGAAAATTATGTTTTTTAACCAAAAACATAATTTTCCTGAAGATGATACTCAATGAATATCGAAATATGTATCGATAAAACGAGTACTTTGTATGAAAACTTACTAAAATATATTTTCTAAACCCAATATAATCAGGGGAGTTTTTTTTTATCCACAGCAAGTCCTCTGCAGCCATTTGAATTTTCATTATAAAATAATTTAATAAAACATACAAGAAACTTATTAAAAACAGCTGATTCTGCTCTGTCATCTGGCTTATTTCTCGTTCATTTCTTCCCCAGAAAATTATAACAGGACGGTTTTTTTTCGAGAGGAAATATGTCGTCAAGGGAAAGATTCTGTGCCGCCCAAATATCTTAAACACTCACTCTTATTTTATTTTCATTCTCATTTGACAGACGGCAGCCAGCAAAGCCAAACAGTGGAATGATGTTCGTAGGCGCATGGTGGATGTTGGTTTAAAACTTTATGGTCAACAAATGGCAGTGATGAAAACAGTCGATGAATTGCTGTTTACCGGCTATAGTGATGACATGATTGATATGGCCCGTGCGGTGCCCATCTTTGGTAACGATGTGGAGGTGCCATTCGATAAATTTGGTTGGTTCTACACAGTGAGTAAGAATAAAGTCAAAATGTTTGTGTTAAAATAATTCAATTATTTGTGTTAAAATTTTAGCGGAATGGTAGTGCCGAATTAACGGGAGTTTTTAATGTATTTACGGGTGCCGATAGCTTGTCGAAATTGGGACAAATAAACACTTGGAATTATAATAAACATACAGGGTTCTTTGACTCATATTGTGGGCTGGCCAACGGTTCAGCTGGAGAATTTCATCCACCAAATTTAACGAATCGTAGTATAGTGCGACTATTTACTCCCGATATGTGTCGCTCTATACCATTGGATTATGCGGACACTTTAGAAATTGAGGGTCTAATAGGTTACAAATATGCCGGAGGATTAAGATCGGTGGACAATGGTAAAATATTGTAATGTATATTACATCATAACACAACAAATATGTTTTATTAAATAAATTATGAGCATGGTGAAATAATTTTTCAAGATGGCAGCACTGGGACTACAATAACAGTAATACAACAGAAACAAACATTTTTGTTTGTGTTTGGTACTTCCAAAAAGCAAAAAAAAAAAAATGTTGCAACGAAATTCACACATGCATAACAGAAAAAAAGTCCCATGTACACAAGCCAGATAGCATGTACACACCAATATATACTTAGGTTTTTGACAGCTAAGTCAAGTGAAAACACTGAAATCAAAAAATAATCACCTGGAGCCGTGATGAGACCTTGTAAAATTATTTTACCATGATTGTGTGATTAATTTTTATAAACAGCGTTCTCAAGTCTGAAATTTCAAAATCCAAACTAAAATCATGAGAAAGGATGGCACTAACATTTTATTTGAGGGATAATATCTCTTTTTTATAGTACCCTTACCGCCAAAGAAATGTAACCGATATAATTTTCGATATTCACTTTTTCATCGCAATCGATCATCATTAAAACTAATTCTGAAAAATGTTCAACCATTAAAAGTTAAAAGGCAGTTAATAAAAAACCTTGCCATATAAAATTATGTTTTTGTCACGTTTTTTTGTGATAAGTTAACATCGGCCCTACAAATTTGGTGGCATATATTTATATATATATTTTCCAACCCACTACAAATGCAATTTTTTAAATGTTAAAACAAACAAAAAATTTATATAATATAAAAAAATTATTAATTGTAATTTTTGTATATTATAATAATATTGATAATATCACGAATAGTTTGACAAATTTTTTGAAATATTAATATATATATTTTTTAAATAATTAGAAAAAGGAATTTATTGCGATACCATCACCATCACCAATAATTTTGATAAATTTTGAAAATGGATTTAATACAAAAAAAAAAAAAATAAATGTTTCACATATTTTTTTAGGAACTTTATACCCAGAAAACTTGTGTTACTGTGGGGGTCAGTGTGTACCTTCCGGTGTTATGAATGTTTCTTCGTGTCGTTTTGGCTCTCCAGTTTTCATGTCTTATCCACATTTTTACAATGCCGATCCATTTTACTTAGACCAGGTTGAGGGTTTAAGTCCTAATCAGAAGGACCATGAATTTTATATGGTTCTAGAACCAAAAACCGGCGTGGCTCTCGAAGTAGCAGCTAGATTTCAAGTTAATATGTTGGTGGAGCCCATTGCATCATTGAGGTAAGTTCATCTTGATTCACTGCATTTTAAATTTGATTAATGTTGCTTGATTTCTAACAGCTTGTATGAAAATGTACCCCGCATTTTCTTCCCACTTATGTGGTTTGAGCAAAAGGTGCGTATTACGCCGGAACTTGCCAAAGATCTTAAAATGATTCCTATTGCCTTAATGGCTGGTCAAATATTCGCTGGCATTTTGTTTGCCATTGGCCTTATATTATTGGGCTGGTATCCTTTTAAACAACTCTGCGGTCGTGGCAAAAATAAGGAAATCAAAATAAATCATGTGGAAAACGGTAACCACAAAACGAACGAAATGAAACCGTTGCAAACGAAATCTTTTCCGGCCAACAAACAACAAGCATCCCTTGATGGATCTCCTCTTTTAGAAAAGCCTGCCAAATCACCCACAATAATTTCAAATTCACATACTGATGATAGTTTAAATACTACTTCCTCAGCAATAAGTTTAAAAAATAAGTAATAATTAAGATTATTTTCTAAGAAATTTAGTTTTTTTTATGTGTAGGAAACAAAATATTAAGAATGTAGACTCTTGGATTTTAAAATTGAACAATTGAAAACTATTAGATACTTTCTGAAAATTTCCAACAATTTCTTACGAAAGAGAAAATGAAAAACGTTCATTCTTCTTTTAAGAGAATGTGCACTTAAACTGATCTTACCGGACAAAGTTGTGAACTCGAAAACTATTTAGGAGACACAGACAGTTACCAAAGCTAGTGGATTAGCTATTACACTTTCTAAGTGCTCCAGACATATGTTGTTCTTAATTTTTAATTCAGCATTTGCCATACATTTTGAAATTAAACGATTTTTGTATTCACATTATAAGGCCCATTTTGAGCACTTTTGACTTAATTATTGAAGACTAGGTCTTCAAATTACAGAATTTTTATACAGATTATTAATTTCACATACATATTTATTATGTACATATTCTCTGTGCATGTAATTAAATCAGGATACCAGGCAGCGTATTCAAGGACATTGGGATTTTTTTATTTTCTTCTAATTAAAGTTTTTTTCGCCCTGCTCAGGCAAAATAATTAATATTTTTTTTAATTGAATTTTATTGAAGTTTAACTAATAAAGTGATTTTTACTCTCAAATTACATGATAACGAGTTGATTCATAAAATATAGGAAACATTCCTAGTTATTGAAATAAAGCGGATCTTCATTGATCGTCTTTTTCCCCCTTTTTTGCTGGGCAGTGAAATTTTTATATTCAGCGTATGAGTATTCTGGGAATCCAATGTAATCTAATTCAACAGCCAAATCTGAAATTAAGCGTTCAAGAATTCAAATTCAACACCAGAGCTCTAAACGCGTGATTCATATTTATATATAGGCATATATTCGTTCGCCATGATTATCAAAAATATTGTAAATGCATTGATTTTGTTCGAAAAGCTATTCTTAAATTAAATTTTTGTTAATGTAAAATAAATTCTACAATTAAGCATTTATTTTATAAAAAAATCAGAATTGAATTATAATTAGAATTAATTCATCATGAAGTAAAAATACTTGATACTTGAATTTGAATGAATTCATAATGAAATAAAAGTACTTGAATGCGGTAATTGAATTAAAATTTGAATAAGTCCATCAATGATTTAAACTAAACGGAATTTAAATTCATTTTGTCATTAAATTTTCAAGTTAGAATAAAAATTACCAAAAACCTAAATCTCAAACAAGATGTTCGTGAAATGTTGTTCTAACGACTTTCGCATTCAAGCTAGTCAACTTATTGTTTATTGTATGTAAAAAGTAAAATAATAAAATCAAGAAAGTTACAAGTTTTAATTGTATTAATATACTCGTAGATGGCTCCAACATGGTATAAGACGAGAATTTTTGTTTGTAAAGCTGTTCTTGGACATTTTTTTTTTAAATCTGCTTAAGAAATTTTCTATAAAAAGGGTTTCTTTTGTAATCTTTATTCTAATTAAAAAAGGTGCATAAAAATTAATCAAAATGCCTTTGTCGATGAACACGAATATATTTTAAGTTCATAATGAATTAATATAAATTTTAATTAAATTCATTGGTCTTAGCAAGACGAATGCAGCCCAGAATTTTTAATTTATTTTGAATGCATTCATATTTTACAAAAAATTTTCTATGGCAGAATGAATGCATTAAAAAATGCAATTTATTGCTTGAATAATTCGCACTTTCATTTAGAAAGAAATTATTCTTTTACAACTCTTCTCTTAGCATATGTTTCAAACATATTTTCCCTTTTATTTCGTTTTCTTAAGTCGTATTTTGTATTTGAATGCGTTCATAATTAGAATTTAATTGTAATTTCACATCTAATTCAATTTCGTAACTCTTTATTAGATTTATGAACAATTTGATTATTATAAATTACTAGGACACATTGAAAGAGGTTATTTATTAATTTGTTCACTTTATTCAATTGATATAATAAAGCAATAACATGTCTCATGTCATATGCTTCCAATTCGCCATTAGTAATTTAAAATGTACTCACTGAAGATGGAGCCATTATAATGGGTCAAATGTACTCTCATACATGTAAAATATTGTAACCAACGCATATTAATTTTACAAAGTGGCCTTACTACGGCAACAACAAAACAACAGTAAGAATAATTGGCAAAAAATACGTAAACTTTTGACAGTTCACTTACACCTACTCCAAGCGAAAATTATACTTTTTGACATTTTTGGTACATAAGTTTGCTTTTGTTATCACAGTTGTTACCGTAAAGAACTCTAAAAAATATATTTATAAAATTTTTAACATTGAATTTTATTTCAATGGTATTTTTTATTAAATATGTATGTATATAAAATTATCAAAGTGCCAAAGTCCAAAATGTAGATATAAATATTACTGTTATTTTTTTGACATATAACTTGTTTCTGTTATTAAATACTCTATGAAAACAAAGAGTTTTATTATTTTTTTTCCATTGTTAATAATAATCAAGAATTTCTTAATGCATAAATTTATATTATATAACACGATGTATACATATGTATGTACAATGAATTTTTAAATGAATTCAGTATTTTTTTTAATAAAAAATTTGTTTATAACATATAACATTATAAACAGGAATTTATATTAAATTGAATAATATTGTACTGAAAATTTTGTAAAATACCATTTTGAATAAAAGTAATAAAAATTGGAAATAACATTTTTTTTTTAATTTTTAAGCTTAAGGTCTTTTATTTCTTAACAATTTAATTAAAAAATAATAATCAATATTTCGATACTCATTGAGTATCATCTTCAGGACAATTCTCTTTTTTATAAAAAAGAGAATTTTTTATAAAAAAGAGAATTTTTTATAAAAAAGAGAATTTTTTATAAAAAAAAAAGAAATTTTCCTGAAGATGATACTCAATGAGTATCGAAATATTGATTATTATTTTTTAATTAAATTGTTAAAAAAATAAAAGACCTTAAGCTTAAAAATTAAAAAAAAAACAAATTATTATAAAAAAAAGTAAAAAAAATATAGATACATTATTAAATAAATTGGAAATTATAAATAACTAAATAGCTTCAGTAAATCGAATTACTTCTAAATATAACCAAAAAGCTGAGCAAAAGTTGTTATCAAAATGTTACTGAACACCCGGAACTTCCTGTAAATATCAAGCTCGACTTGAGAATGACATTCGGACTAATTATATAAATACATTGTTATCGAAAAATTTCGACTTTAATATCCCTGGAACCAATTAATTAGCACGAAGTGCTAATTGGAGTTATTAAAAATAATGTATTTGAACATTTTCGCCAATGACAATATCTCAAACGAATAAACCAATTTTAATCAAATTCGAAGAAGTTTTCAATGTTTATAAAATTTATCCAATCTATGGAATCGATTTGACAAGAATTTTTGCAGTTATTTGAAAAGGACTTTTATCGAAAATTTTTTTCAGCCACATCTCAAAAATAAATATAATTTGTGTGAAGATAAATTCGCATTTAACTAGCAGGGACGCAAAACATAACTTTTGCAGAGCCAATGATAAAATTAAAGGAATTTGATAAAATTAAAGGAATGATAAAATTAAAGGAATTTGCATAAGGAACATTAAAAAATGGACCAAAATGATCACCTATTTTCTCAAGAAAATTCGTTTTATTTTAAACTGAATTGCTCCTGTTCTTGCAATTGCCATTCTCATACTAATAACTACAAGATTATCAATTACCTCTTGGAGGCACCATGTGCATTTTTAATCATTACCTGATGCTGTCAAACTCTATACATGATAAATTTCGTTTACGTTTTTGACAATGTCACGATCGCTCACGTGTGGCCAGCTACTTGTCATACACTTAAGTACATGTGTAGTTTATGTTTGAAAAATCGGAGCTCTACGCATCTCTACTAAAAAAACATCACTTTGCCTTACTGCAAAATCAACTTCACACACAAAAAATCTCGGTTGGGCTTTTGTTATATCTGATTTTTCATTGATCAATGTTTCTTAGAAACCAATATGTTTATCATATATTGCATTTGCAGCAGTGTTCTCGTGTCATTTTATTCTTCACCCTGAAAATCATTGAATCATTTTCAATTTCGCCTACTAACTATAAAAATAATGCAATAACAATTAAATTTTTTAATGTTTTTGAAAATATGCCTGAACCAAAACATCTTCTTATTAACTGTGTTGACGGAACATTGTTCAGATATAAAAGCAGCGATATTTAGATCCACTATATTCTTTTCTTTTGTAAAAGGCGATTTAAGAAAGTTTGTAACAGGTAAGTACATACATGTACGCAGTTTTTTGCGACAATATGTTTCTTAATGTTTTGGTACGAAACAAGGTCTTTGCAATACTTATCTATATCATATGCATATATCCCTCGAACTTGATTTACTAAACTTTTTCTGAACTGATTAACTATGAAGTTGGCAGATACAATCTGTATTCAATCATACAGTTTTATGGCGAAATCTTCAGATTGATCTGCGTTAAAATTTTGTAACATCCACATATCATTCAACCGAAGGATATATTTCCAAATATAAATTTGTTTCCGTAAATTTACTCCTTAAATAATTTTAATCCCTAATTTTCCTATTAAAGAAAAAATCATTAAAAAATTTTAAATCTTTATTAAGTACCATATGAAAGTTCCCATCACTATTTATCTTCCCCTATGAAATCGCTCCTGTACTCATTCTCTCTTTCTAAAGCGGAGTGACCGTTGCGCAACTAAAGTGACAATATCGTATCTATCATAACTATGTATGTATTTTTTGTTAAAATTTTTCTTTTATATATAATATATATGTATATTAACATTATATTTGCTTGCTTTAACGTATTAGGATGATTATTGAAAGAATACGTACATATCCAAATTTTGATCCAATACCGAAACTTTTTATTGTATATCAATTAAGAAGTCAAGGAAAACATAATTTGCTAGACAAACATGAGACCACAGCATAAATTTATTTGTTTTATGCTTCTTTCTTCTATATATATATATATATATATATATATATATATATATATATATATATATATATATATATATATATATATATATATATATATATATATATATATATATATATATATATATATATATATATATATATATATATATATATATATATATATATATATATATATATATATATATATATATATATATATATATATATATATATATATATATATATATATACGATTATGTGTGTATGTATATATTTGCAATTTTGTAACTATTGCTGTTGGCAACATTGTACATGCATTAGCGTTGCCAGAAATATATATGTATTTCTGAAAAGGTCGAATTGTTTCAATATATTGTGGAATATACGATTTAGTAATTCAATGGAGAATGAAAATAGAGCACTCGGAATGGCGCTTCTATGCCAATGTGTATATCTCTAGTGTCGCAAAAGAGTTTGCGCCGAGGCAAATAATCTCAAAGATATCAATGAAGAAAAAAATTCAAATGTGCGGACTGGAAAAGGCTCTAATAAGTTTGATATAACTATATTATAAATTATGCGCTACCTACGGATCACTTTTCTTCTAAAAAAATATCTTACTTGTGGCCAATAGTTCAAAACGTACATATTGTATCGTTTTTTGCCAATAGTCACAATAATAAACTTGATAATAGTTATACTAATCTGCTCTACTCCTACAGTGCAGCCGCCGTTGACAATTTTAAAAACTTGTATTACAAAATAAGAACCTCGTACAATTATGTATGTTAATAAAAGTATTTTATAGTATGCGGGCTTAGACATTATATTTTTTTCTATTCGAGCACCGAGATTCCGCAAGCAAGAAAAAAATATGAGAAAGAGATATTTGTCTTTGTTTAACATATGACATTTAAATTACTTTCTTTGTATTTAGACACTATAGAGTATTAAAGATATTATTTACATATGTTGTAATCAGTGATTTGTCTTCTTACGAACTTTTAGAGAAATTATAAATTTCCTTCAAGCATTTGCCAGTTTTCAATAGAATTGGAGGAATAACCTTTAAATTTTTTCACCCACATTCTTATTTCCTCAGGTTTTCTTTTCACATGAGCAGAAAAAAGATTATCAGCGTATTGCAGAACAGGAATAAGTGCCCGCCTTTTAAATATTTAAAGTTCAGACAAGTGTAATTTGTTTAAACTTGCTATTATATTAGTTTAACTTTTATGGTTCCACGTATAACAGCGATTTCGGACATCTGCTTTCCTCACACTCTTCTTGTTGGGGAACCCTACGATTGCACCTCGTTTCATAACTCTTTAGCCTTATCTGTGTGAAATGATATTGCAATGATTGACTTGTTAAATAAAAACTAATTTTATTTCACTATTTTTAACATTTTGGACGATTTTATGTTCAAAGTTTGAAGATTTAAAAAAATGTCTAGCAACACTGATATTAATTTACACCAACTCTTTCTCTCTCTCTCTCTATTTTTATTTTCTTTTAAAGCAAAACATATACAAACACGTAGGTATTTGTTGTATTTTTGTTTTAATAAACCATTAGATTGCAAGGGAATTACATGTTTTTTTTCTCAACTTCTAGGTATTTTAAATGCCAGGTAGAAAATAAAACGAAAACAAAAAGAAAAATATAATAAAAATAAAAACCCAACAAGAATAAATAAAGTTTAATGCATGATTGCAATTGTGTGTAGGAATCAACAAAACAAACAGCTGCCTCTGCTTCACTAAGAAATGGTGACAACAAAAGGTGCGTGTATTCCTATTTTATCTTACAATGAAAAAAGAAACCAAATATTCAAATTTCAAATTGTAATTACATATGCTTTTAAAATTGTGAATATTCTAGAGATATATCGACAAGGAGGTCCTCAACTGATGGATCTAAATGATGACTGTTTGGAAATGATAGTGAAACGTCTCAATATTATGGAACAATTTTTGATTTCCAAATTACACACAAGGTTAAAGAGCATCATACAGTCAGGGTGGAGGACCAAGTTGAATGGCGTAATTATTTATCCGGAACTTATAGATGATGTAGACGATCAGACTTTTGTAGATTTTATGTCAGAAGTTTCGGTGTTTATGCATAATCTCCTCATGAGACATTGCAGTATTCGCTACTTACGTCTGTTGAATGATCGGACGTTTCCCCAGACACAAATCTTTAATTGGATGGGCGTGTCCTCTAGCAAAACTAGAGATGAAATAGAATTGGATGAAGAAGGAACAGAGCAAGAACATCAGTTCATGGATGAAGATGTGAACATGTTGTTGCACATCTTTCCAAATTTAAAGATACTCAAATTAAGAGGCTGTCAGATAACAGGCAAACATTTGTCAAAGTTGAGTTCCTTGAGACAGTTGTCATTGGACGAGTGTCAGTTTTTGGATTCCGATCATTTTCGGGATGTTTTTCAAGAGTTGAAACTACGAAAGTTTGACATAATGGAAGATTGTGATGAGATCAATTGCTGTGATTTGGTAGAGCTTAAGAAATGTCCCACTTTGGAGCACATTAAAATTGCTGACTATCATTTGTGCTTCGATACCGATATAATCAATGACATATTGCGAATGCCTAGACTAAAGAAGCTGTCGATATATTCTAAAAATTTTGTCTTCGATGTATTGGAGAGAATATCTAGATCGAGACTTAAACAAATTGAAGCTTTTAAATTCAATGGTGTTCTACATAATTTTGAACGATTCTTTCAAGAAATGACTCACATGAAAGAATTAAAGAAATTATCATTTTACGAGTGCCGCGGATATGACATAGAAGGCATACGTGATCATATGCTGTGCCAGATTAGCAAACAGCTGTCCAATTTGGAGGAGATTCATTTATGCTCTTGCGAGTTGGAGAGTGAGAATGGTGTGCTTAGTTTTTTACGAAACTGTCGCCAACTAAGGTTGATCAATATGACAAGTACTCGCAAGTGTTTTGATGTAGCGACAATATGGCGATGCATGGATTTGATAAAGAAACAAAAATGGCGAACTACCATCCTCGAATTGTGGCTTAAAGATACTGATGTCGATAAAAGTATATTAGAGGTCAGTAAAAATTACAACTAATCAATTACTAAAAACACATAAGTTTTTTTATTGACATTTGCAGGATCCCAGATATATGTACAATAATCTATTTTTGAAATTGGATTTTAAATCTTTTGTGGTTGATTCCAATCCACCTGGAGTGTTAAAATTTACTTTCACCACATGAACAGTTTAATTTTGTTTCGATTTACTGCACATACCTGTTTTGGTTTAGTTATTTAAGATTTTATATTTTTGAATCTTATTAATTCGCTTTTAGCTAAAGCACATAGATTTAAGAATATCTACATATTTAAGTATGTACATATGTATATGCATGTACGTAAATTTATGACGTAATTAAGTATGTGATGCATAATTATTGTGGAAAATTTCGATAGATTTTGTAATCACCTTCGATCTATTTTTATATTGTTGTCTTTAAAATTGCAAGTCAGAAGATTGTTTATGAAAATGTTTATTTAAACCGGAAATACAAGTTTGAAATTGAGTTAAAACTTAATTTCAAAATGGAACAAAATTCACCACGCAACCTCTAAACGGTTATTTTGGAATCTATCGATTTGTATTAAATACCTGAACGATGTATTCCGTCAGGTATATATATATTTTTTATTTGTTATTAATGTTTAATTAATATTTAATAATAAAAAATTACCAACAAATTTATGCAATTTTGAGTTACATACTTATGTACTTATGTCGTTTTATAGGAGGCAAGAGAATTAACATTTTAAGCATTAATTTTTTTTAATTTTTAGTGGCATTTGACGTTAATGAAAACAATCCAAATTTTGTACACACAATTTTGACTAGATGTTGCGAAACACAGCTACTTGAAAGTTTGAATACCTATTGAACAAACTTGTTAGCGATAAAACATGGGCGACATTGTATTTATGTATGTACATATCTAAAAAAGCCGAACTTGGCAAATAGCGAAAATTACGTTACTTAAGCTTTATTCATGGTAATTGCACGAAATGGTTGTCCCAATGGAGACTCATTCCTTGGAATTACAAAAAAAAAAAAATATGCTATGTTGATAATCTATATTGAGATTGTCGACTCTATGTCAACATATTGAAGTATATTGAATGCCATTTGAATCCACTAGAGCATATCATCTTTAATTGCATTGGCCACTATTAAGTATTTCTGACAGCAATCATAGAAATGAATTTCTGTCCAACTCTGGTAGTAAAAATAGAACTTCCAAGGAAGTCAATAAGAACCAAAATTTGAATAATGAGGAAGTAGCACGAATCCGATTAATCCCTAATGATTTTAACATTAGTTTGTCATTACGCGACGTTTTCTTTTTATTTCTATTAGCACAGAATATCTGGCCTATATCTATTAATTTGACCTAAAATGAGGTTCAAACTGGTATTTGTATTTGTCCAATGTTGCCAGAATTCCATCACCAATAAATGCGAGAATAGAAAAAAATTTGCTTAAAAAATAATAATCGATATTGAATATAAAAAACAAATCATTAATTGTATTAATTGAAAATATGTGTGTAACAGAAGTAAACCACATATTATTTTTTTTAATCGCGAAGTGTTTTTAACTAAAGTAAATAATTTTGTTTTATTTACGAGTACGGAGAAACAAAAAGGAAAAACTTTGTAAATAAAGATACATTATTATTTATGTCTACATATTAAGAAACTTTTTTATTAAAATATTAGATCATCATCATAAACAGCGTTTATGAAAGCCAAACCAGAGATTTCTTTAATTTATTTGTTTCCACCAGCAGCAAAACTTTTTGAGTACAGAAATGTACTCAAACAGTTCTGTCAAAATCTAGCAATTACGATTATATTGTTTTTGTTATTCCACAGTATTGTTGTAGTTGTTATCTCAAAAAAATAAATAAATAAAAAAATAAAATAAAATAAAATAAAATGTTATGTATGAAAAAATGGCTAAATTAATATATATGTAAGTGGCTAAAAATATGGCTAAGAGCTAAATGTACATTAATTCTGGCAAAACGGGACGAAAAATAACCAAACTTAGCCAGCAAATGGCTGAAATAGCAACACTATCGTCCTGGAGCAACATCGTAATATTATTATTTATATATATTATTTATCAATTCCTATTTTTAATATTGAAATATATTATTTCGGGATATTCTCTCCAACTATTTGTTAAAACAATTAGAGTTCATGCAAAATGCATTGTTTGTTGTGGCTTTAGCTGTTCATATGCCGATATTTCATTGGTCGTTAAACCAAGTCGTCAGTGAACTTTAAGCAGTTTGAAAACATTCAACCTCGGATGTTTATGCCAAAACAAACAAACACAATATAAGAATTATATTGTATATGATTATTACAAAAACAATCATAATCACCATATGAACAGCTAAAGGCACAACAAACAATTCATTTTGTAAAATAGTTTCCTTATAAAAACTTACGCCATTAAATCCAGTTTTGTGGGACATTTACGAGTAATCACCGAATTTGAATAAGATTTATTTGTGGCGTTCAAGTTGAATTTTTAGTTTTGGGGTATTGGAGGAGATTTAGTAGAGTTTGATGACATATATTTTCGTAGGACACTTCAGCCTGTGATATTATATCAATGTACAAGGGGCTTTATTTGACTCTTTTCATGTAAGGGGCAAAAAAGATTTATACATTGAAGATTTGGAGGATTGAAATATAGAGTTAGAGGGTTAAAATATTCCACAAAAATGTTCCTCGCAGTGTTTTAAAAAAAGTGTGAACACACGTTAAACATAAAACGTAAGGGTTATACTTGGGGCTAAAATTGTAAATAAGTACGAAATAATCCTCTTAAGATTTGTCTTCTTTCTGGCGCTGAAGTTGAATCTCCATGACCTATGGTTACAATTTTATGACAAATATTTTTGTGGAACATTTCAGCCCGCTGCATCACTGTTAAAGGGGATTTTTTCCATCTCTCCAAGAAAGGGGACTAAAAAGACCCATAATCGCGATTTGACTTTCTTCTGTGAAAGTGATACATAATCTAAATTAAAATTCGAAGAAAAATAATGTTTTTAAATAGTTTTTTATGACGAAAATATTTTATTTAATTTGCAACGAAATTGCTCGGAAGTAATTCACATTCATAATGAAGATTTTACCAAATTGATTTAATAATCGAAAAATACACTACTGCATTCTTTGGAAGTGTGGCAACTACGTTGTTACAACAAAACCTGTTTTTATAAAATGAAGCATCAATACTTGTGCTTTTAAGATTTAAAACTTTAAGTTAGTCAGAAAAAAATTAGATTAGAATAAAAATAGAAATTTGATGATCTGTGACCCTGAATTCTTGAAATAAATGCAAGTTAGGGGGATCTTTTGTGCTTTAGATCTCCTATTAGTCTTATACATAGTTCCTTAAAACTCTCCTAAGGAAAGTGTGTCCTCGATTTTGCACACAAGTGCAGATCATTACATGGGTTATTGTATCGTGGACCAATACCCATGGGTATAAAAATAACCATAGTAAACTTCTTGGGTCCACCTGAGCACCAGCAGTTTCTCGGGTCTAGTTAGCTTTGGTTGGAATAGAGACCATAAATTTCCTTTCGAACCTGAGCTCGGGATTTATCCAGTATATTTAAACTATGCCAAGAAAGTAACACCAAGAATCTGCAATTAAACCTTTTGGAAAAATATCGTCTGTTACTCCTTATTTCCTACGTTTCTAGCCAAAAAACACTAACAAATATTTTGAATTAAGCATATAAAAATTTAAATTGAGATTAAATTTTATAGAGACAGTAAAAACGTAATTTTCACTTGGATATTTTATAACCTCTCCCATTTGTAGCATCCATTCATCGAGCAGAACTGTTCCTCAGGCTCTCATTTGTTAAAACATTGCGTCATTTTCAACATTTCAAAACTTTTACCAAAAATTCGTTGCAACAAAGGTATGGTGATGCCTAATTGCGTGCATCATAGTCTCGTTTATGTTTGTACATTCTCTCCGACGTCGTCGGCAATAGCAATTCGAGGCTTACTTGTTCCATCATATGGAACACGACGACGAAATTCACGTTGCATTAAAAAACAGACTGAAAATTTTTAAAACAAATTTGTCAAAAATAACAGCTAATTCAAATTATGACATTGCTTTGCGCCACCTTGTACTCGTATAAGTATCACACAGTTGCCAGACTGGCCTGATTTTATGTAGATGGAGAAAATCGAATTAAAATCCGTTTATAAATCTTTTTTTTTCAAATATTTTTTTGTAAACACAAGACTGATTTCTGTTTGCACTTTATTTTAAAACAGTAATTAACAAGACTCTGGGCTGTAAAGTTCAAGATATAGAATATAAAAATAAAATTATTATTATACTTTACAAGCATTTTTTGCTTTTGTAAATTAATTACTAAATAATAGTTGAATTACTTAAGTCAACTAGTTCCTATTCAACGCATTCATAATCTTCCAGAGCTCTAATAAATCGAAATCGAAAATAGAATTATAATAAATACAAAACGCTTTTAGGAAGACATTTCAGTTGGCATTTGAAACTAGAACTGGGTTTAATGTTGCAAAAACAAGCAGCACAAAAAAGTCGAAGCAATTAAATAAATATTTTAACAGTGCGAATAAATAAATAAATAAAATCAAATATATAAAAGTGCGTTAATTAAACTTAAAAAAACAATTCCAAGTACAAGATCAAAACAAAAAAAAAAAAAAAAACAAAAAAAAATAATAATAATAATAATAAATTAAATAAAAATATGCTTAAATACTAGTCGACTCGACTGGCGCTGAACTAATATTGAAAAAAGGTAGGATTGATACGTTTTATTTGTAAATTAACTATTATATATGAATTGCCTTCCAAAGTAAATAAATTAGAAGATGTAAAAGTTAGAAATGAATTTCAAAGTTTGGCCAAAAAACATTGCAACTTTTAAAAAAGGCTTAACAAAAATGTAAAACATTCAAGAAATTTCCGCTTAAATTAAAAATTTATTAAAATTGTAAATTAACACTATTAAATGTAATATTAACACCTAACAAATTAATGTTGTAAGTTTAATTGACATTTGTTACTGGCAGACAGCGATATTTTAATACGAATACATACTCGTACATACATAAATGATGTTTGATTTATTCTTATCAACAGAAAATTATTGATTATTAATTATTATTTGTAAATATTTCGAATTATTTATTTGTTTCAAAAGCAAATGATCTGGACCGGAATTATAGATATGAAATGAAACAATGTATTAATATTGACAGAAAAAATGTTGTTTTTACTGGATGCTAAATGAAATTATTAGAAAACGTAAATCATTTTGGTGAACTATCAAAGGTTTGGGCGTTTGGCTTCGAAACGTTTTATTATCGTGTTTGGCAAATTTCGTCTACGACTTCGACTTTTTGTACTACATTAAGCAAACATTTTCCTCTATATCTTCAATCTAGTGTAAATGATAAAATTGTTTTGTCCTGTTCGGGCACTTCACCCATTTCACGGTCGCCACAGTCGTCCTACCGAAAGGACTATTCGCAGTGTGGTTTGGTAAACAATGATGACGAAACGTAGTATATGCCGAAAAAGTTAAATTTATCGAAAAATTTAAGTTTGAAAATTTAAATCGTCATGAATTAAAGATTTCTCGAGAATAAAGTTTTTTCTAAGTAGAAAATATTAAAAAACAATCAAGAACAAAATTTGATAAAAATTTCACCAAAAACTCTAAAGCCTAAACGAAACTTTTCCCTTTATAAAATATTAGAACCATCACAAAAAAAATTGATAAAATGTAGAAATTTTTTTTCAAAATGGATAAAAAATTTGTAAATCTGGAAGAAAAAGTATTAAGAATGGGAAACATTTTTTCTTAATTTGTATTGAGTGACATTTGGCATAAAAATACAAAAATAAAAAAAGTAAACTTTGGCATCAATATCAAAAAAAAAGTCCCTAAAGAGCACATTTTCTAACGCATGTTTGTAGAAGGCTGCTATTATCGCCGAATACTTGTTAAATATTATTGACCGTAGTCATAAAAATGTTTCTGGAATGTCTTAAAGACTACAAAATTTACTAAAGGCTTTTTATCTTATAATTGTCAGTTAATTTTTGACTTAAAGAAGAATAAGTTCAGTAATAAATGATTAATTTCATACACAAATTTATTCAATTCTGTGTAAGAAGTCTTTATAAAACCTATTATACTCATGCAAATTGCTGTATAAGAATTGAATGAAGACCGCAAAGAATGTTTACATTTTCTGTTTCAATTTCTTAAATAAGAAATTAAGATTTTTTTTTTTTTTTTTTGATTTGTACAGACAACAAATTTCATCGACTTATTAATAGAGTAATTCAAACAAATTATACATACGAAATGTACTCAATAATAACCGCTTTTACATTCTATTATACATACATACGTAAATAACAATTAACTGCAAATAAAACAACTAAACAAATATGTATATAAATAAATTCGTATGTTTATGCTTAACCTTTTGAAACCTCATCAAATCATTTGCTAATTAAAAGTAAATATGCAATTAGTTAGATAACAATTACACACATACTCGTGCATTTCCATATACATTTTACACATTTGCTGTGTTATTTCGAAGCTGCTAAATCTGCAAACACTTGCAGTTGCATGCAAACGCTTGATTTCTTTCTTGGAAGAAAATATTTCATCTATTGAGTGTTTTTATTCAATTTCCTGATTTAGCAATTATGATGGTCAGCGACACCTTGAAAAGTGTGAAGTGTGGCAACATTATTTTGCTACAGCCAGCCCTACGGTAATTTTTTCAGAAGAAGTGCTGCCCCATACAAATTGCATTTATTACACATTTCAAAAGCTTTTCAGCACACAATTCTGGGAAAGTTTTGCTTTTGTGTGTATCCTTTTTTAATGCAAAAGATTTGTGACATTATCTGTATTACACGTGAAACTAATCCACACGTACATACTTGCTATAGGACTATTGTTGTAGAAAAATATTTATAAATAACAATATGCTGTAACAATTCCGGGTGCATTAATTTCTCGTCGAATATGCAACAGGAGCTTATATGTATATTTTGATTTTATATAATTTTTTTATATATATTTGTAATATAGTTATCATTACGAAACTTTAACTTCATCTTTGTATTAATAAACTTAATTTATTCTTTAAGCTTAATGTGTTTAAATTTTTATTTTAATTTTTATCGATATTTTGGTACTCATCAATATTTGTTATTTGATACAAATATCCTGAAGATGGAACTCGATGAGTACCGAAATATCGATAAAAATTAAAATACAAATTAAAAGACCTTAACCTAAAAAATAAATAAAGTTTATTAATTAAAATAAAATGTTCAAAAAACTAGAACGTGCATATATCATCTTTGTATTTTTTTTGGGATAACAGATTTTGTATCATGGGCCTGAAGTCGATTAATTAGAAATAGTTTTTCTTTTTTCTAGCTGTATGCGAGTCAACAATTTCATTTTCAATAAAGTTTTTCAGATGATCAAGCATAGCAAATGGTATATTGTGTTCTGCCACAAACAAGAGCAGCATTATTTTTTTTTTGCTGATTCCGTACTTGTACTTTTTTATGTCATTTGTTATTTATTCGTATGGGCCTTGTGTGTAGACAGCATGTTATTGACATGTAGACAGTGTTTAAAAAGATAGCAACGCTAGATTTTTGTAATCTTTGTATCTACATGTAAATTACACAGTGCAACACGAAAAAAATAACCATATACGGACACCACTACGTGATAAAAGACTAAAAAAAAGACCCGTGTCTCCCAATTTTTCCCAAAGTCATGCAATTTTTTTTTATTGGCCGCCAAAGATTTGGGGCCTCGGTATCACTTTCCCAAAAAAGTGATCATTTTCTCGGGCTCATATCTTGCAAACCGTTCCGAATTTCGATTTACTCTCTGAGGCAAACTTGTAGCTCTTGTCATAAAGAACAAAAATTGCGAACATATAAAATCAAAAAAACTTCACCTCCAGATAAAAATCGCAAAAAACTTAAAAAAATTTGATTTTTTAACATTAGCATGTTAACATTAGCATGTTAACATTAACAAAGCTGTTAAAAATATTGGGAGACACGGGTCTTTTTTTTAGTCTTTTATCACGTAGTGGTGTCCGTGTGTGGTTATTTTGCCACGACTTAAAAAATTACACACAGTGTTAGCAATTATGTCGAGTGATGGTGACAAATATTCAAGATTTTGGAAGTCTCACAAAAAAAAAAAAAAAATGACGCAACTGCTTAAATTTATTAATAATTATTTTGTGAGTAAAACTCTCTAAAACTTTAACTCACAATTTTAATAGCGTTTCAATCTTCACGATACCATATTTTTTACAATAAGTTCTAATTACAATTCAGAATGTTCGTCTCATATTGCAGAACTTCAGAATCCATTTTGTATGATATTTTCTAATATATAATTTGAAATTCATCTTATTGGAAAATATTAAAAAAAAACCCGCTAAGTTTTTTTTTGCTATTCGCGAAGTGAATTTTTTATGTTCATATTCATATGTATGTAGGTACTCGCCTCTAGGTTGAATAACAAGTGAAATGAAATTTGAAGGTGTAGTAAAGTTATTAGATCGTCAGCAGAGCAATAATGTTTACAACAATAAAACATATTTTTATACAGTCGAACTTCTCTATAACGTGAAATTCAATTCCTAATAAGTTTGCGCTTATTAAAGAACATGGATTGTGGTTGGCAGAGTTCACAACTATGATACAAATTGGGAAGCTAGAATTTGCACTATTGTAAGGCATATGAAATGTTTACGTTCCAAAGAAAATCACAATTGCAGACACATAAAGCCCGTGAAAACAAAAATGAAAGAAAAATAATGTCTTCACGTAGATTTAAAGATATAAGCATTTTCGAAAAAAAAGTATTTTAACAAACAAAATCATATTTTTTTTTACAGATTTTGAAGTAATGAAAATGTGATTCCTTGAAAAGGACTTTAATTTTATTCACTGTGATGTTGAAATTCTGCAACGGCAGTCATAGTGAAGTGAGTGGAAGTTCGTTATAGCAAAGAACAACTGTATTCGTTATTTCATGCAATTTTTTGTTGTTGACAAAAGCAAGACAGAACAGTACATCTTATTTCACATTTATAGCAACATCAATGAAAACCGGCAGCAATGTTACACAGTTAAAGCTAATTTAATAATAATAAAAAAGTATTCAAGATAATCTTCAACTGAAAAGCAAGTTTTAATTAGAAAACGTGAAATCACGGCATTAGCGCCAACTTTGCAAGTTCAAAATGTTGTAAGTTTCGTAGAAAATGTTGCTTTTCGGCAAGACGAAGAAGCTATAAATTGTGATTAACGTGCGAAATACTTTACGGGGAATGTTTGAGATTAATCTTGACATTATGATGAAGTTGATACTTGAAAAATAGTCAAATTTGATGAGACTGATATGCGGAATTTGCGCATGTTCTTGATTTTGTAATTACAAGCAAATTAAAGTTCATTGAATTTTCATCAATAATCGGGTGTTCTTTTTAGGATTGGAAAATTTAAGATTTAAATGATGTATGAAAATATATGTAATATTAAAGAAATAAGCAGCTTCATTTAATAGATAATTCTATAACATTTTAAAGTATTTTTTTAATGGGTATGAGACCGCAGCGGCTTCGCAATTCTAATCTATATACAGGGTGTTTTTTTTAGAGGTATAGAACTTCGAATTGAAATAAAACACAAGAAAATCTTTTTAATGTCCATCAATTTGGCTTTATTGGAAGGATAATTTTATGCCATTAACGTTTAAATATGATTTCGGGCATGTGGCCGCCGCGGCTGGCTCGAATAAAGCCAATTCTACAGGTCCAATTTTCAACCACTTTTTCGAGCATATGGGGCCGTATGTTGGCAATAACGCCACGAATGTTGGCTTCCAAGTCCCCTAACGTTTCTGGTGTGTTGGCGTAGACGAGCGACTTCACATATCCCCAAAGAAAATAATCCAATGGTGTCAAATCACACGATCTTGGTGGCCAATTGACAGGTCCATTCCGCGAAATTATGCGCTCATCGAATGTTTCCTTCAATAAATCGATTGTGACGTGCGCTGTGCGGCATGTAGCGTCGTCTTGTTGGAACCACAACTCATCCACATTCATGCCATCCAATTCGGGAACAAAATAGTCGGTTATCATGGCTCTATACCGGTCTCCATTAACGGTAACTGACTCTCCAGCATTATTTCGGAAGAAGTATGGCCCAATGACTCCACCAGCCCATAAAGCACACCAAACAGTCAGTTTTTGTGGATGTAATGGCGTCTCAAGGGTCTCATGTGGATTCTCTTCACTCCAAATGCGGCAATTTTGCTTGTTGACGTAGCCATTCAACCAAAAATGAGCCTCATCACTGAACAAAATTTTGCGATGAAAATCAGCATCGAGATCAATCTCATTTTCGGCCCATACACCAAAATCACGACGTATTGCATGGTCTCGCGGCTTTAATTCTTGCACAAGCTGGATCTTGTAAGGTCGCAAGCCAAGATCTTTGCGCAAAATCTTCCATAAAGTTGATGGACAAAGCTCCAATTGCTGTGCACGGTGGCGAATCGATTCATTCGGGTCCTCTTCAACACTTTGCTCTACAGCGGCAATTGTTTCTTCGGTGCGCACTGTTCGACGTCTCTGCGGATGCGTATTATCACATAGAGTAAATGTAGTGCGAAAACGATCGATGGTTAACCGAATTAATTGCTCTGATGGACGATTATGTCGACCATAAAATGGACGGAGCTTGCGGTAAACTTCGCGAACTGAACCATTATTTTCGAAATAAATTTGCACGATTTGCAAGCGTTGTTCTTTTGTCAACCTGTTCATGATGAAATGGCAAACCAAACTAAATATTAATCACTTGACAGCTGACAAAATGGCCGCCAGTTAAAAAAGTGATGCCAACTTAAAGTTCTATACCTCAATAAAAAACACCCATTACATACCACTATCGTGAAGTGAAAATTGCTATCACGAATTTTACCCGTGAAATTAATTCCTTTCATTGATCAGCTGTTTAAAATCAAGTAAGCTATTAGTGCACTTTGAATGGAAACAAGAAGAATAAGTTTTATAAAAAAAACGATTAAATTATGTTAACAAATGAATAGGTAAAATGCTGAAGTGTTTAAATGCACATAAAAGTGAATATAATTGTAATATTACATATGAAATTGAACAAATTAAAACTCTCGCTCCAGAAAGTCCTAAAAATTATGTTGGAAGCGACATGTACGTATGTACGAGTACAGTAAATCACAAAAGTCTTGGTAGCGCCCTAATTAGTTTCGAGCGCTTATTATAATAAAAATATATTAGAGCAATTCGATAAAATAAGTGAACATTTTGATTTATTCTTCTTTTATTCATAATGACCAAAAATCCTGATTTTAGTCTGTATGGCATGGAGTGCACAAGGTTTCTTTTCAAATCGGGTGAAATGTTCCCGCTTTCATGAATTACAGTTGCCTTCGGGTCAAGTTTGTTTATAATTTCATGTTTTCTTATGTTTTTCTGCAAATAGTCCCAAAGTTGTTCTATTGGGTTGTTAGCAGGACTTGGAGGAAGTGTTTGTAGGATATGAGACATATTGTATATTATCCACATTTTAACAATATCGGCAGTATGTTTTGGATTGTTGTGTAGCTGAAACTAAAATCTGTCCACAACTACAATTTTTTTTGCACTTTGGCCTAAACTTTTTTTAATTATTAGTATTCTTAGTGTTGAGTTCATCTCCTGATTTTCACCTCACACGTTGCCTTCCGTCATTATCAAATATATAATATATTGACTCATCTGAGAAAATAACTGTGTTTCTAAAATTTAATTCCTTATTAATATACATTTTTGCAAACCCAATCCATTTGTCGGGTATTCGATCAGACATGTGCAACGGTTGCGCATACCCTTTTAGAGTTTCCTATATTTCCCGATGACCTGACCTGACTTATGACCTGTAATCGCGTTTGATCCATTCATCCATCGATTGTAGGCGTTTCGTTATGAGAGTACATAGATCAAAATCAAGAATTTTCTGATTTATATTGCGCAATTTAATTAAAAATATGTAACGGGTGGTCCATATACAAGTACCTTTTTATATCATATGTTATTGATATTTATTAATACTTATGGATTATTTCTGAAGCTTGAACAATGTTGTGAAATATTGAAAAACAATCGGATGTCGAAAATGGCCTTAAATTCAAATTTTTTTTTTTCTGAAGAAGTGCATTATTATCTCGGGTGTTATCGCAACAAAAAAAAATTCGCATCCCCACCAGCGCCCTCACGCCGTTTGTAGAGAAGCCAATGCATCCACCGACAATGGCGGTTTGTTGTAGATTTCGAAACGGTGTGGCAAAGTTTTTTTTTTTAAGAAAATGCTACTGAAAACTCCATTTCAGTCAACGACGAGCGATACAGAGCCATGATTAGTATTTTTATGACTTAAAATGGATGATATAAACTTAAATAATCTTTGTGTTCAGCAGTCATCAAATCAGTTTATTTAATTTTTAAAAATATACTTGAATTTGGACCACCCTTTGTGTCTGCGTGTGTAGGTTTTGTTTGCTTTTACATACGTATGTATGTATATTGTAAAAAAGATTACGCCATATTTTGTTTAAAAATATTGAGCAACTTATTGGGGAGTGTGGGGCAAAACGACAATAATGAGGGTAATAACATATTCAATAATATTGTGTAGTCTACGAGTACCTTAAGGTTTACAACATTTTTTATTATCGTTAAATTTCCATATCCATAAATACACATGAGCAGTGAAGAAGCGACGGCTGTAAAAAGCGTTGGAATTAATTCATGATCGATTTTTGTTAACTAAAATACGTTAAGAACACTGGCTTGTTGATCTAGACTAACAAATCAGAAGTACATTCGAATTAGATCAATTCAACAATTAAAAAATTATAGTTTCTGGCAGATTTCATGGAAAATGATGGTGGAGAAAATGTGTCTCTGTGACAGCGCTACATTTCAATACCGTCAAATAAAAAACTCATATGTTGCTACAGTTTGTTAGAAGAAAAAAAATGCAACCAGAAAAAATTAACAACAATTTTCATTAGCAAATAATATACAATAAAATGTAATAATATTCCTTGCAAGTATTTGTTAATACGATTATTAAAACTCAATGAGACTCAAGCTGCTAATCGTGTTATTAATGACAATCGAAGAGATGTTGACCCCGTAAACTCAACATTAAATTAAACTGATTAATTTAATTCTTTCAACGAACTTGATCATAACTATTTGCTACACTTACTCGTATTAAAATTTGCATACATGTATGTATACATTTGTGCCTGTATGTATGTGTGCTTCAGTGTGCAAATGTGTGTTTACTACTTAGTAAGAAGTTAGAAAAACAAATTATATTTATTTGAAACCATTGCAATCAATGTATCGTTATTATATATAATTGTTAGTCTAATGCCTCAAATAGGAAATTGATAATTTGAATAAGAAACAAGCTTGGAAAAATATGAATAAAGCTTCGTAACAATTAGCTTAATTAATTGCACGGACAGTTACGGTTAAAATTTTATCAAATTTTGTTGACATTTAATTCCTTATGAAAATCCTGACGGAATAAATAAATGCATAACTGAAAATCAAAAGGATACGAACAAGTTAAACTTATTTAGTGCATAGTTCATATAGTCATAAACTCGTACAAGAATTTCCACCGTATGTTAAATGACTTTTCATTTAAATTTAGGGCAGTGGTGGTGGGAACATTTAAATGACCATCGCATACATGGCTGGTGCTAATCGTGATCATATCTGTATTCATTATTACGTAGACAAAAACAACTGATATTAAAGTCTTGATTTAGTTGCGGAAAAATTTTAATTTTTCGGCAGTAGAGTCAAAAGTCGCGATTTTATGTAGTTTTGACGATTTTTCAAAATGACAGTTGGCGATCTTTTGTTAACATCTTAACGATTTGTTGACTTGTATCACTACATCTTAAAACAGAATAATGGAAGATAGTTCCATTATAGAAGGTAGTTCCATTTTCGGAACATTCACCATTTGACATAAAAGTTTTGCTACTGTATTAGTTTTACACATTCCATGTTTTCCTGCTCTGCTTGAAAGAAAATGTTCTTTTTTTCAAAATATATACATAAAATTTTCTATCTAGAAAATTTTAAAAATCATACTTAAATTGTTTTGTTAAAAATCTACAATACCACTTTATTGTTAATTTCTTTTTAATAAAACTAAAGATTTTGAACTTGTTCGATGTTTTTTATAAAAACAATATATTTATTTTTTATTTTTGCAATATTCAATATTTCTACACCCTGTGAGTGTCTTCCTTAGGAAATTAAAAAAAAGAATTTAAATTTCCTGAAGAAGACTTCCAAAAGGTGTATAAATATTGAATATAATATAAGATTGTCGAAGAACATCATCATTTTACCACAGATTTTTGTTTAAAAAAAGTCTAAGAGTAAACGTCCCATTTTCATTTTGTGGACAACACTTTGTTAGGTTCGGTTCACAGCACGTAGCTGTCGCCCACTTGGGTCTAAAATTTGGTCTCTTTGTAATACCCGAAATAGATATGAAATAAAAAGCTGATATGAAATAAAAAGCTGGAACAACGGGGCACTAGACACTTTGTCATAGTTTACCTCAAAAAATAATAATATCATAATCAAAACAAATACTAAAATATTTCTATATTGAATACTGAAAGTCCTGAAACGGAAAAAATTATTTCAATAAATGATTTCGTTAATCTCTGTCCTAAAGTAATTTACGTTTTAAATTTGATGTAGAGTATTTAAAAAAAAAATATTTACTGCCTGGCCCACGATGTCGAACGACATGGTTCGCTTGCATAAATACGTTTGAAACAGCAACAAATTTTAAAAATGTTGTTTTTGGTTTGAATGTATTTAAGCACGCGAACGATGTCGTTCGACATCGTGGGCCAGGCAGTTAAACTTAAGTTGATCTCTGTCATTGAAACTGACTTAATTCAGAGCGCGCAAAATTCATAACGAAAAGAATTTTTTTGAGACACAAATAAGTTTCTCCGTAGTTAAAAAAAGATACTTTTTTAAATTAAATTTCCAGGATGATCAACTTTGGGTGTTTGCCTTCGATCGTACTCAAAAAAGTCACCTTCACATATACAAATAATATATGCTCAGCGATTTGTGGACTGAATTTGATTTGATTATATTTTAAAATTGCTTTCAAGTTTGGATTGAGCAATTTCATTTGACCAAGTTTCGTTTCTTGTGCTTCAATATTCCTAACGATGTGTACATGTACAGCTATTGACAACCAATTAAAAACGCTTTGAAATTATATGAAATGTTTTGTTTTTTTCTTTTATATATTTTATTACATATAGGAGGTCTGTTAAATAGAAAATGTGAATTTTGAAAAGTATTTGTTTATTCATCACTTTCTAATTTTCCCCCTTGAAAGTATTTTCCTTTCGTTTGATATACATGTGCTAGCACTTTTTCAAATTCTCGAAGCAGTTCAGATATTCACTTTTTGCCATGCCTGAATCGTCGCAAATCGCCGTCCTTTCGTGGGTCTCATCAGAAAAATTTGTCAGGAGGCCACATCTGGAGAATACGATGGCTGAGGCATGATTACGGTGTTCTTTTCGTTCAAAATGATGCAAAAGCTATTAATGGTTTTTCCACCATTCCAGACGTTTTTTTCATATTGCCGCGCATAACTCCTTATTAACCGTACAACCATGTGTCAAGAACTCATAATTTACTACGCCACGATAATCAAGAAAACAGTGAACAAAACCGTGGTATTTGATCGAATTAGCGTGCTGTTTTGGTCTTGGCTCCACTTGGCTCTTCCATTGGAACGATTGGACTTTGCTTTCGATGCCATAACCATATACCCATGATTCGTCACCAGTTATGACCCTTTTAAGCAGATCTGGATCGTCGTTAACGTCATTTCCTGAGCGATTCCCATTCGACGGTTTTTTGTTCAAAATTCAGCAATTTCTGAACGAGCTTCGCTGCCACACGCTTCTTGCATGAGCCAACCGCTATGCCGAAATGCAACTTCTATAATAGTGATTCGACGATTCTTCATAACAATTTTCTTTGCTTTCTCAACATTTTCAGGACGAGTGTTTGAAAAGCTTCTATCAATTGTAAACATTTTTCTGACTCACTCTCAACACTTTAAACGCTTTTGAACACTTAATTCCATTTTTACACAAAATTTGATGCAATGCAAACCACGTCTAACTGTTATGCCTCTCACAAATAAGTGTGCCAACATGAAAAAAATCGCTAATTGAATGCACGTAGTCCGAGAAATTTCAAAATTCACCTTGCCTATTGAACAGACCTCGTATGTATTATTATATATACGAGTATATATTAACGTATTAAGAAACTTAGCAGTTCATTTATTACTAGATTCATAAATAATTCATAATAATTAGAAACGTTTACACACTATTAAAAAAATTATAATAGTGAATTTATGTTCTTATTTACTTTTAATATTTTGTTGCAAAGCCCTTTGACTTCCATACTTTTTAATCTCGACTGCGGATGTTTTATGACCAAGGAACCACCCCACTGGTATTACCTCCCATCCCGTTCTCATTTCATTGAAATGATTTGTCATATAAAAGATCTTTTTATGATAGCCATCTTTTAGGCATCACCTTACACGCCTTCAATGGGTTTCAGGTCTGATCTTGTTGAGGGTAACTCCAAAACATTGATGAAATCGTCTGTACGGAATTTTTTATGATCTTAGCCATGCTCTTTCCATCGCTATTGAAATTTCATTCAAACAAAAAATTTCATTCCTCAGGTTCATTGTAGTTGGAATACAATATTGTGGCGGCTTCGCATGACTCTGGCGCATAAGTAAGGCTGAGTTTGAACTATGGCATGGGTTATGTTGGCTTTGAGGGTCGCCTTATTCGCATACACTTCCGACTTCTAAAATAAAAAGTCTAACGGGGTCAAATCGATCTCGGTGGTCGGTTCACATCATCTGCATGTAAGATGAGCATTCGCTCAAATCGCTATGGCAAGAGCTGAGTGGCACATAGTGCCGCCCTTTCGAAATCACTTGCCGTTGGTACTCATATCATCCAATTCAGGCCAAAAGAACTTGATAATCATCGACCGTTGACGGTGATGGCCTGATCAACGTCGTTCTCAATGAAATACACCGAACAGGGATTTCTTAGGCAATACATTGTTCGCTGTTGAATCTCATGTGAATTGGTGTCGTCCTATATGCGATAATTTTGTTTGTTGACGTACCCATTCATCCAGAAATGGAGAACGATTATGGCAACAGCAAAATGGGCCAAAAGCGCCGAACGTTGCCCGAAGAGAACACCCAGTTTGATAAAACAATTTTGTCATTTGCGCGGGTTGTTGAACACTATGCCCGTCGTGTTGATTTGCAAAACAGATTGAATAAATGACAGCAATACGACAGAAGCATCTTCAACAATATGTTGGCTATCAACTGTCAAAGTTCAAAAGTCAAGTAGACAATTTTGTAATACATATAATACGCTCTCAAAGTCTGTTATCGATAAAAAAGCAGTTTTTAAATCTTCAAGGGCTAACAATTTTGTAGTTAAATAATACTACCAATGATTTCAAAATTTCTCAAAATAAAACAATATGAATTTTTCGTGACTATGTTGGTCTAAAAATATTTTATAGCAACAATGCAACTTAAATTAACAGAATTTGTTTTTAGCGGCAATTTGATGAAACCCAAATTATTTTGAAATATATTTAGTGATTAAAATAAATCATTATTTATAAAACTCACTTGATAAGACTGTTATATTTTTAAATAATCCTTTTACTTTAAGCACAAATAATGCTAAAGGGAGTTAAAACTGTGTACAAAAAATTTGAATGCGAAACTAACCTCACATTTACACATGAAAATATGTACGTTCTTGAAAGTTGCACATGCGTATTATCAGCCAAAACTTCAGAGAAGTAATCGTATTTCATAAAAATTTAAACAGATGAAAGTTCATTTCCAAAATATCGTCAAAGAGAAAAAATCCGATAAAATGCTTTCAAAGCTGCTAAGAGGAACGCCTTGTAATTAAATGTAAATGAGTTAGTAAAAACGTGTTATTGCGTTTATTATGTTTTTCAACCTTTACTTGCACGTGTAAGACAAAACGAACGAAAATCTGTACCCGTTATACTCTCCTTAACTCACTCTCTCTCTCTCTCCTAAAAATACAAGAATTGCCCAAGTTTTTTTGCCCAATGAAAAAGGCGTGAAAGTAATATCTAGTTATGGTATATAATGACTAACGACCATAATATAATTATTAACGTGGGTTACTCTGCACGTCATGCACTCAGTCTCAGGAAAGACTGGCTGGGTAGGAGCCCTCCCATATAATATTTGAGTTATTTAAAAAATGTTAAAGCATATTTTTGAAGTCGGTTGACTATGAATAAATAAATAAATAGGAATGTGAATATGGCTCCTTTAATGCAATACAGTAATATCTCAAACATACTTTAAAATTTGGTTTTATTAGTATAGAAGCCGATATCTGGGAACTCTTTACGGCAGTTTCCCTTTTTTCGGGTTTTAATTTTTTGAGATGAGACTATTATGTTGTATTAAAGGAGCTTTATGTATAATGAAATGAAGTCGAAAAAGTTCGCTTACATCTGCTATAATTTGCATAATTTATATTGTGTGAAATGCTTAATAAATAATTGAATACGTATATTATTGAAGCAGTAAAACGAAAATGCTTTGAGGGTTCTGGAACTTTATATGAGTCGCTACTAAAATATTAATAGTTCCATTAATATTTTCTTGAATTTGTTGCAATTAAATTTTATTACTTTTTTTATTTGTTTTATTTAAGTTAATCTTTGGCCTTAATATGATAAAATTTTTTATAACATTGCATACGATCCTTGAATAAAAAATATAAAAAATACTAATTATACAGTAACTTTTACAAGCAAAATTATATGCAAAAGGTGATTTTTTTAGCAACTTTGTTTTTGGCAACACTTTTTTTTGGCAGATCAGCTGTTTTCGCGTAACATGTTGCTGTTAAGAATGTTCAGTTTGGTCTGTTATTTAACCACGAATCGTTGCAGATTATTGAATTTTACTATCAAAATTCATGCTCGGTTAAGAAAGAGCTTTGTCCACTATTTTATCTGGAAATTGTGTTCAGCGACGAAGCTCATTTCTGGTTGAATGATACGTGAACAAGCAAAATTGCCGTATTTGGTGTGAAGAGCGGGCTGAAGCATTGCAAGAACTGCCAATGCATCCCGAAAAATGCACTGTTCGGTGTGTATTATGGGCTGGTGGCATCATTGGACCGTACTTTGTCGAAGGCAGGAACTTTACTGTGAATGGCGGGCGCTACCATGCGAATATTACACATTTTTTTTTTCACAAAACTGAAGGGCTGGTCTTGCCTGACATGCGTTTTCAACAAGACGTTGCCACATGCCACACAGCATGCGAGACGATGGCCCAATTGAGAGACAAATTTATTTCACCTTTGGGGCCGGTTAATTGCCCGCCTAGATCGTACGATTTAACGCTTCTACACAATTTTTTTTGGATTGTTCTATAGACTCGAATAAAGATTTCATATATTTCTCTAAGTTTTGTTTTTTCTAAATCTAGACCGTAAGCTCTTAAAAAATCACCCTTTGTATGTGTGAATATCAATAACTAGTCAACAAAATTAAAATTTACATATATGCACATACATATATACATACATATGTACATACTCATATAAATTAACAATTTCAATATGCAGTGATGACTCAACAGTATGTAATTTTGAATAGTGTGTAAAATGAAATAATCCATACTAATTGCCCGACTGGAAAGAAGTGCAATGACAATGGTTCATTCCATTATGCTCTCTTCAATCTAACTTTTATTTGTTTTGTCCTTTCTGATACGCTTTGTATTTTCCTTATTTTGCACTTTTTTTGAGAGAGAGAGAGAGCGAGAAAGATATAGACAGACATTTTCAAGGCTCTTTTTTCATTTATAAAAAAATGACAGCCAGTTGAAATAATGACTTTTGAACCACACTGTATATATTGATAAATAAATATTAAAAGAAAATATTTTCAACAACCGGAACTAGTATTACACAGATTTATAGAAGTAATTTAAATTTTTAATCACGACTTGCCCAACTTAGCTTCCTAAGAAGTTGAAATGATGCACTTTGAAACTAATGAAAATCTCATTCTACTAGAAAGACTTCCATGTTTTACTAAGTATTATTTATTCAATAAATAACTAATTTTTTTGTTTACAAGCTACTCGCATTCATATTTTAAGGTAAAATAAGATGCCGTCAGCCGAAGGCACGTGACAAACATAAGGAAAATATTACCGCCAATAAAAAGTTAATTAAACATCATTTAAAAGCACCAATAAAATCTCAACAACATGGCTGTTTATTAAAATAATCTTATGGTGTAATTTGCAATAGGGTAGATATGTTTTGATGTTCCTATTCTATAATTTAATTGTTAATACTTGTGACGTTGTTGACACTGGTCTTAATGATCAGGTAACAAAAAAGGTTAACTAAATACTGTGTTATTAAAATGCTTATTTAATTTCCACTAATAGTGTGTAAATAATCTGTAGGGTACTATTATTTTTACTATCGTTATAGTTATTAATACAACTAATAAGCTTTTTTGTGCATATAGATTTTATTAAAATTGTAATAAAACTATTTATTAAAAATTAATCGTGAATTTTTTTAAATAAATTATTACAATTTTTATTTGTTTGTTGTCGGCTTAGTTACTCGTATCCACATGTCTGACATTTCGTTGGCGTTCAACCTCGTATTCTTAATTTAAAAAAAAAAAAAAAAAAAAAAAAAACTTCAAATACAATACGAGAATTCAATTATATATGAAGTATACAAAATATATAGCCATAGTAGTTTTAGAATGCTTTAATACAAAAAGCATAACTAACAATTTGTATATGATATGAAACTATTTATTTGATTCCAACGCGTCTAAACATATGAGATCGAAAGCTTTGAACAAATTGGGTGAAGTCCACTGATGAGTATTTAGCGCCAACGAAATGTCAGGCATATAGAAAGTTAAGCCCACAGAAAACAACCATTTTTTTATTGTAATAATAAGTAAAACTAATGAAAATTTTAACGTCATTTAAATACGAAATAACACTTTAATCTTCTACCTTATTAGCCACAATATAATTTAATTATTTCATATTTTTCCTTTCTTCTTCGTATCAGATTAAACAACTAATTGTCGCTTAAAATGGCAAAACGATCTCCCAGATTTATAATCGCCTCGACGAGGAAATATGCCAAGTATTTGAAGTATTTGTACGTTATTCTAGCCATATTTTTGGCACTTTTTGGGGTATTCTGCACAGTATTTTCAAAAATATTTGTAAATCGCTTTATTGATAGTGTAAGTATAATTATCCTTATTGGAATAAAAAGAATTTATTTAACCATGATTTAACTGCAGCACAAATAAAAATTATGTTAAGCCCAGCGCAAAAATTAAATTAAATCAAACATAAGTTAGATAAATACAAACAGAAATTACACGCAACAAAGGCATATATGGCAGGCAGCTCTTAGAATTATTGAAATCATATCTATTTGTAACATGCATTGTTACCACTGTGACCCATTTTTTTGGGTCCCATTTTTAAAATACCGGTTTGTGTAATTTTTTTTGTTTTTTATTTTGTGCCTCTTCCTTAGGAACGTTAATTTTTTTTTTAATTTTGGCAGCTTTTGTTTAATTTTTGTAAAAATCTCTTGTTTGCAACATAGACCTGCGCCGACCAATTTTTTTAAGGTGGCGGCTTGTAAAAACTGCATGGGTTACCGCTGAAATAATAATTTGTAATTTGATGTTGTTCTTTGATATACATGCATACTTTTTTTTCTACATAATAAATTTCTAAAATTAATAATCAGTAATTTTGATTTATAGAGCCATAAAATGCATTCCTCCGTAATGCGGGAATACATGCACCAAATGTTTCCAATTCGAAGCAGATGGAAATCAGCAGAAAGTATATAAACGATATGGAAAATAACAACAACATCAACGGACTACTAATATGCCGATAAAAAATAGCAAATTATATATTATTCTGTACAAAACACAATAACCATATAAAAACCCTTAAATTGGAATAATAGTTGGCACGCAATCATCCAATACATAGAAAAATTGACAAAGAACTGACATAAACAGGCAGCGTTTTGCGGCAGTCGCACAGAAATATTGAGTTTACCAGGGATTCTCTAACGTTTTTTATTTTTAGCAATATTGTATTCATTATTGTATATATTGGGGTTTAATTATTTTATGTAATTTATACACCATTGCTGATTTACCATATTAAGTCATGGCAGCAAAATTTTACCAATAATCGGGGATTTGCAAATTTATATTTACATGAACTTTTTCCACGTTTGAGTTTCTTAAGCCACTGTAACTTGTAAGGCAATAGTCTACCATAAAATTAATGATTTGCTTCTACTATAAGGTTTCCTAATAGATTAATCCCTATATAAGGACATTTTGAATTTCGTGTGAAAGTCCTCTCGATAAATTCACATCTGCCATGACAACATTAAATCAATGATTCAATCACTTACTCGTATAATTTTGCTGCATGGTCGAGACAGAAATTAAATATAATTGACAGATTCAAGTTATCCAATTTGGCATAAAAAATATTATATATTTGTTTGCGCCTCATTTTTAATATTTTAAAAAATTTATTTAAAATAATAAATTTTTTTTTTTAACTTTACAGGGGGGCGCAAGATTAATGTCATAATAAGAACTGGCTGCCACTTTGTTATAAATGAAAGAGAACTCTGAAAATATCTATTTATTTCTATATCTCTTTATATCAACATTGATACAGTGACATTTTGTCGCCATCTGTCAAAATGGTAACCAAATCAAAATTATGACACTACTTTGGCGCAATCCTATTTTGAGGAATCATACTTTAATTTCTATTGATTAAATTTTCCAGTATATGCAACTAAGTCCAGGTAATAAAATAGTTGATATGTGGGCAAGACCTGATGTCAATGTCAGCTTGGATTTTTACTTCTTCAACTGGACAAATTCGGAAGAGTTTTTCAATGAGAGCGTCAAACCAAGAGTACAAGAAGTTGGGCCCTACAGTTTTTACGAAGTACCGAATAAAGAAATTTTCCAGTGGCATCCAGAGAATAATACATTAGATTATGGTAAGAAAAGTTGGTATTATTTCGATGAGGCCAGAAGTAAAAGACCGTTAGATGATAATCTAATAACCGTTAATGCTCTGATGGTGGTACGTAGTATCAAGAACGTTTTATATTTACAAGCTGATAAATTGTTTTGAATTGTAGTCCGCCGCCTCCAAAACCCGCTATTGGTCATACATGAAACGAGCCGTTGTGGACATGGCTTTGAGATTGTATCACACTGGCATTGTTTGGAAAAGATCGGCCGAAGAGTTTTTCTTTAAGGGATTTGAAGATAGTATTGTAAACCTTTTATCGATATTTCCTACATCTTTTCGTAGTTCAATGGGTTTGTTTGTGCCGTGGGATCGAATTGGATTTGCTTATGGGGTGAGTCAAAAAAGAAAATGATAGAAATGCTTATATTGCATCCAGTATCTCAGCAATTGCGTAAAAAAAAAATATATTAAATATGTATGTATATATTGAGTTCATTTCATTTGCTCGTCTTTCCAGCGAAATGGCACTATGGATTTATTAGGAACTCACACTATTGGTACTGGTGTTGGGGACATGGATAAATTTGGTCAACTGCTTTTGTGGAATGGCAAAAATTACACTGAGCATTTTCCACAAGAATGTTCGTCCGTCAAAGGATCACCTGGAGAGTTTCAGAAGACAAACCTCAAAAAGAATGAGTCGATCACATACTTTTTCGTAGACTTTTGCCGTTCAGTTTCGTTAGATTATCTGGATGAAGTTATGTTTGAGGGTATTTTGGGATATCGCTACACAATATCGCCAAATGCCTTTGACAACGGAACCTTAAATCCAATTAATAAGTGTTTTTGCAATGGCGAATGTCTACCCTATGGAGTATTTAACATATCGAGCTGTTGGTTTGGTCTGCCGCTTTTCATTTCAAATCCCCATTTCATGGACGCTGATCCTTTTTATATATCAAAATTGGAGGGTTTGGAGTCAAATAAAAGCATACACACGACTACGGCCATATTGGAACCACGTACAGGTTTTATGTTGGAACTCAAAGGCAGACTCCAGTTAAATTTCTACATAGAACCGTGTTCTCATATAAGGTAACTGAATGGCTCATATTTTCTCAGAAATGATTATAAACGTTGCCTCACAAATCATTCCAGGTCATATAAAACAAAACGTCGTATGCTATTCCCCGCTTTGTGGTTTGACATGCAAATGCGCATTTCGAAAAATTCCGTATCGTTACTAAAAATAATTGGGAATCTGGAGATGTATTGCCACATTTTCGGTGCCTCAGTTATTGTTTTAACATTGATATTGATCTTCTGGCAGACTTTGAAACGGGCCTGGAACAAACGTTTTACCCAACACGTCGCAATCAAAACGGTGGACGATGACGACGAAGATGACCATAATGTAATTGGCAGAAGATACAGTGACATAAAGGCAAAGGAAGTCTTGTACAATCTACCTCAAAACTTTCCCTCACTCTTTAACATTTCCCATCCCCGGCGAAGTTTACCGGTTATCATTTCCTATTTGGATGAGGATGAGGCTTTACGATCATGTCTTGAGGACAGTCGGCAGCAGGACATGGAAAAGGAGTTAGACAACATGGCTCAGGACACTGATAGTAGCTAATGAATTTCATCATAACTTTTAAGTAATAAATGTAAATAATACTAATAACTAATTATGTATAATAACAACAACATTCAGATGCTATTGTCTCATTTACTTATAAGTTCTTTTAGGTTAAGGGTACAAATTTATTTGTGTGTCGACAAGTCATTAAATATCTAAGAATTTTATTTTAATTTTTACCATTCATATTGATTATACATATATTTTTTAATATTTTGAGGTGTTTTAAGTGCTTTTTGTAAAAAATTTATTTGGGAAAAGTGTGAAATTATTCTAACTTCGAATGTATTAAAATTAACTCTACAATTATATTATTAAGTTCACCGATTGTGTTAAGCTTTTATTTTTATATAAAATTTCAGACAATTGCCTTTATTATAATTGTCGACGTCGACGTCACACCAAGTCGATATAAATGTATTGGCAATTGTGGTATCTTAATCGAGAACTATTAAATATTATTGATAGGATATTACTATAATTATTGCCTAGAACGAGTTCAGAACTGTCGACTTGATGTGACGTCGATGCGACAATCATAAGGGGGAAAATAAATATTTTTGGGATGAATTCCTATTTAAAATAAATACGTATACACTTTAAAGTTATTCATTTATTTATGACGTTTTCGTTTTTAAACGCAATGTTGCACATATTTTACCCTTTTTGCATGTTTGTGTTCTTTTCTAGGAAAAAAGAGGACAAAAGAAGCATGTGTTCTTTTCTAAATATGTTGCATATAAAACCATGGTTTCCACTCAACTTTATTTCACCTTTTTTCAACTAGGTGTAGTACTTTGTTTGCATGGAAAAATTTTACTTCAACCTTATGCCATGCCCACACAAATGATGGAACCATGGCGGTCATACGATGGGTGTGAATTTAATTGTTTGCCCTGTTAAAAAGAAAACAGGAAATTTATAGATACAAACTTATTTGGAAGGAGTATGCGGATTATAACTTGATCAACAATATCCTCTTCTGTTTTCAGAAAAGAAAACGCTATTAATGTCAAAGTCATTCGCCCCTAACGGCGTTTTCTTTTCTAAGAAAAAATAAAAATAGGGAGCACTTATTATATAGACACCCTTTCAAAATGGTGCCTTTTTAATGAAACAATAGAACAAAGATATACTTGCTTGATTTTGCACTTAACATTATTGTAAAGGGTCTTCCAATAAATATTTTTGAACTTTGGTAGTTGAAGATACATCTGTCGTATTGGTTGTCATTTACAGAATCTGTATTGCGTATTTTAAGGTTGCGATAACATTCCGCCATTTCTGGATGGATGGGTTCGTCAACAAACGAAATTGTCGCATTCGGGACCATGTCAATCCACATGAGATCCAATGGCATCCAATGCATCCCGAAAAGTCACTGTTTGGTGTAGTTTATATATGTTTCGACAACGATGTTGGCCAATCCATCACCGTCAACGGCGGGCGCTATAGGTCGATGATTGCCCACTACTGGTATGGACGCCAACGACGACATGTGGTTTTAACAGGACGACACAATGTGCCCATGAAACAGTGGACACTCTGCATGAACGATTTGAGCGAATGCTCATCTCTCGTGGAGGCGATGTGAACTGGCCACCGAGATCGAGCAATTTGACCCCGTTAGACTTTTCCTTGTGCAGATTTTTCAAGTCGCAGTTCTATGCGAATAAGCCACAAACCACAGCGGCCCTCTGATTTAGCACCAGAGCCATGGAAAATTGGACATTTCGGATGCGCGGTTATATGTCTCACACACAAATTTTTTTTGGCTATACTTTTGGGGCGATTAAATGAACATCTGCTATATTGAAGAACACTGATCAAGGGTTACAGAAGTAGCATTTTTACACCTTCCTGAAAATTTTTCTTTACTCTGAAATTCATAAAACGGAGGAAATATATTCCATGGAAATTATTTTTTTCTTAACCTCTGTCCTGCCTTAATCAACTTTTGTTGTAATGGCGTCTTAGTACATCAAAAGTTTTCTTTTAAAACTAGCCAAGTCTTGATAGGTCTAATGGAAGAACCGTAGCCATTGTTATGCATATTTTTTCTTCAACGTAAAAATAGGCGTCTCCAAATTTTCCAAGTTTAAGACTTGTTATTCAGATAAGTATGTATATCGATTTAAACAAGTCTTGGGTTGTTCTGCAACATCGAAAATACTTCTATAAGATCATACAAAATTTAGATCCTCGAAACTAAAAAGAAAGATATTTCACACATGCAAGCGTGAAGTTGACAACAATTAAACATATACTTTTTTATTTTTTATTAAACATCCGCGGTGGGAATTTTTTTTGAAGGTTGTGCCCCTGAGCAACTGATAGAATTAGGCAAAAATTCGTTAAGGAATCTACTGGCATGTCCATTAAGACCACATTAGATTAGACAGTGTTAAATTGAATGGAAATTATTCATATTTTTTGTGAGACGAATTTGAGGATTTTTTTTTTAATTTTACAAATAAATTTCATAGTTTGACGATTTTGAGGGGGAAACGTCTGGCAGCATTACTCGTTAGCGATAATGGTTGTGGTCCAAGCTGTTGTTAGTGTTGCCTATTTGCTTTCGATATGTAAAATTATTGTGGGAAACTTTAAGGATTATAATTTTCCGTAATATGTATGTGTACGACAACTACAAGAAAATTGGCTACTTTTTAAGTGAGTATTTCGATATTAATGTTAGAATCAACTTATTTTACACGATGTGAACAATTTTGGTATAAATTGTAAAAATTAATATATTGGCTAATTTAAAGCAAATTTCATATGTCGTTAATTTTAAACAACATGTGTTAAGCAAGTATAAAAATGATATTTCAAAATATCAGAGTTCATTCCTCAATATAGACTGTGTCTATTGTGGCTCTTAAGCAATCAAGAACTAAAAGCAGCATATCAGTATCTCAGAAACACTAAATTAAAAAAAAAAAATACCCAAGATACGCTTATCAATCTCACATACATATAAAACTCGGTTGAACAGATTATCTTGCAGAACTTCTAGTGATTATCTTGGATGCGAGTATCTAAGAGATTCATATGGTTTTTAGCCAAGGAAATTTATTTAAACTGAAAATTCTTGAGATACATCGTTTAATGTAGTTAAAATGGAGTTTTTTGATATGATCGTGTGTAATTCAGACATGAGCCATGTCGTTTTCAAACCAAAATGGACGTGCGTTCGTACATTCCCGATTATAATCATTATTCTGTGGTAGCTCTGTGGGCTGACTATACAGAGTAACTTTGGACTACTCCAATGTAGCGCACAGCAGGAAAACGTGATTAATGGACTATACTTATTTCACACATTTGAAGTAGTTTTGTAGTGCCCACACAGAACAGTGTAAGTGCTAGTCGATCGCGCTTTTTACGTTCTTTTTTTTTCCTGTACTTTTTCCATATTAGGAATTTTCTCTAAAATACATGGCAGCTCGGGTTATGGTACCGATCCCAGTCTATGATGCAGTTGTTTATTTTATCTTAAGAAAGATTAAGGGGCACACCCTGATGTATGTTAATTTTATTTGCTAGAGTTTTTGCTTCCAAAACTAATAATAACTGAAAAATACAAAAAACAAATTACTCCACTCTACACTTTTGTTGCGAGTAATTAAATTTGTGTATACATACATATGTATGTACTAAATGCTCTCTGAAATATATTTTTTTTAATTTTTTCTTTGCTCGATATCAAAATTTGTTTTGATTATTTGCTTAATTGTTTTGATTACTTTGGAATATTTTCCTTTTCTTCTAGTTTCCTTCTGCCGTTTTAGAATTTGAGTAAAAATGGAGTTGTATTTGTTGTACTGGTGAGTTTAGCGGTTATGGATTCGCCTTGCAAAACAATATATTCAAAAGTTACTAAAACTAATTTTTTTTGAAAAATTGTTACATTGTTGACAGTGGGTTGGAAAACAAACAAATTAGTTGATTAAGTTTGTTAAAAAAATTTTCTTCAGGACAGATTACAATTACATTTATATGGCAAATTTTCTATTATTAATTTAATTGTGACGTTTCCTTTGGTTTTCATATAATTATAAAATATCAAAGGGATATAATTTTAAAATATTATATAATAATTGAAAACAGATAATGACAATTTAAAGAAAAGTATTTGACTCACCGATTGAATCTGAAGGTTTTCTGAAATTAAAAAATATATATATACATTATTAAATACTCTTGTAATTTTTATAAAACAAATTAATAGTCTTGGCAATTTCCTATTTCATATTAAAATGGACATTCAATAAATCGTCCTTTTAAGATGTAAATTGAATTTTTAAAACGCAGCATAGACAAAAAAAAATATATATTTTTTATTGTATATTAAATGTTACAATTTACACATGTTAGAATATAAGCCTCCACTAAGGTCTAAGACTTCAAGCTTTAATTTAAGCTGCAACATGAATCCCTATTTTGAATACACTCTTACTAAATAATGATTTGCGAAGCTCTTCTAAGTTGCTTTTTTGCATATGGCCGTGAGACCTTTAGTTTTTTTAATTATAAGTTTTATTATATTTTTAACGCCCTTAAAAATTCATGTAAAATTTAATTATACTCGTATTGTGCACTCGAAACTCTGAACCGGCGAAAACGTTATGATGCAATACTAAAAGCTGTTCTTGAAAATTCACCTTAAACATTTATTGGTATACGTTCAACGACAAAATTATTAGATAGAAATTGTTATTTAGTTCATTATTACTATTCTTCTCCTACTTCGAACGTATTTTTAACAGCACGTAAAGTTTTTATTCATTTTCGACAAGGCCAATTATAAAATAATTCGACTTGTCGTTATCTTTGAGAAAAATTCCTTAACCGCAAAATTTTAAAAGTGTAATTTGTGCTCAAAACTTCGCGTTGAAGTGTTTAATTTGTGGTTAAAATTTCAGACAGAAAATATAGCATATATAACGTTTAACGAATGTGGTGTGGTGCTCTTTTAATTAACTCCTGTTTTAATTATATTTGGTCCACGTACAGACGTATATATATATATATATATATATATATATATATATATATATATATATATATATATATATATATATATAATATATATATATATATATATATATATATATATATATATATATATATATATATATATATATATATATATATATATCGCACTCGTTCAACAATACTGTATTAACTCAAAAGTCTTAAATTTTCAGTTTTTGCTAAAAAACGACTAACGCTGTCCATATCTACCTGATAGAAAAATTTCCCATTGTACTGACCACTGCTTCATACAAAAATGGAGACTTAAAATTTGTTTTATCATATATGATTAATGTAAAATCAAAAAGTTTTTTGCCTCTACTGAAAATTTTGAAATTTTGAGTTAATACAGGATTGTTGAACGAGTGCGATATATATATATATATACATATATAATGTATAATAATATAATATAATGCATATAATACAATGTGTAGCAAAAATGAAGAAAAAATATGTATATATTGGGCCTTATTTTGTTTGGCGAAATTCGCCTACGACTTCAACGTTTAGTACTAGATTAAAGAAAAATGTTGCTTCGTATCTTTATTCTATTACAAACTGTCGAATTTGCGGTCGAAAATCGCCAAACACGATAAGGCGGATTATTTGTATCCAATTTTTTAATTTAAAATTTGGCGGCTGCAAACACCGGCGCCGACAATTATGTGACAACTTGGCACTTTGACAATGCGTGATAATTTGATTTTATTTGGAAACTAGTTTCTGTACAAACGAAAACAATTCACAGAGTTCTGTTAGTATTAAAATTCCCTCTTATTTTAATACACTCAACTTATGTTACGAGTACATGAAAGAGATAGTGATGCCAGATATTTTTTTGGCCGCCTATTCAACATGAGGAATATTATAATTTAATGTGTACATAGGTTTGTCAACCACTGTAGTTCATATGCGAATGAAATGATTTCAATTAATAGGCGGCATGATCAAGGTCTTGTAAAAAAAAATGGTTAGAGACATTTAGGGTTTTACAACCAGATCTATCCAGTATAAAATATAAAAAATCGTCAATCGTCATTTTATGAAAATTCCGTCATCAAAATGACAAAATTCCGTCATCAAAATGACGTAAGTTCGCCACTTCTGGCACTGGTGGTCACAGGTGAGGCTAATAAGAGCACATGTTAATAACTTGCATACAAACATTTCTGGACTGGTTACAACATGGTCCTAAGTACCTAATGAAGTCATAAACTATGTCATTTTCAAACAAAATATAGACGAATACGGAATAACAGTTTTCTTTCATACGAAGTTCGATTAAACGAGTCTCGCTTAACCGAAAAGGAACTAAGGAAATTTACGCTTTCTTATTTCAGAATTCGACTTTATATATGTATTGCTTTACGAATCGCGTTCGCTTTTTCACGGTTATTCCATGAATGGTCCATTGACTGGTTAGGTGGAGTAGTACTTGGTTTAGGGCCCACCCTAGAAAGTCTTAATATTATATAGATCATGTTTACGACATATATTTGGTTTTTGATTATTCTTATTCCCTTGTGGATTATTCTTTTCATGCATGTATGGACTAGCGGCGTTTTTAGCAGGGATGGAATCTTTTGAACCAGTCTGGCAGCCCAAGATGAGTACCGCTGTTAATTCTAAGAAGAAACTACGAATAAAAGTATAGGAAAATAGTATCAAAACAACAGTGGAATTTGTGCGATCGTTTTTGCGGTAGAATTCCAAGATCACTTATAATAAGGGGAGTGTGTGAAAGACTTATCAATTCTTTCTTAAACTATGTATAAGTAAATAAAGTATTTATCAAAAACAAAAAAATGTATTGAGTGTGTTTGAATAACTTATCAAATTTTGGTTTAAAAATGTCAACAACACGATAAACGGAATGAATCATATACATACGTACATACATACATACATGTGTATGTATGTATGTATGAATGATCCAATTTTAAATTCATACAAATGTACATATGTACATAAGTAGGTAATTTGCAATAACCAAGTTCAACTTTAACAATATGAAAAATTGATAATGTTGAGTAAATAACAAACAACACACCTACACACGAAAAAAAGACATTAAGTTAAATGAGTTGAGTGTTGTTGTTGCTCTACTACTGTCTAAACAATTTGAAAATAAAAGCACACTGTGGCTAATTGTTAACAATAATAAAAAATAAAACAAATTTATTTTGGAATTATTTAAAGAATTTTTAAAGACGTCATTTTATATACATACATATGTACATATGTATGTATGTATGTACTTAAGTACATAAGTAAGTATTTGCATTTTGCATAATCAAAAATTTCGAATTGAATACTAAAACATTTTATTTCACGTGTTCGAATAAATAAAATTTAGCGTATTGAAACAAACAAATCAAATGGCTATAAATGAAAATTAGAAATGAAAAACTTATCAGAATCTTGGCGGTTTTTAACAGTTCAAGTGATTTTACCTCGTATGTAAGTATAGGATTTGTTTACTTACATCCATACATACATACATTCATAATTGCGTTTATTGGCTATGAATATTAATTAATTAATGTTTGTGTTTTCCTTCGCTCCTAGATTTTAAGAAAAACTGGAATAAAATATGTAATTGCATTTCTCAGAAGTATGTAGTAAGAAAATATTTTAGTTTACAAATTAAAATAAACTGATTTGGTGAAAAATTCATTATTATCAATAAATATTTGTTTGTGTATTGAAAATATAAAAAGTCGCAATTATAATTAGAAAGAAAAAAAACCGATAAAATTAATCAATTCTTAAGGTGAATAAGCAAATATTATAATTAAGTCATAAAATACACCCTCATGTTCTAAAATTTGGATTCGACGGAAATTATCTTTATGGTGTAAAATACAGGGTGAGTAAAAACTAACGAATCCATTTTATATTTACGATTTTGCTTAATATCATGCAAAGTCGTCGAGACATTTACTATTATGTCGGTTTTTTTTGTGTCTGCAATAATCAGAATTTGTTTGAAAGAGCACGCAGTTCTGTAAGGGAGTTAGATTTTTTAAATTAAACCCATAAATAGACTTTTTTTCAGGAATAGATATAAAAATATTTCACTTTTTCAGAAATGAAAACTCCGTTACATTTTTTATGTGTAGCAGAGATGGCAAATTTGGTGCAATTGCATTTTTTTCTTCTTCTATTTCAAATGGCAAAGCACAATGGACTTTTAGCACAATTCAATAAAATCTTTCTCTGGTCAATAAATACTTAGGCCCCATTCAGACAAGGCCATTTTATTTACGAAAGTAAAATTGGTCATATGTATATGTATTATGTTGTTTTTCTCTTTTTTATTCATTACTTCTTACTTCCATATGAAGCTGAATTTAAAGGAAGACTTCATTAAATATCAACACTTCTTTGGTACTGGAGTCCACACCATTTCAGTATTATTTAAGATTGAATGATTTTTTAGTTGATTTTAAGTATTCTAACTTCTTCTAAAATTATTCTTTCTTTTAAACCGACCATTTTTCAATAGATGCCCATATTCATATGTATTTTAGAAAGATTGTCGTTCTTGTTTCGTCAAAGGACACCCAACTCAAAAAAATATAATGTGATGTAAATGGGATAAATATTAAATTAGAAGCAATTATATTTCTTTGACTGATATTTACGAGTACTGTCGAACTATCTATCGCAACAAATAATAAAATTGAATATGATATAGCAAGACAGCTGAAAATAATTTTGCAACAAACTTTGATTGAAATGTTTCGCTAAATTTAGCAAAAAAAAAAAAAAACCTAATCATTGGAAAAACTTATAATACAGCATAATTTTATGTTTCCCAACGAAGAACAATATAAGTATATATGTATATGTATATATATATATATATATATATATATATATATATATATATAATAATATATATATATATAATATATATAATATATATATATATATATATATATATATATAATATATAATAATATATATAATATATATATATATATATATATATATATATATATATATATATATATATATATATATATATATATATATATATATATATATATATATATATATATATATATATATATATATATATATATATATATATATATATATATATATATATATATATATATATATATATATATATATATATATATATATAAATATATATATATATATATATATATATATATATATATATATATATATATATATATATATATATATATATATATATATAAATGTTTGGTGCGCATTATGGTCTGGAGATTATATTGGACCGTATTTCTTCGAAAACGACGCTTCAAGAACCAATTCAGAGCGCCATGGCCGTGTGATAACCGATTTTTTTAACCTGCAATTGAAGATTATGAACTGGACGATAAGACGGTGCCACTGGCCATACAACACAACCGATTTTGGCTTTATTGCATGGGAAGTTTTCAGAACGCGTAATTTCATGTTAGACTTTTTTGTTGGGTTACGTCAAGTACCGTGTCTACGCGGATAATCCCCTAACGTTAGAGCATTCGAAAACCAACGTTCGTCAAGTTATCACCGCGATACCACCCGAAATGTGCAAAAAAGTGGTCGAAAACTACCTCAAAAGGATCCACTGCTGCACCCAATCTACAGGCGGTCATTTAAATGGCATTGTATTTCGTACTTAATGACAAGGTCCAATCATTATAATGAAATAAAAGTTTTATCGAAATCATAGCTTTATGTGTGTATCTTGCTTAGCTTTAGTTTTGAAACCCAAAAATGGATAACTCTGTCTGAATTCTCCATTTTTCACAAGTTACAATGCTGTGTAATTTATTATAAAGAAAACAAAAAATATTTGTACAAGATTACTTCTATTAAATTAAATGTCTGGTCAATTGTTTAAATCAGTAGAATATTTTAAAAACCTGTTTGTGTTTATATCGTAAATCGAAGCTTAAATTAATTTTGTGGTTATTAAAATTTAAACGCGCAATCTGAAAATATTCGTCTTGTGGATTCTTTTTTTATGGTGTTTTGAAGAAATGAGTTCATATTCTCATAATTAAACAGAATATGATTTTCATAATTTTACAAAAAATTATAATTTGTATTTTCTTAAATCCAGTTTTAATTCGTTACGGTCGAATTTGGCTAAACGACCGATGTTAAAAGAAAAATTAGTTTAATAAAAAAATATTTTTTTTGATTATTTTCAAAAACAATACTTTTTGGCTTAAAAGAAAATCTACTTAAACGAAAAATGGTTTAAACGAAACGCATTTTTTTGTAAAAGTATAAGATTATATAAAACAAACTTCGCTTGAAAGAAAAAAAATATTTATTTGCCGCGGAAGAAATGCCATGCAGTTTGTCCCATTTTAATTGTAAATTAAGATTTTATCTCTTTTTTTATTTTCGTTATTACGAACAACTTTTAAAGAACTGAGTTCGTTTAAGTAAAACGAGTTTCTCTTATCTGAAGTCAACCACTAAAATTTTTCCATTTTCGCTTCTCCGAAATCGACTGCGTGATAGTTTTCGAAGAATTCAATAAATAAAGTAAAAATCGAATTAAGTATTCGATTCGGAATAATGTGGTGTTTTTGGAGGCCGGGGCAGTTCCGATTCATCGCTCATGTGCTTACTCCTATTCTATTTTCGTGGATGACACTGTACAACAAAAAAAGTTCTAAGTAGTGATCCTGGTAGAGGCACAAAATAACATATAGGTGTAAAGACATTCAGAAAGTTTACACCTGGTATGCACTTCAGGGAGGGGGCTTTAGTTCCCCATTTTGCACATAGTTATAACGACTCAGATGTATTGAGCACTTTTGTAAAAAACAGCACAAGGAACATTTGAACACTCTAAAGGTGAATTCACCCATTCGTTTCGAACGTTCCGAACGCTTTTTTTGTATGTAGTTTGAAGTCTCTTTTTTTTGAGAGAGAGAGAAAGAGAGTAAATTTAATGCGGAAACAGCGTTGCCAAATGTGCAGATTTATCTGTTTTTTGCAGTTTTTTAAAGTACGAAACAGGCTTGCAGATTTTTACTCTAAAAAACTGTTTTTTTAACCAATGCAGTTTTTTATTATTCGTATTAAAGTTTTCATTGCATTGTTTGAATTGTTGCCAATTTTTCTAAAAAATGGATAAATATTTAACAAAAAACAGTAAGTTTGCTACTAAATAATTTTTGTTAATAATAACACATACATACATATTTTTTTTATAAAATATAACTGCCTGTCCCACGATGTCATTAAACATCGATCGCTCGCATAAATACGTTTGAAATAGCAACAAATTTTAAAATATTGTTTTTGGTTTGAATGTATGTACATATGTATGCGAGCGATCGACGTCGAATGACATCGTGGAACAGGCAGTAAAATTTATATTTTTGGTTATTCTTTTTTTCTTCAACAAAATTGAATTAAAAATATACAAATATCGTTTTATTACTTTCTCTTTAATAAGAGGTATACCTGATAAAATTTTGTTAAAACAAAAGTCAAACTCAATATGAAGAAAACTAAAAAAATTTTCCTTAATTTTTTTATGTAAATTTTGACTCCTCATAACACAATTTTATCAGGTATAGGACACTTAGTTAGTTTTGTTTTGAAGGTGCAGATTTTTTTCGAAAAAAACAGATTTTTTTTTTTGGTAATTGTCAGTTTTTGTAAAAAAAATTATGGCAACATTGTGCGGAAAAATTTTTGCATGAATTGGTTTTTACTCTCTTTCTCTCTCTCTCAAAAAAAAAAAAAAAAAAAAAAAAAAAAAAAATAGAGACTTCAAACTACATACAATGTTGCCATAATTTTTTTTACAAAAACTGACAATTACCAAAAAAAAATCTGTTTTTTACGAGAAAAATCTGCACCTTCAAAACAAAACTAACTAAGTGTCCTATACCTGATAAAATTGTATTATGACGAGAGTCAAAATTTAGATAAAAAAATTAAGGAAAATTTTTTTAGTTTTCTTCATATTGAGTTTGACTTTTGTCTTAACAAAATTTTATCAGGTATACCTCTTATTAAAGAGAAAGTAATAAAACGATATTTGTATATTTTTTATTCAATTTTGTTGAAGAAAAAAAGAATAACAAAAAATATACATTTTACTGCCTGTTCCACGATGTCATTCGACATCGATCGCTCGCATACATACATACATTCAAACCAAAAACAATATTTTAAAATTTGTTGCTATTTCAAACGTATTTATGCGAGCCATCGATGTCGAATGACATCGTGGGACAGGCAGTTATATTTTATAAAAAAATATGTATGTATGTATTATTATTAATAAAAATTATTTAGTAGCAAACTTACTGTTTTTTGTTAAATATTTATCCATTTTTTAGAAAAATTGGCAACAATTCAAACAATGCAATGAAAACTTTAATACGAATAATAAAAAACTGCATTGGTTTAAAAAAACTGTTTTTTAGAGTAAAAATCTGCAAGCCTGTTTCGTACTTTAAAAAACTGCAAAAACAGATAAATCTGCACATTTGGCAACGCTGACTACATATAAAAAAAGCGTTCGGAACGTTAAAAACGAATGGGTGAGTTCACCTTAACTCTTCGCCGTATGGGTTTTTTTTGACCCCTACGGAGAAGGGGCAAAAACTCCCTTTCGGCGGCTTTCCAGCGGGCTGAAGTATTCTACTAAAATATTTGTCGTAAAATTTTACACGTATAAATTTTTTTGTGCCTTCTACCAAAATCAGTCGTCCAGGACCTTGTTTCGGCTGTTTATGATTTTGTGTTTTCGCATAAATTTTTTTATAATTTTCTCTGTCATATGTACATACATACATACATACATACGTGTTGTATTTATATTAACAAGTGTTCAAAGTGAAACGAAACTCGTTCCCATCAAACATGTTGTTGTCTAATCAAAAAATATTTATTTCTAAAATTCATTCACTCATCAAAAGCAAAATATCTCACTTATTAGCACACGATAATTCTCTGTCATTCTCTATATCTTTTATTTTATTTTATCAGTTACAGCAAACAACAAGAATAAAACAAAATCGATTCGGCAGTAGAAGCGTTTTGTCAACTTCAATGTTGGCCAACGACGACTTGCAATATTGACAAAATTTAGTTTGTTTCCTTTTCCAAACCTGGCGTTATGACATCCGGACAATGCATGTCTATTCGACGTTTACTAGCGGTTGGACTGGGACTACTGTCTATCCTGGCTAGTGTGTATCTCTACTTGAATTGGGTTGAAATGTTTACCCAAATGAGAGGAAAGGTGAGTAAAAGGAGTTTTTTTTAAATAAATATATGAAATGGGTTATTTCCATTTCGATACAAATATGTATTAATTATTCTGCGTCGCTAAAAGAAAATTAAAAAATACGCGCATAGAATTACGAGTATGACAGACATGTCACACGCTCTAGTCTATACACACAGTGTGTATTTTACACGAAGAAAAATTTCAAACTTTTAAACCACAATCCCCCCACGACCCCTTGATAACTTCCCCAGTAAATAAAGGAATTCATTCTCAAGGAAAATTTTCCTTTCTACCGAAAATCTAATTATACATTTTTTCAACTTCCTGGGAAGTGAAGTTTAATTTTCGATTAAAAATATGAATTACTTTCACAAATCTGTGAAACTCAATTTAGAAATATTAAAAAAAAAATAAATAAAAAAATTTTTTAAATTTAATGGAATTGTACTCAGAAGTGTATTTAAACAATTTTAACTTTTCAAGTTTATTTGTTGTGGTTTTAGATGTTCATATGCAAACATTTCATTGGTCGCTAAAACAAATCATCAGTGAACTTTAGGAAGTTTGAAAACATTCATATGTTTATGCCAAAACATTAGAATTCAATATTATACTTCTCAACCGAATACAAATTGTTTGTTGTGTTGCTTGCATCAAGCATTCTAAAGATCGACAATTCTTATATTGTGTTTGAATTTTTTGGCATAAACATATGAGGTTGAATGTTTTCAAAATTCTTAAAGTTCACTGACGATTGGGTGTAGCGAGCAATGAACAGCCAAATCCGCAATAACTAAATTTGTAAAGTTAATTGTTAAAAAAAACCTATTTCTGACTTTGTTATTCTTTAGTCAATTGTAATAGTACATATACACCTGGCCGAAATCTAGTCGATTTGAATTGAACTCTTAATCAAAATCTATACTATTTTAACTGCTTTTTTTTGACACTTAGCATGATATTTCCCCTAATAATAATAGTTATTGATATTTACGTTTACAAATGTCAAATGACATACATATGTACATAAATTATATACTTCAAAATGACAACAGCTAATGCGCACACCCTGTAGATCATTATTTTTACACAGGGTAGTATTGTTTGGTTTTTTCCCTCCAGTACCCCTCTTGGAAGCATTTGGCTTCTACAAAGCATCTTCCATCTTACACGAGTTGTTGCAGTTGTTTTCGCATTGTTACTTTTGCCTTGTATCAGTTTCGTTAATCGGCTGTTGTTTCAGGTAAGTAGATGATTGGTCTGCTATAGCAGGTCGAGGATAATGGGGCTGTCATCTGTCGTTGCCTAGAAAAAACGCTCTCTGTGTGTTTGGTGTACAGGTGAGGAATGTTGCTAATCTTTGATTCCTAGCATTTTATCCCCAGGGGTGGCGGCTGGCTGCCTAACCTTTGTCATGATGTTATCGTCTTTTCCAAGGAGAGGTGCGGTCAGGGGGCTTCTTGGATGGATTTATTTTATTTGAGGGGGCTGAAGCCACTAATTTTAAAACTCGAAAAACCATGGTGAAAAATGTATGTCCCCTGCCAGGGAACGAAGTTATTTTTTGGTAGATAAGTACTACTAGATTTTAAGTAGCTTTAATTAAAATCTATTGCAGATATAGATTTCGTTTTGTATAGGGAATCTACTAGAAATCAACTAGATTTTTTTTTAAATCTCCTAATTCCTAGATTTGGATCAGGTGATAAAATTACTTTCATTTAAAGAAAAATTAATCGTAACTATTGGCATCTTTGTACGATTTCCAGATGTAAAGTTTATTCTCAGTGGTAAGGAACCGTTTCTAATTTAATATAAATTGATTTTCTAATAATCGAGCTTTAGGTCTCTTTATAAAAACCAAACAAATTTATTGTATTCAACATTTTTTTTCAGGATTTTTTTTAATATAATAAAAAGGAGAAGACGCCTAAAGAGACGTCGAAATATTAAATAAAATAAATTTATTTTTATTAATACTATTTTTTCGACCTTTTTTTGTTTATATACATATACATATGTATATGATTTTTATAAATGAGCTTTAGGTCTTTTTTATAAAAATAATTTTATTTAATATTTCGACGCCTCTTTGGTCGTCTTCTTCAGGAAACATTTTTTATTAATATGACAATTGAAAAAAAATGTTTGAAAACTTATTTTACATACAACATACATGAACAAATTGAAAAAAATGTTATAAACCAATCAAAAATTGATGAAGTACAAAATTTTTGTTTTTGGTTTTTTGTTTCTTCAAAAAATTTTTTACTTAATCAATTTCTGATTGGGTTATAAATTTTTTTTTCAATTTGTTTATGTACTATGTATGTATGTAAAATAAGTTTTCAAAAAATTGTTTTCAATTGTCATATTAATAAAAAAATTTTCCTGAAGAAGACGCCCAAAAAGGCGTCGAAATATTGAATAAAATTATTTTTATAAAAGACCTAAAGCTCATTTATAAAAATCATATATAAATTAATTTTTTTTTAATAAAAAGACCTAATATACATATACCGATAATATAGTATTAATTAATTAAATTGATTTTCTTTGAAACACAATTATAAATTTTTACTCTTCTCCATGTAATAAAGATAGATTCCAAATCGGTGAATATGAATCAAAAAAGAGAACATCCTGCAATGACAAGCCTATGTCAAAATTATTGGAAATTATTCGTATTTACACTACTTCCGGATCCTAGTCACAGCTTTTGCATGGATTTTTCGGAAGCTCTTTTTTACTGGGTCATAAGCATAAAGCTACCATATATAGGTAGTCTTAGACGTAAAGTTTGAAAGTTTTGCAATGAAATCTTCCTGGAATATGAAGGCGTAAAAAGTACTTTTTTTATATTATAGCCAGAGATTGGAAATTTGTTATACAAATGGGTGACCATCAAGAAAAACCTGAAGACAAGAACTTATTAACTATTTATGAGAACGGTAGTAGGGGCGGGGCCATTTTTGTCTCAGTTGGCAATACTGATCTGTAGTAACACACACATATTTTTAAATGATAATTGATGAAAAATGTGTTTTAGCAAGTCACTTTATATTGCTGTCTTTTGTAAGTACACCCATACCCCGCTTTACACGGAAGGTAGGTTCGTCATAAGACCGTGCAAACCGAAAAATTAAATTCATATGGAAAAATCATCATGGAAAACGAAAACGTCCATTTTTATATGAAACTAGCGGACCAGGCGAACTTCGCCTCGCCCCAATTTTAAGCCTTCAGACAAACTTTCTATTTTTTCATGTGAAAAGCCATTAAGGAATAATTTCAAACAAATATTCATACAAAAACTCGATTTTCGATTTTTCCAAATTTCCGACTTTTCCGGAAGGATTTTCCAAAATTTTCTTCCATAAAAACCTTCTCCTCGAAAATACCAATAATTGACAAAAAGTTTTACAGAAATCGGCCAAGCCGTTCTCATTTTATGAATTATTGGATTTTTATATATATAGATTATGATAAATAAAAAGTTCAAATTATGTATGTAAACAATAATGACTCTTTTATGTCGCTTTAAAGTCAACTACATATGTATGTATGTATATAATTTGCACACACATACATGTTTGCTCTGCTCATTAAAAGATAATTCCAATTTTTATATAATTTTCTTTTATGATTGTACGTACATATATAGAATTTTGACAGTATAGTGTGTCCATATAAGTGGTACCAGAGATATAATTAATAGAAATAAATTCCAGGGAAGTCACACACACACACGAGTTAAACGGGTGATATGTGTATTGTTGTTAAATGAAACATTTCCCCCTCCAATATATTAAGCCGAGTCCACGCCTGTTTTAAGTTGAATATTTTTTTATTCAGCTATTGTGTTTGCTTTTTATTATTATCGTATTTTTAAGTTATCTAATCAATTTTTTTATTTAATTTTTTTTTTTTTTTTTTTTTTTGATAAAGACTGACGACGTTTTATTAATTTTATTTCATACACAATTAATATTAGACTTTGAAAGGAATCAATGTTATTGTTGCCAATTCATAACAAAATGTCTGTTTTTATAATTCCTAAGCATTTCCTTTGTTTGTTATTTGCACTCAAGTCATATTAATGGGGCGCGTGTAATCATGAGTGGAATCAAGCGAATTCTCTTGTACAAGTTTTCTGATTGTAAAGCATCAGAATGAAAATTAAAGAATCATTCGTTGACATTAACAATCAGGAAAACTGTGAATTTATTTGGATTAACTGCTGCATGTCATTTAATAACATTCTTAACCAGGCATGGAAAACTTGATGCGATTATAACGTACTTTTTACATCGTAGGAAAATCAATTCAATAAAAAAAATATGCGGGGCAGTCTTTGGGGACTGCCGATAGAAGTGAAAACTAAGTAGCTTATGAATGGTATAGTCGAGCTATTGGATTATTATTTTTTAATTATTTTTGGTTTGTAAAGAAGTGTTAATGACCAAATTAAAGTTTAAACCTTGATCATAAACACTTCTTTATAAATCTATATATGTATATAAAATAGGATGTGTGTATGTATGTATGTATCTATGTATGTAACGTAATAGCTCCAAAACGGCTGGGCCGATTTTGACGAAATTTTCAGGGAACCTTCAGAATACGCGGGCGGGTGACACTGTGAAGTCTGATTTTTGGTCTGTGGGCGGAAGGGCGTGGCAAAATCCAATAATTTATAAAATGAGAACGGCTTGGCCGATTTCTGTAAAACTTTTTGTCAGTTGTTCGTATCTTCGAGGAGAAGGTTTTTATGGAAGAAAATTTTGGAAAATCCCTCCGGAAAAGTCGGAAAATTGGAAAATCGAGTTTTTGTATGAAATTTTGTTTGAAATTATTCCTTAATGGCTTTTCAATTAAAAAAATAGAAAGTTTGTCTGAGGGCTTAAAATTGGGGCGAGGCGAAGTTCGCCTGGTCCGCTAGTCAAAAATAATTTCGAAGATAATAATCCACTTGTTTGCAGATAATTTGTATGAAAACAAGCCTTCTTTTAGAACTAAATATATAAAATTTGGTGCGGAATAAATATAGACAAAATTAAACATCACAAAGGGTAGAAATTATTGAAAAAAATATTAAAACGCTTTCTTGTATTGCAGTGTCATAGTCTGCATTTTTGCGCTTTCAAAAAGTTTAAATGTTTTATTTACATTTACTTTAAGTTAAAAATTTGGAATAGCTCTTCAGGTATTTAAGCGTTCATTTACCAAATACTTGTAGTTTTTTTCCCTACATACATACATAGATACAAGGTGGTGCAAAAGTAATACGATACTTTGCAATGGCTGCCATTTTGTTATAAATGAAAAAAGGAGCTCGGTTTTTATAAAAAAAACTTTATTTGAAAGTGTAAAATTGATGACACAGTCACTTTGAGGGAATGTAATGGCTATTCTAGCATTTCATGTAGATTGTCTGTGCCACAGTATGTCAACATAACTCAAGTGGAGCACATGGAATACGACGTCGAAATTCACGTTGCCTTAAAAGAACAGACTGAAAATTTGTCAAATAAGCATTAACAATAATTACACGTTCTTGAGTTGTGTATCGCTCTGAGGCTGGTTGACAATTAATTCTCCATACGAGTATATCTACATCATTAATGTCAAGGGACAGTGACATTTGTCGCCATCTGCAAATATGACATTACTTTTCACCACCTTGTAAATACAGCATTTCGGAGGCCTAATTATTTATCTTTCTAAAACCATTAAAAACGTAAAATATGTGTGGGGAAATTACATGGTTAAAAATCGTTTAGTCCGCGCGTTAGTCTTAAAAAGCGTTTTTTATTGTCGGTAATATCAGACGTTGAAAGTGTAAAATAAATTTCTCTAGCGGACGTATCACGTATCTCACACTGTCAATAAAATATATATTTTTAATAATTTATTTTTCTTTTTATATATGTATCTTCTATTATATCTTAGCAAATGGCTTTAAGTGAAAAGTCCCCTGCATATGAGGGCTGGAAAGTATCCCCATTGCCATTGAACTTTGACGTTTACCTATTCAATTGGACAAATCCACAAGATTTTTATATAGGATCAAAGAGAAGGCCACACTTTGAACAGCTTGGGCCATACAGATTTCGAGAGGCACCCGATAAAGTCGATATACAATGGCACTCGAACTTTTCAGTGTCGTTTCGGAAGAAAGCTTCATTTTATTTTGACCAGGAGGGCAGCAACGGCACCCTGGAAGATAAAGTGACAACTGTAGACACAGTGGCACATGTAAGTTTCCATAAATATCGGTCTCGCAAACAAATAACAATTTTCATTACACTTTTACAGTCTGCTGCTTTGAGATTGAAAAACAAATCAAGCTTCGAAAAATTCTTTTTGAATCGTGGCCTGAGCGCTTATAATAAAAAGTTTTATATCACTAAAACAGCCAATGAGTGGTTGTTCGCAGGATATCAAGATCCTCTTGTTACAATTGGCACTTACGTTTCGAAATTGACGAGTTCTATTGAAGTGCCTTTCGACCGCGTAGGATGGTTGTATACGGTAATTTAAATCTCAATTTTAAAATATAAACTGTAATGATTGCTACTGGAAGAAAGATGATTTTTAAATTTGCAGCGGAATAATAGTGCTTATTATGAGGGTCACTTTAACATGTTTACCGGCGGTGATGATATTTCCAAAATGGGTCAAATACATGAGTGGAACTACAAGACCCATAATGGTGTCTTCGAAGGTGAATGTGGTCGCGTAAAAGGTTCCATGGGAGAGTTCTTTCCACCCAATTTGACACCCCAGGATTCAGTGTTTCTCTATGTACCCAATATATGTCGAGCTGTTCCCTTAGATTATGTAGAAACAGTTGCCATACATGGGGTTACAGCCTACAAGTTTAGTGGCACTGAAAGATCTGTGGATAATGGTGAGTCTTAGAACACTTTTTTTAAATCATTTTATTATTTCTAATATTCTAACAGGCACATTATTCCCTGAAAATAAATGCTTGTGTGTTAATGGCAAATGTGAGGCGTCTGGAGTGTTCAGTATTGCACCTTGTAAATTCAATTCATCCATATACATGTCATATCCACACTTTTACCAGGCCGATCCAGTATATTTAGAAGCTGTCGAAGGTTTGAAACCTGAAAAGGAAAAACATGAATTTTTCATGACCCTTGAACCGAATTCGGGCGTGCCCATGGATGTTGGTGGCGGTTTCCAGGCAAATTATCTACTGGAAACAGTGGAAGGCATTAGGTAAGTGGTCAATTGGACAACTATGCGTTTGAAATTTGGATACGTTACGTATATTATTCCATCGCTTTTGAATGCAATAATCGTTCAAATTTTATTTTTGTCATTGTTTCCCTCCTCTCTGGGTGCTTCGCAAAATCCAAAAGTCTTTAATTTGATATTTGGAGGGGCATATATTTCCCTAAAGCTAAAAAAATTTCGTTCCTAAACTTGTTGCACACTCATTGTACCCATTGAAGTTTGTTGCATGAAACTTTATCTATTTGCCGCTAAATTAGTTGGGATAATAAACAGTTTGACTGATAAATGCTGTAAAAAGTCGTATGAGATTTCATGTGCTGCCAGTTATATTATCCGGTTTGTTTCAATATTCCTTCTATAAGTGAATTAAAAAAGTTGCATGCAACAAATTTCATGAAAAAATTCATAGTGTATATCCGGTTATTGTCAACAAAAATTTGCTAATGCTGACAGGCTTTAACTTAAAGGGCATAGGAAATGTGAAAACTGGCTGTCTATAGTTTTCGACAACGGGTATGCTACAGGTGACACTTTTTTAACGTGACGTCGACAAGAACTTATATAATAGGGGGAAATATTGGAAACAATTTTGTTTTTATAATTTCATTTCGATCATAATGCTTTTTAGTGCCGATTTGGTTTTTTAAAAGCTCCCTTTAACACAATTTAAAATGCAGTGTCCAAATTTTAAGCGAACATTTTCTTAATAATTTTACAAAATTAATAAATAATTCTACACATCTGTTCCAGTGTTTTCAGGAATTTACCACGAACATTTATTCCCATTATGTGGGCCGAAGAACGAGTACGGGTTACCCGAGAAATTGCATCTGATATTGCTTTAGTACCTCTAATTATATTATTGGGCCAGATAGTAACGGGTGTTCTATTGGCCATGGGTGTAATTATGGTATGTTGGTATCCCACAAAATACGCGACGCATTTGTGGAATGATCCTAAAAGTAAAAGTGTACTTCTGAGGCCATTATCCACCACAGCTTCAGTGGGTGTTCTTCCCAAGTCACCGAGCGCACCACCCAGAGACGAAATTAATTTACTGGAACATAAAACTGCTACTTCTTTGCCAGCCAACATTCCAGAAAACGAAGGTTTATTAAATAGTCCTTTATCAAATGAAACATCCTCCTCAGATGCCATAAATAGTTGATAAAATATTATCTTATTATAAGTTGTTCTATGAATATTTTTGTAAATATTTTTCAAATTTTTACCCCAATTATTTAAAGTTCTTTTTGAAAGATTAACGTTTTCTTTACAAATATTAGGGGGGCCTCGTACTGGACTAGTCGTCAGAGTGTCATAGTTTTGATTCGTGCCATAGACTCAGGGTGTTTCTACTTTCTGTTTTCTTTGCTTTTATATTTTAACTTTTTTATCCTCTATCTGTCACGGGTATCGCAAAGGGACCAAATCATGGACCCAGTCTATCTATCCTTACAAAATCAAGACAAACCTATCCATTGAAAGCAAGTTGCTTAAATTAATTTTATGAGTATTTCCTTCATTTAGTACTAATGCTTTTTTTCATTCAAGAATTTCTTAAATTTAATTTAAGTACGCAATTTTGAAAATTGCGTGTGTTCATTCTGCTATAAAAGGCTGGTATTTTTATACTGAATTAAGGCGCATTAAATCACATTATTTAAAGACAAATAACTCTAGTCTTACGTATTTGCAGTAGAATTAATTAACTTTTTGAAATTATTTAGTCGAAAAACGAATTCAAAGTATGTATTGGCTATTATTTTTTTTATATAAACAATTCCAGATTTAAGTTATACTAGTATTAAGCTTATTGGATATAATCTTTGATTATTTGCAAACAATTGGAGAAATAATTATTATAGATTTAAAGAAATTTTTTTATAATTTATATATACCACATATCGATTTCTAAAAGATATTAATTGTCAACTATTGAATTAAATGCAAAACGCAATTTTAAATTTCTTTAATATTTCGCTACATTATTCGGTAGCCTTCCAAGAAAAATTAACTAAAACTTAATCATGGAAAATAACAATAAATTAAATATACTACAGATGATAAAGTTTTTCGTATTTTAATTATTTGTAACATTTCGCATGTGCTTATACCATCTTATCGAAATTTCAGATGATAGACCGGTCTAAGACTCTTAACAAATCAATAAATATATAAATAGATTTTATAATTGGGACAATTAGCGTCTCCATCCAAAGGTTATCGGAATATCAAAAATAAATATTTGATAAACAAAAAGGATCTTAAGCTCAATAAAATACTTATGATGAAATAACTTTGGAATCCAAATGATACATACTTATAAAAAACGGTGAAATGTAATCAAATTCAGAAATGGTGATGGAATTATTACAATGCGAAAATATAACATAAAAGCATATACGTACATATGTCCTCTTTCTAGCTGCTTATATGTGTAAAGTTTACCATCTCCGACATGAATCAAGAAGAAGGTTCTCTTAAAATGCTCTTGCGCTTAAGAAATTCTCTTAAAAAACAAACACATTAGTGTGTGCACCGTGCGCCATTAACAATCAGTGTGACCATAGACAAATTTTCAAAGGGTCACACAAAAGGAATTTTTAAATAGTGGCATTCAATATGATTTCATATACATACTTAATTGTTAAATGTATGATTAAGCGCTTATTTAAAAATACCTAAATTTTTTTTACTGTTTTTATTGTGAATATAGGTTGAACACATAACTTTCTCGAAATACAGGCGAGCTCTGGCATATCTAAAGCGATCTATACATGATACAATATTATTGAATATTTTTTTGTATCAATGTTATACATAGATGTTATTATTGTTAATATGTGTTAAAAAAACAAATATGGCGCAGCTTTTCACAATAAAAAGCAAATTTAACTTACATAAGTATATATGTGTGTGGATATATATATATATATATATATATATATATATATATATATATATATATATATATATATATATATATATTTATATATATATATATATATATATATATATATATATATGTATATACATGTATATATAGATATATAGATATATATATATATATATATATATATATATATATATATATATATATATATATATATATAGATATATATATATATATATATATATATATATATATATATATATATATATATATATATATATATATATATGCATACATACACAATGCATACAATGTTGCAATATACGGCATATCTTTCGGTAGTGCAATAACAATACAATATCTTCTGATTTTTGCCAATATATTGTGGCAGTTTCTAATATAACATATGTACATACATATATGGTACACAGGCGATATTATTGCATGAATTATATACAAGTAGGCTGAAACGAAGCTCATAAGCGTGAAAAGCTTAACCCATCTTGTAACTTTTGAAAAATCTTAAATTTAAACTTGAATTTGCACAAACTCGCCGTTGTACTTTGGTAGCCTTTCTAAATTATTTTAACCCTAGAATGGTATGGTTCAATTTGCCCATTATATAAATTTACTTTTACTGAAAGGTTCGTGGAATTCTAATTAAATGATGTTGCTTGAAAGCTATTCACATTTTTTAAATAAAGAATGAATATATTTTGTTTTTAAGTGCTTTCCATAATAATTTAAGTTTTTATTTTATTTACTGTAGTTTTTTTAAGGAATAACTGCGGTATTTATAAAAATTATTGTATGTTTATTAAGGGCTTATTTGACATATTTCTATGGGATATTTGTCAAATAAACCTTTAATAAACATACAATATTTTTTATGAATAAGGCCGTAAAAATTTAAATGAAATTAAACAAGAAAGTAAAAATGAAACTTCTGCTTGATATTGTTTATTAAAGTTGATAACGATTGTAATCAACTTATAAAATACTGAAAGGCTCAATTTGGTAATAAATTTGCACAAGTTGTTCGGCTGCAATTTTATGCATATTTTATACATATTATTATTATATACTTATGTACATACATACATATGTATGTACTTTTGGTCATTTAGAGAATTATTATCTTTATCCAGGAACTGCTCAACATCTTCCCAGCGTTCTTCATTTTCGTCGGCAAAAACTGTGTCGACTTCGGTAAGAGGAACATAACAATTGTCACTGTCATTTTCAGGATTTAATGGTGAATGAATACTCCCAGGACTACGAGTATCATTGGAGTTCAAGAAATTTTTAATTTCGAGCACGAAAAGACATTTAAAAGTCATACTAAATGTTCTCTTTGAATAATAAAAAAAAATTAATATGCAAAAAAGCTTCGTCGAATGAAGGAAGTTAGTTCAGAGAATAAAAAAAACATACTTCTCAGCGTAAATCGGCAACTACAGCAGAATTAAAGTTTCAAGAGGCCAAATCTATTAAGTCACTAGCTTTTCGACGATGCAACGAGGGCCGTGTTCGGTGTTTTGCCGATACTAAAATGAAATGTGTTTTTGCAAACAACATATTCTTCTCTAACATAACAAAGAACGTCTCTCATCACTTTCAACATGGTAAACTTCAAATCGACTATGCAACAACTCCTTCCATCTTTCTTCCCATAACCCATTGTCCGACTTCTAGTACAATGCATTCCCCGAGTGCCACTAAAAAAGTACTATTTGACTCAAAGGATCCCAACCAACATTACAAAAGGTCGCAGCAGTTTTATAGCATCTTAAAATATCCGTAGTATAAGGGGAGGAGGATGGGGATTGGTCACACAATGGTCACGCTGCAGCTGCTGCTGCTTTAAGAGAGAAAAAACATTTAAAAAATTCAACATTTCATAAACCGATAACTAATATTTGTCTTCCTACCACTTTTGCAAACCCCACAACCAAACATTTTTGCATGAGAGTATTTTTGTTGCTGTTTTCAATACAAAAAAATATTTTCACGAATTCTCTTTATTCGTCCAAGTATTTTTGCTGTGTTTAGTTAGTTAGACGGGTGATGTGAGAATAATAGAAAAATAAAGACAATGATTTATAATTAGAAATGCGGCATTGCGTGAGTGTGGGTAAAGGTTTATATTTATTTATTTGCTGAAAGTAGCAGATATTTTTGTTTTTTTTTTCAAATTAAAAGAATAAAAGTTTAAACTGATATTAAGAAGCATAATTAATGTCTATTGCTAATCAAACAAACTCGTATTTGATAATTTTATTTAGATTGTTTTTGGTTCTGAATAGCCTTGTACTCGTATGTGTGCGATTTTATTATTAAATATTTTACATATTGTTATTGCATTATTGCATTTTATAATAATAGAGACGAAATAAAGCAATACAGAACAAAGTATTTACATGCATATGTAAGTATGTATGTATGTACATACATACTTATCGCTTTCAATTACTAATTGGATTTGTTGTTGCCTGCATGTGTAAATTCGTGAGAGTGATTGTTTTTTGTCAATGATGTGCATGCGAATCATTGCCAGCATAAAATTTGTTTATCATTGCTTGACGATTTTTTGTTAAGCGAGTGCCAGACGTATCAATTTTTAACTTCAATATTTGCGTTTGTTTACGTCATGTATAATATTGAAGAATATCAAAATGGTATTGTACCTTGAAGGCGGTGAAATTGCAAATGGTGCATAGTTCCTTCTGAATTTTTAAATACGGAAAGAGATTGTAAATACTATTTTACTTAAATTTAACAAAACTCGAAAAAGATGTTTAAAACAGATGAACCAAATAAAGCAGTCACTTTGGTTACTAGTCAAGTGTTTGGGGACGTATTCCTATTTTTTTCGTCGGGAGAGTAGTTTGGTACATTTTTGTAGTACTCTCTCATTAAAACTTTAAGTTGGGAGAGTAAACAAACAGATCTATTGTTAGTATTTTTAAATAATTACACAACATTAAATTTAAATAAACATCTGCACTAACCGACAAGGGAAAACCACCCTAAAAAATGCACCAAAGGCCATAAGGAAATCTAAATTTACTCAGTCAGGCAGTATAGACTTGTAAATTGAGATTCCCATATTCATTATTGTTTGTAGTAAAACAATTCAAATTAATTGAAACGAATGTTTGTTCTTGATGATTTTTTAATTGTAACTTTTTGTCTATGTGTTTGTTTATGAAAAATCACACTGAAAATTGGATTTTTTTCAAATTAAATAAATAAATTAAAACAAAAGTAGATATTTTCAATAGAAGCAGTAAATAGATCTTTTGACATGGAGTCGCACCAAAATATAACTTCTAGCAAAAATATGGATAAGAGAAATTTGACGGCATTAAAATGGGCGCATGCAGTTAACAGCCAGAAGCAATTAACGGATGCTCTGAACGGTAAGTAGCGGTCGGTCTTGGTTCGAAAACGTTCAAGTAGTCCAGGTTAGACACAAACAAATTTTAATTATACATTTCTGTTACAAATTTGTCTCTAATCTAAAATACTGAACTAGATCAAACCAAGTCGTCTGGTAGTGATTCAATAACAGCAATTCTTTAAATATTTTTTGTAAATTTATTAAATGTATATATTTTTGATAATTGAATTCTCAATTTTATTTACTGCGATTTAGGCTCTTCATGTGCCGATATTTCATTGGTCGCTAAATCCAATACAATATGAGAATTTTCTATCGTTTATGAATATTACAAAAATACATGATCATAATAGGCTTACAATACTTTTATATAAAAAGCGCAACAAATAATTTATATTCGATGAGTTTCTTTTGTTTTTCCTACAACCTGTATGCAACAAATAAAATTGAAAAATATTTTGAATGAATGAATAAAATCTTTATTAGTATTTTAAAATACTCTACAATACTTTACATATGTAATTATAGATATTAACAAACTATTAGCAATATTTTCTTCAATTAGGATTAAAATTTAACAAAATTAATAATAGGTCTGTTTGTTTACTTTTCCAGCAATATTTATCCAGCAGCTTCGTGATAGAGAAAATTACCAAATATACTCTCAATTATAAAAATTTGCAAAAAAGGTTGCGAACAGCATTTTGCAGAATTTTGTCAGTTATTTTGCTGAACAGCTGATGAATAATGCTATTTCAAAAGAATGTTCATGTGTACTTATGTTCATATGTGTTAAAAATTAAGTTTTCAATAAATAAATAAATATTTATAGCTTCAATTCAAGTTTTTGTGGTTTCTAGTGTGAATACATAAATACATACATACATATTTTGTCCAAAAACCCAATTTAAAGTTGGTTTCTTATTACTTTGAAAACTTTCAGCAAAATATTTCACAAATAAAACTTTTTTGTTTACTTTTTAATTGGTAAGAAGAAGCAGTCAAAACATCTGTTCTATCTTGCAAAATTTTACTGAACAAAATTTCTTCAGCAAGATTTTGCAAGTTCTCAGCACAGAATATACACAGAATACCCAACTTTGACGTATAAAAAGGGTCCGAATCATATTTTGCATAAACTTTGTAAAACGTGCATAAAGTTTGTGTGAAGAGATATCTATATAAAAACAAATAGCTTTGCTATCTCTTTTACACAAACTTTATGCACGTTTTCAAAGTTGTCGGGTCTAGGTAGTTTATGGTTCTCAGTTATTCAAATGTCAATTTTCTGACTCTCCTTCTCTCAATTTAAATAAATTTTCCTGCTGGAGAAAGTAAACGAACAACACCCAGCAACATTTTGCACAATTTGTTACAAAATATCACGTAAACAAACAGACCTAATATGTTTTTGAGTCCATTCCCTATAAATTCCGATGTAAGTAAAATATTAATGCTTCTTTTTTTTGTGTAGAAAATTCAATAGAATTTTTGAATATTTTTGATATCCTTTTCCGAATTAATTGTATTTGACGTTTTAGAAACAAATGTTTGGAAAAATTATTAAAGCAAAATGCCAAATCAAGTTTATACCATAAATAATATTTAAAGATCCTAATAAAAAAGTACTCGTAGCTTCCAAATAATTTTGGCAAAAAGCCAACTTCAATACAAAGAGCCAATCGAACAGATTACAAATTAGAAGCAAATATGTGTTACTGTAAAATCGGATATAATCCATTTCTAGTTCATATTTTACTCCCATGAAAGATTGAAATGCCTTCTTAAAAACTGCAAGCTACACTTTCAAATTAAAAGCGTTCTTTCAAAATTACAAATAATGAATTTATGCGATAATCAATATTTCGAAAAAAAATCGGTGCACAAATGATAAAGTTATGCGTGTATAAACATTAAAAGAAATACACACGAATTGATGACCTCCTCCTTTTTTGAAGTCGGTTAAAAAGCCATCAAAATGCAGAATTAGTGATCCAGTAGTAGTTACAATTCGAATCATTATCCATTAAGATTTGGTCAAGTTAACTTTCCAAAAAGACGAAAAAAATGCGCTAATGGATTCTTTGGAAGCTTTGAAGATGTTATTCTTTTTCTCAGTTTGAATTGTTATGAAAGTGTTGGGGGAAATCAAAAATTTAACTTAAAATCTTTGAAGTAAATAATTTTTTTTAATAAATAGGAAATATATTTATTTATTTATTTATACATATATACTTTTTCCAGGTAACGCAGATTTCATTGAAACCGATATAGTTATGGGCAAAATAGAAAATACAGGGACAGATTTACCAATCATGGCTCATCCTCCAGCAAAATCTTCTGATTTGTCATTGGATTCATTTCTTTTGCAAATTAAAGAGTATAACGATAATCACGTTGGGAAAATGAAAGGTGTTAAACTGGACTTTAAGTCGATCGAAGTTTTTGAAGGTGCTTTACCGACATTGAAAAAAAAGATACCCGAGGTTCGTACACAATTCGAAGAGATAATATTTTATCTTAAATATGAATAAATTCTTGTTTTATTTCAATCAGATGGTATATCCCATTTGGCTTAATGCTGATATTATCCCGGGTCCTGTTGAGCAAAAAGTTACTAGGCCCGTGAATGCCGAGCGCTTTTTTGCTGGTTGTGCCCAGTTCGAAAAGGCTGTGTTATCGATTGGTTGGACAACAAAATGGTCATCTACCGTTAATAACGGCTCCTATACACGTGAGGAGACTTCTGCAATGTTGGAGGCCATACAAAATAATAACATTCCACAGTCGGGACAATCTATAACATTTCCAGTGCGTGCCGGTATTGCCGCCAATAGTTTAAATGAACTTCAGGATTTGCTAAAAGCACTAAAGGATACGAATGAATGTACTCTGACTATATGGTCATCGCAAAATGATTTTGTTGATATTGATAAATTGAGAAAGTTAATATTTTCCTTGGGATTTGATCGTGTATACTTAGATGTACCCGAGCAATTATCTAGCCAGCTGGATTTATCACGACCAGAGGATGGGAACGATGTGAATCGTGAAAATGGTGGAAGCTCAAGATCCTTATCGAATTTTTTGAAATACAGCTTAATGAGCATGGGAATTGTATTAATTAGCTTATGGATGCAAAAAGTAAATTTTTGAGTATTTTATTTTTAAAATTAACGCGAAAATGAATTTATATAAAAATTGTTTAACATTGATTTAATCTTAAGATGTTGTTTACCAACCATAGACACAATTATATAATTATATATAAAGTTTGTTTGTATTTTTCGATAGGGGTTTATTAAGAGTGAATTTAGACGGGGAGAGTTTACTTTCCAAAGACTTGAGGGAGAGAGTAAGGAAGAAGGAGGTGGAGTACAGACTTTCTTGTGCATTCAAACAAAAGAATATAAATTTTGTGAAAGTCAACTTTATCAGTCTGAACACAAAAGAAAGGTTCGAAAGAGAATTAAAAATACCTTTCAAAATAAACTTTGCATATTTAAATGCAATCTAAGGTAAATCTTCATTTATTGAAAAGTCTTGCGACAAAACGGCATTAGAAATTTATTTCATAGTTTGAAGCAAAAAATCGGTGACTGCTCGTGTCTTTTTTCGACTTTGGCATTTTAGTTCATATTCTTAACTAAGCCCTGCAATCATTCAGCAATTAAAACGAAATTGGAAGATTTTTAATTCAAGAATTACATACAATAAATAATTGGTTTTGAAAATTGGAATAGTTTTATTCCACTTTCAGTGGAGGGTTGTTCAAATTATATAGTACAAATCATGGGTTGTAAATTTAAAGGATATTGGTACGGTGTGATAAATTTCGATAGATTTTGAGAATCACTTTTGACACCATATCAAATTAATTTGAAAAATGCAGATTCAAAAAATGATGTATAAATTATAAACAAGTTTTGAGAGATGATTAAAAATTACTGAAAAAATATTAAAACATATTAAAAATTTAAATAAAAACGAAACTACTGAAGACATCAAAATATTTCAAGCACATTTTTATATGATTTCTCTACGAAAAATATTTATACAGAAGAAAATAAATTAATGGCAACAGACATATTTATATTAATGCTTGGACGATATTGTGATGTTATATGTTCCTTCCAGAGCGGAGTATCCTACTGATACACATTTGAAAACGAGCGATAGATAGAAATTATTTTCATGTATTTATTTACTATGTTTTTGGTGTTCTTAAATTTCCATAAGGGAGTTTTAAGACTAACTTAACTATTATTGCTAATCAATTTGCAGGTTAAATGAATAAAACTATTGCCTGTGTTCTAGAAAACGCGACTACCAACCCATATTACACTGGCAATCGCCAAATTCATTCGAATTACGATTTATAGAACATGGATGTACTCTTACATATGTAGGTATGGAAATATTTTCTAATTTTTTTTTTTGTGAAATATTTAATAAACATTTATCAAAAATATTTTTAAAAGCATCTCGCCATGTGATTAGCGATAGATACAAACGGAAGTTTGTGTCTTCAAATACATAAGAAAAAACATATGAAATTAGGAATACAATAACTATTCGTTCAAATTAACTGCATTTATTGTAAAGTTAGGGAGTATGAGATCAAACGAAGTTGAGGATGTTCTATGTCAACATCACGGAATTCATCCGTATATGTAAGAATATAAAAAGAGAAGATGGTGGCAATAATCCATTCGGAAATCGAACTTATAACGTGGAAATACCAACCGCCATCAGAAGGATACCTGAAAAAATAGGACACCAATATTTAAAGTTATATAAATTTTTAAATTTACATACCACTTCCTGGGGTTCTGTCCCTTAAATAATATGTGCGACATAACTCCAGTCACAGCTAATAATATGAACAATATAGTGCAGCATACCGACATGCCTAAGCGCAAATGGGCATTGCGTTTAGTGCCCGCTATAGGATAAATCATGTACGATATCAGTGCTTGCATCCAAAAGTAAAGAGTGCCAAATCCAAAACAACAAAATGCTCCCATTAAATGTACGATGCGCACATTTGTTTCCTGAAAATTACCCACAATGCTAATGCCCAAACAAGAAGCTAAACCAAACCACACAGCCAGACGATTGTAACGTAACAAATTGTTACCCAAGTCCGAGTGATGCTCAAATAACTGTAGAACTTGACGATAACGTACGTAAATGGTGATTCCCACTAGAACAAATCAAACTTATATGTAGAGCTGTTTTCCCCCAATGACTCATACTTGTTATTCTACTCACGCAATACACTGCCAATATTAATTAATTGACCAAATACACAACTTTCTGGCGAATAAGTGGCTGCATCACTTATGTAGGGAACTGTGGGTACAACATGACCTTGTAAGACAGCCGCTATGTAACTACGCAGAAAAAACGCATTAGGAAAACAAAGAGTTTGTTTGAAGAATTTAATATTTGAAATCTTTGCCCGTCATCATATGACATTCGTATACTTACGTGCCAATAAATGTGACTTGAAATATTAGAAATACCGCAACGGGTATTAAATAAACTTTTGACATTTCGTTTTTTTCAATGCAATTCGACTTCTTGCAAAAAATACAACTAAAAAACTTGACTAAATAATCAAACGTTCAAATAATACCAATAAATTTGTTTATGTTTTGTTGTTGCAGATTAGAAGTGTGGTGAATATAAGGAATGTTGCCAGATCGCGTACAATTGCAAACAAGTAAATAGCGATGTTTAAACGACGATAACTTATTCACAAAAGCGGGTTACGAGTTCTGTTCAATAAAAAAAGGTGAATTTTGAACTCAAAAAAATTTATTTTTCATCAATTGCTATTTAGTCCCCTTCAAAGTATTTCCCCTTAGATGTAATACAATTGTGCCAGCGTTGCTGCCAATCCTGCAAGCAGTTCTGATATTTACTTATTGGTAAGGCCTTTAGCTCTCTCAGAGATTTCGGTTTTTATCTCCAAAATTGTCGCGAACGCCATCCTCTCATTGGTTTCATTCAATTTTGGGAACAGGATAAAGTCGCCAATCTGATGAATAAGGCATGATTACGGTATTCTTTATGTCCAAAAAAGTACGAAAGAGCATTAACGAGAAAACAGGTGCATTATCGTTTCCGAACGTTTTTTTCGTATTGCTTCCCGCTTGCGGCGCATAACTTCAAAATAATACTACTTATTAACAGTACGACCATGTGCAAGAACTCACGATGCATACCACTGTAATCGAATAAAACAGTGAGCAATTACTATGCGATGGTTTATGGCATATATATGCCGAGATCCTCTTCAACTTCTCTATTAGTTATTCGATGGAGCTTCCAGGACAAGCGTCGTCATTCACACCCTCTCGACCTTCTTTGAAATGCTTGTACCACTTGTGAACATTTTTCTGATTCAGATTATAATCAACATTTCAAGTGCTTTTGAGCACTTAATTCCGTTTTCTTACAAAAAAATTTTTTTTCTTTTTACACCAGAAAATTGTTGAAAAAGCAAAAGACGTCTAACCTCTAACGTCTAGCCTCTCTCAAACAAACTAAAGTAAACAAACAAAAAACTCAACTAAGAACATATCTTCGACACAAGTGTGCCAATATAAAAAAAAATTGCTAATAAACTCTAATACCTTTATTTTTATATACTCAGGTCTCGAGAAATTTAAAAATTCACCTTTTCTATTGATTAGACCTCGTACATAACAAATTTTATTTGCACTAATTTTCGTAATTATATAAACAAGTATGTAAACATTATAAAAATTCAGTTAGATATACATATATACAAATTGACTACTTTCTCACGCTGAGCTAAAGCTTTCACAAGAAGCTAGACATAAATTAGAAAATATTACCATTACATCATTTCGTGGGAGATATCTAAGGAAATTTCCGGAGGTACAATTTTCTCTCTACTTCCATAGGAGAAAGTACCATTGGTGGTTCTTTTAATAGTCGCCTGATCTGAATGAGCTTGGTGAGTACTATTATTGTTAACAGAAAGCTTTAATTTTTGTCTAACTATATTCTTACAAGAGCCTTTCCCATCCCAGTTGCTAGTTATATGGAAGATAGTTCTTTATATTATCAGACCTACTCAAAAATTCAAAACACGCAATCACAACATAACATCAGCGAAATATCCATAAAATAGCTCAACTGCCTGACTTTGTTGTTATTCTTGCAGAAGAGCTGAGGAAAAAGACAAATGAGTATATAAAAATAAAGGTACTAGATCAAACAAATTTGAGCAAATATTGAAAGAAGATCGCTGCTCGATATACAACCAGCTGATGATTGATCGCTGTAATTAATTCTATTTGCATATATGTATACAGCTTTTACAGCAGAAAGATTATGATGCAAAATAAAGTTTATGTTATTTAGTGGTATGCTTTCATAGAGCATCCTAAAGCCATACAAAATATATAGAAAAGTTTGAGATATCAAAGGTTACATTTTGGTAGACAAGTTTTGGTTGATTTTAAAAATCATTTTCTCTAGACTACAAGAGCTTTCAGCTCCCAAAGGATTTTTCGAAATTCAATATAGATTTGAATTTTTCTCTATTTTGCTATAAGTCGTTGTGGCGCAATAACATGTTTTCATGAAAAATTCTGCCAAAGTGTAGACTTTTATTGAATTTTATATACATATGTATGACGGAACCAGGGAATTGCAAAAATGAGAAATATAAACATTAAAACATTATCAGTAACATCCGATGACTTCTATACTAAAAAAAACTTATTTAAATATGAAGTTGTACACCAGATTGTACTCGATGATGTATCGTTTTGTGCAAAATAAGCACAACTTGATTGCCATCCGGTTTGCACCAACAGCCGCAACGTGTATGGCCTGCATTAATTTCATTTTCGGGAATAGCAAATGAGATGGACGATATTTGATTTCAACGAAACGAATGGGACGCGAGTGACAAAACATAAACTAACTCGTTGTTTTTAAAAAATTTCGTTCAGTGTTTGTTTTAAAAACAGGAGAGTGCACCATGGTGAATAAAACACTAGGTTGTCATTTTAATAAATCAGCTGTTTTGTGTTGCAAAATCACCAAAGGATAATTGACCAAAATGGAATGAGAAATTGGAATGCTTGGGCTGGGGTAAATAAAAGGTTGCTTTGTGGTGGTATTAAAAAGTGACCACTTATTTTACTCCCAAATTATTAAATTTTTTTTGTTCGTTACACATTGTCTAAGAATATTTTAAAATTAAGCGGTGAATATTTTTAAAACAACAAAAGCCGCACATTGCGGCATGCAAAATTTTCTTTGCTAATTGTGTGATGTTGCTGCCAAATGTATTTGATAAAATTCAATGTTGAACTCTAATTAAATTGCTTAGAAGGAAAAAATAAGTTCAAGTACGTTTTGCTAAAGTTATCAAAACAATTTGTGATACAAATTTCGTAAATTATAGTGAATAAAAACAAATTTCCCCTATTCTCATTTACAAAATTCAATGTCAAAAAAGCCGACGAAGCAACTCATTCACAAGCAAATTTAGCAAAATTATCTGTGTGTATCAAAAATAAATGAGTAAGAGGGTAAGTGCAGTGCTGTGGAGGAATGAATTAAAATTGTGTGCAAAATAAAATAAATGGAAGTGTTTTTTACGCTAATGACTGATAATGTACATATATAAGTATATACTTACATACATATGTATGTATGTATTAAAATTAAAAGGCATCAGTCAAATGATCTTAACAATTTCAAATGTGAATAATTTCTCTTTGATAACTAAATCTGCACGTGCATGAATATAGTATTCTTATGGGGCATTACGGAATCTCGCAGTAACTTTATGTAAATACTCGTATGTATAGTACGTACATACAACAATGTAATTTATTTGCTTGAAGAAAATACATCAATGCTCTATGCCATTTCTAACAATAGATACATATATGGACGGTTCTCCATTTGAAGTACAAAAATCTTTAGGATGTAATTGTAAAAGAAAATATATGAAGTTACTTCAAATTAATCTATTAAAAACCTTAAATGGATCTGATCTACATACATAAGTATGTACATATGTATGTACATATGTACTTACATATATATGTAAGTATATGGTCTCGAAGAGCGTTTAGCAATCTATGAACTCTGGATATTATTTTAAAGGTCACGTACTTCCACTTGGTAGGATGCGGTGTCAAATTTTATTTTTAAGTATTGTATATAACCAGATAATGTCCATTGCGATACTAGTTACATAAATAAAACGAAAATATAGGAATTAGTTCAAATTTAAACTATGCTTCTAGTAGGAACGACGGGAATTTATTATTATTATTATCAGAATGCTTTCCAAACATGATTCGACCAAAGTGTACTAATGATTTGGTTGGTGCCAGTGAAATGCAGGCATATACAAAGCTGGGCCAACAACAAACAATCCCCCTTATTATGGTTGTCGACGTCGACGTCACACCAAGTCGACATCGATATATTGGCAATTGTGGGATCGTTATCGAGAACTATTAAATATTATTGATAGGATATTACTACTACTATGGCTTATAAAATTACAATTGGCCATCAATATTAGTTAATTATTGCCTACAAGGAGTTCAGGAGCTGCTGTCTTTTTACTGTCGACTTGATGTGACGTCGACGTCGACAACCATAATAAGAGGGAATAAATTTTTTAACAAATCAATTGGGTCAATATATGTATATGTATATAATAATTTTTAATAAATACTATATATAATATATGTATCTCTTAGCATGTAGGTGCAAATCACATCCGAATGACTGTGAAATGTTTACATGTGACAAATCCAAATAAAATAAAATATTTTTCATATTACTTAATATTGAAATTTATTATTTTGGAATAATCTCCCCAAATGTTTGTTTAAAACAATTAAGAGTTTTTTACAAAATGTTTTTGCCGCAACAAACAAAATATTTTATCTTTCATATTATTTTTAATTTCAACTTTGACATAAATATAATCAAGTGGTCAACAACAAAGGTTATAGGTGACTCATACAGTTCTACAAATAATTTATATTTGTAATTAATTAGATTACCCTGAGTAAAGCTTGAATTCTGGGTATTAAAAATAATATTTTAATGTGATAAATTTTATGTAACGAAAGAAGATCGATTTTGTCATTATAAATGTGTTTAAGAATGTATTCTGGTAATAAGAATTGGTGTAGTTTACCTGCCGAGTGATCTTTACAACAAACATTTGCTGTATGTCAATCAATCATATCATCTCCACCCCTTAATGACGCAATCTTAAATTAAATTAAAATGTAAATTTAAATGTGTTTATTTTGGTACTGGGTGACTGTAGAACAAAAAAATAGAATTTTATTAATTTGCATTAGCGTAGGCAGATAATTTTTTTTTGTAGTTAAATTCCTATAGTCCTCAGACAGTTCTTTCTATTTTTGGAGCTATTACTTAAGGAGAATTGGAGAAGACCCACAACTGAAAAATGGCCGCAAATTTAAAAATTGGCACAAAGGACGCTTTACAAATATTCTCTGCATAGTCGGCTCTCGCCAGGAGGGAGGGATTTTTTAGTTGAGAGCAATTTTTCATTTTGACCCCAAAATATAAGAAAAATCGCATAAAACCAAAAAAAAAATTTTTTTAACTGAAAATTGGCCCAAAAACTTTTATTTCTTATCAAATACACTATATTCCTTGTTTGGTTTTAGTATTTGCCTCGACCCTGTTTGTGTTGTTTAAATTTTCTCGCTTTTTAAAATTTGGTTCAATCCGCTTTGCCGTAAGAATTTAGTTTTCGATGAGAAAAGCTGTGTTTGAGGCAATGAAATAACTTAAGAAAAATAAAACAACTGGTAAAAATAAGTCATTAGTTTCAAAATAAAATTCGATATATTAAACGTTTGAATCGGGAGAAAAAACTGTAGACTTTTAACCCAATCAACAAAAAAACAGTGCATTTCCGGTTTCTATTAACGACGTCAAGCGGGTCTCTAGTGCACATGATAGATTTTCCTCTTTATAAGATTTAATAAAAATACTATAAATAAAAGAAATTAACTCTTTATTTATCTACAAATACTCAGGAGTATTTTTGGACCGACTTCTATCTATATGGGAAGTTTCACGCTTATCGTTATTTAAATTTATTCATTTGTACATTTGTAAGAAGTAATAATTTTCTGAAATCTGGAGAGAAAAATCTTTATGAAATTATATAAATACATATGAACAAGGACAAAATATTAATCCTTTAAAATGTATTGCATTCACAAGTCCATTTACTTGATAGTCCTTTGCTTTATTTACTGATTTACTCATTTATAATTTTTGTTATTGATTAACGTAAGTAGAGACCCTTTAGCATGAGACGATTCAAAGAACTCGTGTGCATGTGTCCATGCATCCACTTCAAAGATAAAAAATAATTATAAATTCAAAATAAAATAGAACAAAATCAAAATATTCGATTGATCAGCGATAAATAGATGTGTAGTAGTAAGTGTTAGTTTGTTTTGTTGTTGATTTTATTGCAAATATCAACAAATTGTCTGGCGATGCGTTCGCGCGCTCTATACTCGCCATGATGCTTGCAAGCGATTTGCATAGAGATCTCAAGTAAAAAAAAGTGGAAAACTTGGGCCTTTGCCACATTGCAAATAGTTTAATTCAGTTGCAGTTGCATTTCTTAACTTTTAAGTTGTACAACAACGGAAAAATAAATTGAAGAATAAAAATATAAACCAATGAATTGAGTAAATACACAAATTCTCTTACATATGTAATAGAAACGATCCAGAAATAAATTGTGCGATACGTCTTTCTATTTTTAGAAATCAAAATTAAAAGTTAATACTAAGTTTAAAAATATACGATGGCTCCTATAATTGAAAAACGTGTGACACAACAGCAGCAACAAGATCGTAACCACATATCTGCAACAGTATTTAAAGAAGGTAGTACTGGAATTGGAATAAAAGCAACAACTATGGGATCTGCTCAGTCGTTTGTACATAATGCCTTAAATCACAATCATGGACACAGTCACGGCCACCATCAGCATCATAGTCAGCACCATCAGTATGCCAAAGAGAACGCTGCCAACAATTGTGTGAGCGGGAGTAGTGCAAGTAGTAAAAAGGGTTTGGAAATATTGGATTTTCATGATTCGTGGCGTGAAGAAGTGGAAATGTACAAAGATAGTATGTACATTAAGAAGCATACTCCCCACCCACAACTGCTCAGCTCACATAATCATCCTCATACGCCACAAGGTTGCCAATTGGAAATGATAAATAACGTTAGTGCCAACAAATTCTCACATGTGGCAAAACAACATAATAACATCAATGCTGCAGAATATGTTTCACATGCAAAAACTACGACAGCGTCGTCGTTATCTCCTACGGCCACAGGTCAAACTAGTATCGGTGGTATAAATAGTTTTGGTAGTAGCAGTCATGCCAAACGAAATATGGCAACAGAAAATGTACCTCGAGTACGTGCAGCCACAACGTTAGCCGAGGCAGCAGCAGAGTCTCATGCAAGTGCTCAGGTGAGAAATTTAGTTATTATATTAAAAAAAATGTGTTTATTTGTGCGTTAATTGCGAGAGGAGTTGAGCAACAGCACCTAAAGCGAAACGAATCGTAATTTTTATCACACCTGTTTGCTTTATTCGAATGCCATTTAAAATTGCAACTAATGCACAGTCTCTTGTTTGAGAATAAATCAACGATTTAAATGAATTGTTCACAAAATTGAAATTCTTTCATATTCTGCAGCCAGGGCTTTGAAATTTTATTTTGTTTTAAAATAAGATAATAGATTATCGAAAAGATCTTTTTCTAACAACGCGATTGCGGATAGAAATTGAATTAGCAAATAATCTGGGTTTATTTGTTGTTTTGCTTTGAAAATCGATATACGTTAAATATAAAAATTGTTGGGAAACCTGTCATTTCAATAAATGGTACGGTGCCGCAAATAAGCAAGTTGCAAATATCGCTTATTACTAAAGACAAATGAATCCTGATGCAGAAAATGTTAGAAAGAATATGGGCTTCCATCCCAAATGGTAAAGATCTAAAATCATGTTACTATTCCTCAAATTCATTTTAAAAGGATTATACAATAATGTTGAGAAAGCATATTTCTCGAAGTGAGTTCATTCTCAGATATGTATTATAAACATATCGCTCCCCACCATGTCCAGCTACTATCGAATATAATGATCGTGTTTTTCAACTGTGAACTCAAATCAGTACATCTCTAAAAGAGCCAAGATTTTCTTACTAGGTTTCTAATGTTATATGGGGCATGGTAAAAAAAGATTTTTCAAATATCTGTGCCAACCAACCAAGGACCAAAGTAACGAACCTGAAAAAACAATTTTTTCACATTTTATAGTTGGAGGTGGCAGAGACGATATACGAGTAGTACATGTCTAGATGTGAAGCATAGACAATTTATGTATATATGTATTTGTTAAACAATTTATTTTACTTCATTGTTTTCTCCATCCGCCATGTGCTTTAAGTATCATCTCTTTGGGTAAATTTTAAAACACTGAACGAAACACGCTATGATATACTACATAAAAAAGTTGGTTAATAATCTTGATTTTTTTAAATTTAAAAATATGTACAAAATGTATTATAGAACTTTCCTGTGTTATAAGTGTAATTAAGTCAGGCGGTTTTTAAAATAGAGTTCTTGTATTTTTCGAAATTAATTTCAAAATAAACAATAAAAACTAACATATTCTTAATGGGCTCGAGTTCAAGTATCGTCAGACTTTATTAAAGAATTATGTTTATTTTATTTTATTATTTTTTTGTAAAGATTTTCGTGATTAGAATAGATAGGAAAAGTAAATGTTATTACTCTGACTAAAACATTTTTGTTGTTGAACACATTAGGAGTTGTTATTTAGTCTTGGATTTTGTTAGTCGTTGTAAAACCATTTTTTAATTTGTTTGAAAACATTGAATTTTGAATACATTTATGCACCTTATTAACATTTCTATTACCTGAATATTTTATAAAATAAAAAACAATTTATAACCTGCTAATAACCACCCTCCTCCTTGTGTTTATGTGTGTTTGCATTTTGTATGTTTGCACATGGTTTCGCTTCCTTCCTTTTGCTTTACTAACACGCTAAAGTTGCATTTAAAGAGACCACGAGAAGAGATGCCTCTTAAAACGGCTAGTGGTGCTAAATATACAAGGCCTCGCAGTGCAAAACGATCAAGCCCTATTGCATCACCAATTGCTGATAATAGTCAGGTGTCAAGTGTTGTACGCAGTGACAGTCCCACAAAAAATATTGCTGCTAAACCCGATTCCAATAATACATATAATAATGCACCCACTACCAGCTACATGAGCACCTCACCCGCAAAGAATAACATGAAAATTATTGTAAATCAATTCCATGCAAGTAGTCTGCTTAATGGCCATCATTACGAAGAAAAAGAACAGATTTTAACGCAAAATGGTTTAAACAATCCACAATCCTCCACTGCTTATGAGGCGAGTTTTTATGCCGCCAATTACTTGACACCTTATGAACGCAATAACAATAGTAGTAAAATGCACGGTATGATAAGAACACATTTAGGAGATCATAGTAATTATGTTGGTGTTTCTTTAGCAAACAATGGCAACATTGATGGTAATGGTCTAGCAGATGATGACCCATGTGCAGGTAAATAAGTTACAAATAATATCTTCATTTTCATGCGCGATAAAGATTATAAATACACTTTTAGCTATTGATGATGATAGCATATATACGGACAGTGATACAGAGGACGAGTACGCTGGTGATACCTTTTATCTTGCGGAAGATGGCAAGGAAACGAAGCAAAGCAAAAACATACATTATCGAACATCTTTAAAAGAGGAAACTGCCACACAAAACAGTGGAGATGGCACAAACGACAACTGTGTTTATTACACTCCTGAGTGTATATTATCGCCAAGCTTATTTCCAAATGTGCCTCCTTACTTAAATTTCTCCTCTCACGTGAAATGTGGCCCTAGCATGCCCCCTCAATTACACAAGGTTTTAAAATGGAAGTTAAGTCCTGTCATGCCAAAAATTGTTAAACGCGTCGTCTTAAATTCGGGCTTTCGTATTATAAAAAGTATTGTTGATTGTTGTGTGGTGTAATCCTTTTTATAAAATCTATATAATTTTGTCTTAGACACCACTGATTGGATGGCTGTGTGGGAGAAACATATGAAAAGTCCTGGTTTCCGAACAATACGTTCGCATCAGAAATATAATCATATACCAGGATCATTTCGCATTGGACGAAAGGACAGTATGTGGCGTAGTATACAGCAGTGTATAAAAAAATTTGGCAACAAAGAATTCGGATTTATGCAAAGGTAATTAAAGGCTTACGCTTCTTAAAAACCCTTTATTTAAAACACTATTCAAATCTAGACATTTTTGCTGAAATTAATCACAAAGAATATTCGAAATTAGCTACTTTAATTTTATTCTTTAGAAAGCAAATTAAAAACGTTTCATTACGGCAGCAATAGATCCCGATAGAAGAAATCCGCCATGATTAATGATATTTCAACGGAACATACTTTTGTGTAGATTTGTAATTTTAATTGTTTAACATTTCATGACTGGGTATTTTAATTGTTTAACATTTCATGACTGGGTTGAAATTTGAGAAAGTTGAATTCTTGATAATTCGAAAAATCAATTTCTACTTCAGCTCAAATTTTTTTCTAAACTAAGCAACTCGATAATGTAACTTTCCTTTTTTGTAATATTTCAAGATCGTTCATATTGCCTGATGATTTGGAAGATCTAAGGAAAGTTTGGCCCAAAAATGCTTTGAGACAGACCAAGTGGATAGTTAAGCCGCCTGCTAGTGCCAGAGGCACTGGTATAAGTATTGTAAATAAGTGGTCCCAATTTTCAAAAGAACGCCCTTTGGTAGTGCAAAAGTAAAGGCTAATATTTCATATTAAGTAAAATCTTAAATAACAAAACTCAAAATTACAGATACATAGAGCGTCCATTGTTAATAAACGACAACAAATTCGATATGCGTATATATGTGGTCATGACTTCCATAAATCCTTTACGTATCTATATGTATAAAGATGGTTTGGCTAGGTTTGCTTCTGGTAAGTTTTTTTTCTTCATATTTTGCACGACAAAAGCTTCGATAAAAATCAATAATTTTTGAATATTACAGTTAAATATAGTTCAGAGTTAAATAGTCTAGATGAACGATGCATGCATCTAACAAATTACAGTATAAACAAATTTTCGAGTAACTACTCGAAGAACGAAGATGTCAATGCTTGCCAGGGTCATAAGTGGACCTTACAGTCTTTGTGGTCGTGTTTGGAATCTCGTGGTGTCAATACTAAGCGCTTGTGGGCCACTCTCCGTAATTTAGTTATTAAAGCAATTATAAGTGGTGAATCTGGTCTTAATCGCACATATCGTCAGAATGTTAATTTTCGTTACAACTGTTTCGAGCTGTTTGGATTTGATGTTTTGTTAGATGAAAATCTTATACCGTGGCTGTTGGAAATAAACATATCGCCATCGTTACATTCAGAATTGCCACTAGACTTGCATGTAAAAGGACCCCTGATACAGTCCATTTTAAATACGGCCTTGTATCAGGTGCCACCGAAACTGAATGAAAAGACTCAAAAAGAAATATTGGATGCGTTAAATTTAAAGAGTCCACTTTGCCATGACAAGCGCATTTTTACCACTTGCCTTAGAAATGATGAAATACGGAAACACAATCACTTTACCAATCGTTCTATAGAATATCGTGAAGAATATTTGGATTCTATTTTAGAAAACCTGAATCCAGATGATGTACGTTGTTTAATAGTGTCTGAGGATGAACTAAATCGTTGCAGCCCTCTGGAGCGTATATTTCCAACGCCCGATACACATAAGTATCTACAATTTGTTGAACACCCGCGCTACTATAATCGTCTGCTGGATGCTTGGGAAAATCGTTATGGAAATTGTCGTAATAAGGGTATCGAACTATTACGAGGTTATTGCAATGACAATTACCACCTTAATGTATCGGATGCGGCTCTTCAAAAGGTATGATTTAATGTGTTCAAGAAAGCCCTTTACAGTAACTAACAAACGCCCATATACTTTTATAGGAACCTAAAGTCTCTCTAACAGAAATTGACATGCTGCATGTTAAGAAAACGGAAGAACCCGCTGCAGACGACACTTCAGCACCCTTGTCGGCTGACATTGACGATACTAAAGAACTTCCGCCAACTAATAACTGCACTGTTCCCAATGAAGCGGATAGTAACACTTTCAATTCTGTTGTTGATTTATTAGATGAATCAAAGTACGAGAAAAGTAAGCAAAGCCCAACTTCAAATCAGAATCCGAACAAAATTAAAATCAAAACTAATGTGAGTTGTCAAATTTCTTAAAACTGCAAAGGAAAATTTCAATTTGCTTAAATGTACTCATTTCCAGGTATCAACTGCTAAACGTAAGACTGAAAATAAAGTTTCGTAATGTTTAAAATTAATTATGTATGTACTGTGCGTATTCATATGTACTTCATATATGTTCAACAGACTTTTTATTTAGTGTATGAAACGAGATTTTAAAATATTCGCTATTATATATTATATTTCAAATTCTATTTGTAAGATAAAGAAAAAATAATATAAATAATAAAATTAAATACGTAAGATAACATTTAAGTAGTTACAACATGTTCGTCATTGGTCATGTGGTTTTCAAAAGAGTATAATAATTGCTATACGACATGTCCTCATGTGTTTATGTTTATATTTATTCTGTGGGTGGACCAAGGGCTGCCCAATTGGAGTAGTGTTGAGGTTAGTCTGATGTAATGCTATGCAGCATCACGTAATGTCAAATGAATCATGTTTATTTCATAAATTCGGAGTCATTTTGGACATTTACACGCGTGTATGTTCTATTCTTTTTTTTTGCAGGTGGATAAAAATTAATAGATTCAAAAATAAATAAATAGTTTTGGAGAATTTTGTATTAGAAAATTAAATAGATATACATATACAAATATTTAATATGCAAATATTTAAACATCTTACCTTATATTTCAGCGGACTTCAAAGTTTTTAACATTTCTCAAATCTACACACTGAACATACATATTTCTTTTTTCATTTTTATAACCTCCACTACTTACAAAAATAAAGATGGTCAGTATTCTTTTAAAGCGGAAATGATCGGAAAGCCCATAATTTAACTTCATATACGAGGCGTGTACAAAAATTAAGGTGATATTTTGAATTTCATGGAATGCCCATATGCGATTTATTATTTTATATTCCCCCTTATTATGATTGTCGACGTCGACGTCACACCAAGTCGACATCAATATATTGGCAATTGTGGGATCGTTATCGAGAACTATTAAATATTATTGATAGGATATTACTACTACTACGGCTTATAAAATTACAATTGGCCATCAATATTAGTTAATTATTGCCTACAAGGAGTTCAAAACTGCTGTCTTTTTTACTGTCGACTTGATGTGACGTCGACGTCGACAACCAGAATAAGGGGGATTGAAATGCTCGGAATTAAATCTAGTTTAGCGAAGAATCCCAAATCAATGAAAAAATTAGCCTAATTTAAATATAAGAAACAAATTAAGTACAAAAACTGGCATTGTTGTTTTATTCGTTTCATTCTTCACTAACTTTATTGGCTTTTTATCACATTTTTATACTTTAGTAGCGTATTATTTTTTTTAATGTGTGAAGTTAAATTTTCTTAAAGCGTCGGCTCTTGATGGGCGTACAAATTGAAAAAAATGAGCACTTTTTTAAAAATATTTTCAATAGCTTTTGATGCCAATAATCACCGTAGACGTTCGAAAATATTATCTATAATCACAAAGTCATACTAAAATTTCCAAGAACCATAACTCCAAAACTATTACAGGACAGCGCCAATTTTTTTAACTTATTTTTTAACTTCCTATCATTCCGTCTCAAGTAGGGAATCCAATGTTGGCCATACATAGAGAACAAAATTCTTGTGGGCGGCAGCTGAAATTCTTTATTAAACGAAGCCGGTTTTGGCCGACTGTGCAGAGAATCTTAATAAGCGTTTTCATCATATCAAGGCGTTTTAATTAGATTTTTATTTCAATATACATACATAAGTATGTAGATACTAAGTACATATGTACATATGTATGTATGTATGTACCTATTGCACATTAGTAGGGTATTGATATAAAAAATCTAAAAGATGTGTCGGCTCTTGATGTGTTTAGAAGTAAAAAAAGGTTTGCACCTCCTGAAATTTTTTCAAAAGTTTTTATTTAAATGATAACAATAGATGGATAACTTTAGCTGGGAAATATTACTTATAATCACAATTTTGTGCAGAGTTCAAACGCGATTTTCTGCTTGCGTGATTTTTAGGAGCAAAAACAACAACATAGCCATGACTCTACCACCATATTCTCCGTAATTTGATCCCCCAGCGAATTTTCTGCTCCCAAAGCTGAATGGACTTTAATGGATTTGTAATGGTTGAGGATTTGGATTTGTAATGGTTGAGGAGACAAAGACGCAACTGAAGGAGCTGAAGGCATTCTTCGAGCATTGAAAAAAATGGATCGTCGTTAATCAATATCAAATTTTTGTATGTAAGTATGTACATACATACATATGTACTTAGTATATTCTAATTGGAAAGTGGATGGAGGCCATAAAAAATTCGGCTTTGCCGAATTATTTTTCACTTTTGAATTTTATTCATAAAAAGCACACACACACAACAACACTTATACTAATCGAATTGTTTTGTCTGATCATGCTTGGTTATTGCACTTAAGTATGTATACATAGTATGTACATATATAATGTAACACATTTGTCGTTCTAATAAAAAACGTTCTAATAACCACTCGATGCACTTTAGGTTTAATAATCTAAGTACATTTTAAACATTATATGATTCGAGTTTATTAACTTTTTTACCAATTGTATATACAGATTTTTAACAAAACAAAATCAATGTCCACACGAGATTCCGGCAACTTTGAAAACAAAACTTTACTCAAATAAAAACTCATCTGCAAAAAAGAATGAGAAGTTCAAATCTGTATTCTCAATTTGCAGTGGTACCAGATAATAAAAATGTTTAAAGTTCAAGCCGATTCTTCGGAAGGTTAGAAATTTTTTAATCAGACAAACGGCAATAAGCTCACAAGCAATTTTCGAGGAAGTGCTCATGAGAAGCAGGAAGGTTTGAATATTATTTTATATGAAAGGTGATCCATCTACCACAATATGTGACCAGGGTAGCAGATAGTAGTAGCAACTTCCATAGTAGTGACTTCACACTTGTCGTGAGTAACTTTGAAGTTAATACAAACATTCTAAAAAGAATATGCTGGATAGAAGAAATGAGAATTGTACGTCTCACAAAAGAAATGATTAAATATCGTACTTATATATCTGACTGTCTGTGCTAATGCAGGTCTTCAAATTTGATATGCGTAACTGTGCTTCCGAAATCTCGTTGAAGTGTACTAAAACGAAAAACGTATATCCACAGAGCAGCTTAAAAGTGATTTATTGGGAAACTTAAAACTTAAGGTGTAAAATATTATTAAATTTTTAATTTTCGCTCGAAGAAAAAATTGCTCACGTTCATACATGAACATGTACGCCAGCGCTACCCATCTCTGGTTAATATGCATTATAATAGTTTTTATGGCCTATTTTTGATTCAGTTCAACTTTTGAGTAATAGTTAGTTCAATTTAAATTTTTTAGGTCTATCAATAACTATTCTGTTGTTTGCAATGGACTATCCTGAATGACATTTATCGGCAAATAATAGCACATTGAAAATTACAAGGCAACCATGAAGAAATTATTATCCCTCATAAATAATATTTAATTGAGAAAGAATGTTCTTGTACGTTGAACAAAATTATCTGTTTCAGTAAATCATTATTTTTGTAAAAATTGATTTTAGGGATGACTTAAAAAATTTTATAAAATAAAACTACCTCTGTGGTAACGCTGATTGCAGCAATGTTAACAAAAATAAGTCTCACTAGACATTGTTGCTAATATATAACGGTATCGGCATGATTGCCAGACTCGAAGAATCATTACCGTTTAAGCGATTATTAAAGTACATCATTTTGAACTATCGATTAATAGATAAGTCGATTAGTTCAACTTTGAAGTTTTTGACAAGTATTATTTTTATACTGGAACTCCTTTTATGCTTTTGTGCTCTATTCATTCCATTTTTTACATTTTTCGTTTTCCTTATTCATGCACATTTTTCTTAATTTTCAACACAACTGCTATTTACAGTCAAAAAATTAATTATACAAAGTTTTGTAAATATTGTGTTTGTTGAGGAACTTCCATGACCCGTATAAATAAAACTTGAGTACACGTGTACATATACTTTCATTTCGATTTGTTCTCTTATTCGTACACGTTCACACAAATACAACAATCAAGGTTTAATAAGAAGAAGAAAGATTTCATCAACAAAAATTTAGAACTTCAGAGATGAAAAAGGAAAAATTGAATTTACAAAAGTTGGTAATTTTAAACTCGGTTTCAAGTTAAGCAGGGAAATCTTCCATTCTGTAAGTTGTAAAATAGTGTTAAAATTTTAATTTTCGCTCGAAGAAAAAATTGCTCACGTTGATACGTAATCATGTACCACTCAAATTACGCTAGCGCTACCCATCTCTGTTTAATATAATAAAACACACGTATCCACGCGTGTTAAACAAGATTGCGTGTGTATGAGTGTATGGGGGTAAAAAAGTTACGTATTGAGCCAGTGTGAATATATGAAATAAGCACTTGCACCAGCTTTGAACCAACCATCTTCACTGGACTTCTTACCACTTGTGCTCAATTAAATTATCCTTCCAATAACCAGGATTCAATAACAGGAAAACATTATTGTCATGCCATTTAAAATAAAATTAACGAAAGTTTTAACGGTGTAATAAGATGTATGTAAATACATATACAATAACTGTTTGTTATTTGCATGTACATACATATGTACATAGTATGTACATATGTATGTATGCATGTAGTTACATTTTGTTCAAAAATAATTGAACGCATATGGAAACTTTCGCACAGTGTCATCGGTGTCGTCAATTATTTTGAATTTAAATTTTTTACTTTAGATAGAAGTTTAAACCATAATTAAATGAATACAATGCGCTGATGTTTTGTAAATGTTTCCCCCGGTCAACGTGTTTTATTGTATAATTTTAATAAATACTCATAATAATGCAGGTACCCAAACAAACACAACACATGTGTATCCTTTTCCTGTTCAACAATGGAACGTTTTCTTTTCATGGTCTTCAAAGCGGGCAACAGAACTTGTTGTATTATTCAAAGTTGTTTTCCCATTAAAATTGAAAAACAAGTTATTGTACGAACGCATGAAGAAAAATTGTAGAGTAAGACACATGTGGCCAACAAGAAGCACCACCACCAACAGAGCACTTGTTGTTGGAGGGTTTTTTTTAATGATACAGGATAAGAGGTCATCCTTATGGCATTAGCTTTTGTTGTAAAATATTTTCTAAATGTTGTGCTTATAATTGCATACTTTTGTTAAATAAATTATTAAGTCTATCAATTAACAAATAAAGAAAATAAATCAATATGTAGAAAAAAATTTAGTCAAAATATTTGAATAGATTTTATATAAAGACAGGATGTCGGAGGATCGTTTTATAATTCTACAAACAAAACAAAAATATCGCATTTCCTTGTGAGATAAGTATATATTGTTTGTGTTTCCAAGTTCATATATGTGGAGGACACATTTTAAAGAGGAGGCAGCTTAACTGAGAGAGTAAGTGTGTGTGTGTGTGGGTTAGTGTTAGAGTCCATATAAAATTCGCTACTGCTGTGTTATTTGAGACCATGTGTGTAATTCTTAATACTACTCGTTCACGTGAAAAGGAAAAAATGGGCGTTTTGCTAATTAGTTTTTGTATTAAAAACTCATTACCCCTTCATTTTATTCCTTGATTTTATCTAGGTACTACACTTCGAAAAAAGCATTCTTAAATAAATTCCTAAAGTTATCCACAATTTTAGTGCAGAAGTTCAAACATCAAATTTGAAATTTCTTTCCAATAAGAATTTAATTAAGAATTATTAATTCCAAGATATTAATATGACCTCTGGTCCTTTGCACATTGCAGCCTAGTGTCATGGGTATTTGCATGTTTAGATGTTAATTATGCAATCACTTCAAAACGGACAGCTCATAGTCTGGATTAACATACATATAGGCTATATCTAGTATGGTGAACCACTTGGCTTAAACACTCAAGGAGATATTCGTATGAAATAATTTTTATACATACATATTTCAAGTTACCCATAAGTGGCTGAATAGAATTGAATGAAACACGGCACATGTAAAGTTTATACGCAAGGTACCTTTACCTACACTGGTACACTTTATCGTGTTTTTGAGGATCCGGATTGACCTCTTATGGACTAATGCAATACTTGTTATACTTGGAAATCATGTTATTATATTTGCATGCCCTCTACTCAATCACACATGATTATATTTTACCTCTATAAATGATGTAATAGATTTTAGGATAAAACTACGATTTTAGATCGGTATATGAGTTGCATGCGGGTCTGAATGAGACGTCACTGTGGGTATATGTAGAAGACTTTAATCTTACGTGTAACAGGCGTGTGCCACTTTTAAATGGCTTGAAATCAGTTTTTTATACATGGAAGCATCTTTGGAGATGTTCTTCTAGAAATATATATATACATAATCAGTGAAATATAGTTTACCGATGATTTCTTTTCGTTGCTTCGTCCCAAATTGGACAATTTTGTTTGTTGACGTACCCGTTCATTCAGAAGTGGTCCTCGTCTATGAATGGGCGAAGTGTGTGGAATGTTGTCTCAATGAAACACCCATTTGGATAAAATAATTTAATCATTCGCGCGTGTTGTTGAACGCTATATCCGTCCATGCTGACTTGGTTCAGCAGATTAAATAAATGACAACCAACAAGATGATTGAGCCGATCAGAAAAAATTTTTGGTATTTTGAATATTTCGGTTTCAGATATGTTGTGAGTATGAATCGATTATTCCAAAAAATATTTTTTAAATAAGTCTTAAGCTACGGTTTGGATCGAACCGAAAGCCTAAATTTCATAAAATGTGATGGACTTGTTCGACTTGTATTTTTTCAATAACTACAGAATTTTCTCTCACACCGATATTGTTGATTTTATAATTTTTCGAAGTTGGGAAAATGTTTTTTTGTTAATTTGTCCTTATATTTGCTTGTATGTACGTATACCATATACATATTTCAGTATTTTTAGAAATTTCCTCACAGTGTAATTTCTTTTTCCCTTAATCATGTGTTAGTAAAACGATCCTTATTCAACATTCGTTGTATGAGGTTTTCATCCACAATCCAATCCAATCCAACACATTAAATAATGAATAAAAGACTGTCTCATATTTACCAAAAGGTGCCGAAATTATTGATTAAATCGAAAACATCTCAACAGCTCAAATGCACGCATCTGTACAAAAGAGTCCTCGCACAGTGAATGTCTTTCCATCAAATGTTTTGTAAATATTTGCTTCCCTTTGTTCATTTTGCCAATGAACACATCAATAATGGGAACTGAAATTCCAACTTTTTTGATTATGGGCGGCAAAAATCTAATAGATTTTATGAAATTAGTAAGATACTCATGTTTTACCCACACGTTGCAACTGCAAGGTACTTTTTTAATTTGTATATAATTACGACACATACACAGTCGCATATTTTGCACACACTCTTTTATATTAGAATAAAGAAGATCCACAGATCTACTCGCATCAACTATTTGTTCTTTTGATAATGGAGTTTTCTTTTCAAAGTATTCGAACAGTCAGTCGTATTCGTACAGTGAGTGGATGGATCTTGACAAATTGATTGCGATTAAGTAATAAGATATGATTTTTAATACAGGGTTTTATCTGTTTCTTTGATATTTGTTATTGTGCAAAAGTTTTTGTATTTAATTGAAGATTTTCAAATATTTCAAAGACAAGAAGTGAAAACAGCAGAAGGATTTATGAAGATGGTGTAACCCAAGCAGCATGTGTAAAAAGTAATTTGATAACAAATCATGTGTGTGTGTGTACTTTAAATAAATACAAAAAATTAATGCAAAGATTTCTAAATTGTACTTTTACCCTTCAATAATGGGTTAGATGATATCATATGAACGTAAGAAAAGGTGTTTAGGCTGAGATCCTTTAAAGATCCCGCCAAGTTTTCTTTATATTAATTTATAATGCGTTACGTCACGTCTAATTTTCGCAGCAATTCGATAGTTCTTAGGCCATTAAGGATTTATGAAAAAATTTACAAGCGTATGGCGGAAGGGGTGGAGCGATGGTGGGCGTACCAGCTTCAGATTGGTTACTGCGCATGTTGTAATAAAAAGGGAATTTTTAAAAGTTCATTTGCCGTGAATATTAAAAAAAATTAAATATAATATACTTCTAGTCCCTATAGGGACTCTGGTACACAAAACAAAAGGATTTAATTGTAATATCATGCAGCATTAATAATAACAATTTTTAAAATGATTTATAGATTTTTTGGGATTTATTTTTTAATCCTGAAATAGTTTTGACATTTAAAATATTTTTCAAACGCTTAATCGTTATAACGTTTATTTGATAAAATTGGGGTGTAATAACTATATGTATCAAATTTTATTTTATTTTGTAACGCATAATTAGTATTTTTAATTATTATTGTTATAAATTGATGCCACCATATTTAATATTAATCATTAGAATATTTAAATTTTTGTTTGTTGTTTTTTCGTTGGTCGATGAACTAAATCATCAGTTAACATCAACCAACAAGTCTCGTATGTTCAACCTCGTATTTTTATATAAACCTTCAAATAGAACATTAGAATTGTAATTATTGCACAACTAAAAATTTATACTCTATATGAAACTATTTTATTTTCCTTCCAATTTGTATAAAATTAGACGCCCTTTTCACTAATGAATTATCGACATATGAACGGATACGCCCGGAACAAAAAATTGTAATTCAAATATTTATTTTAATCATAAATAATAATTCAAATCTATTTTTGTAGAATATTTAATAAAAAGTGTTCATTTTGTTTTAATTCTGAATAATGAAAATAATTATTATTTTGGGTCTTTCAATTTCTTTTTAGGCAAGTATTCTTAATGATTTAAAAATTTTGAAAATGTTTACGATTTTTAAAGTTCTTAAATATTTTCTTTAACAGACTTTATCAATTTTCGATTTTTTTCAGTTTCATTAAATATAAGATCCTTCTAAATGTTTGGGGTTTTATAATTCTAGCGATTTTTATCAAATTTTACGAGTTTAAAACTTTTGGCGATTTTAAAAAAATATTCATTTAAGAATATTTCATTCTCAAAAACATATGAATATGCTGGTTTCATACCGATTTTGGAAAATTTAGTTTTCAACAGATCTCAGCATGTTGAGGTCCTAGAAAACTTTTCTGACTCCTTTGGCGATAACGCCTGTATGGTTGTATGTATGTATGTATGTGTATGGGATCACAACTTTTAAGCGCCTAAAGTAGTCCGAACAAAATTTCAAGCACTCTGAAGATTTTTACTTTATATGTCGTGAATGAAATCTATTCGACGGTGCGAATTTTGAATTATTTCGAAAATATATTTTTTTTCGAATAATATCAACATTTCAAAAATGCATTATTTGTGGTGGCATTAGCTGCTCTCTTGCCAACTTTTTATTAGTCATTACACCTAATCGTCAGTAAACTTTAAGCAGTTTGAAAACATCCAATGTCATATATTTGTGCCAAACAATATGAGAATTCTCCATCGTGTATAAATATTGAAAAAGCCATAATCATATTAGGCTTAGAATACATTTATACAAACAGTGCGAATATTTATTTATACTCATATGAACAGCTAAAGCCACGGCAAGCAATAATTTTTTTTTAACTCTAATTGTTAAATTTTCAAATAAAAGAACTCCCACCAAGAAGTTATATATTGTATGCAGCCAATATTTAACACTTATGATAAAAAAAAAATTATAAAATCTAACAGGACCACACAGAGTAAAACAATGTCCTTTTGATTTCAACTCCCTAAAGTGAAACATCATCATAATAATTTTTCTTATCGTTGCAACTTGTAATTAAATGAGTGAGTGACATTATTAAAACTACCTACAGCATCAAATACATTATTTATGATACTTTGTACAAGTGGTGCATACTTTCAAATACTAAAGTAATTAAAGTTCGAGTCCTTTTTGTGTTTCCTTGAGACATACACACAGACACTCTTCATTATGCCACATTAACGCCTGCTACTGGATCACAACAAGTCACGTACTCATACGTACATGAACACAAGCCACATGCTCTTATTCACTACTTTCATCTGGCGGCAAATTGTTTTCAAACTAAAAAAACTAACAATAGATTGTTTTTTTTTATATCGTATAGATTTCATTATCCAATAGAAGATTTTTGATAAGACCAGAAAATAAACAATCTCTGTTGTTAGAAGATAGAAGTGCGCATGAGTTTCAAGTAGAAATTCATTTTGCTGCCTGCAGAAGAAACCTTTTAATTAATCAAATGAGCTGGTGAACTAGTGTGGCAGTAACAGCCAGAAAATGGTTAATGGAATATTTGAAACAAAGGAGTCAAATATACTGAACAGGACATGTTTAGGAGGCGAGCTATTTTCAGCTTGTAATCCTGTCGTCTTTGACTGGCGATTTGACAATTCTCCTTGGAAAAATTCGAAATTTTGGGCTAAATTAGTGCAAGGACATGTATACCCCCATACATTTTTTCAGTAACACTTATAATCGGAATGAAATGAAAACTATTAACTCTTTCAAGAATATAATGTTAAGCTCTTTACAAATTTCATTTACTTCAGTGCAGAAAAAGGACTACCACCCGTATATCCTTAATTTGGAACATAAAATTTTTGCAAAATTTCTGTTCAGAAGATCATACAAGATTTTATTAAATTGTGTTCTTAAGCTCTACGACAAGTTTTTTTTTTCATTCGGTGTAAGGACATGTCTGACTGCTATACATCCTGAATTTGGAAAAAAATCTTTTTAAAACATATGTATGTCATTGTTACACAGCGATTTTTCCAGTCCGAAATATTTACTATCTGTCAGTATCATATCACCGCGGACCAAAATGATATTGTAGATTGATCGGGCATCTCTTCTGACGAGACCCATTTTCATCTCGGTAGCCATGTCAACAAACATCCACAAAAATTGACAGTTTGTTGTGGACTTTGGAGGGATAACATTTCAGTCCACGACGAGCGCTACAGAGCCATTCCACACAGTTCATCAGCATGTCATCACACCTCATTTGATTTTTAAAAAGATGTATTTGGACCACATTATTTATAATTTTTATTATTTTTTTGTTATCACCCAAAAAAATTAACTCAGTTTATACGAGATTAAATAACTTTCAGTTATACTATAAATGAATAGTGAAACTGAGTCTTACTCGAACCCAAAAAGTGGACCTCAGTGAATTTCGAATTATGCCTTGGAAGATGCAGCTGACTGTTGGCTAAGACATGGGATGCAGCAGTGGATATATTATATTTTTAAAAGAAATTTATGTATTAAAACAATTTTTTTAATTATTTATACTGAAGAAGACACTTACCGTTTGTATTAAAAAGACCTGGAGCTTAATAACTAATTAATCAGAAGCAAGGACGATTAATATCATCAATTTGTAAAATATTTATTTTATTATTATTTATGTATGTTTTTTAAAAAAAATAATATGCCAAACTTCAAATATTTGTGTATATAGACGGCCTAATGCAGATCTCTTCACCACATTGATAACAGTGGAAGAAAATCAGCAATGCTTCATTCACTACGCTGGACGTCTTGATCTACGCTCCATTCTATGCAACCACTGCAGGCGATATACCAAGAAGGGGACTTTTGGCTTAAGCTCCAAGAAAGTACAATGAAATCATGATGGCGATCGATTTCACTGCAACATTCATTCTGCGTATTTACAATTGAACTAGAATTACTTTCCACGAAACGATGCTTGATGAAATGAAAAACATGGCTAATGAACGTTTTGAAAGCTGAATGCTGGATGGGGTAATAACCTTTAAAGCTTCTGAAATATGACAATTGGGAAACTTTTTCTTAGCTCAATTGGAAAAATAGAACGATCTTTTCGTTGCTTCCGAAAATCCATTAGTGCATTTTTCCAACTAGTACCAAATGATAGCATACGAAAGGGATTAGGTACTTTTCTAATGGATGCTGAGACTGAGGTTTGTGCTGTCTTAACAATTATCAACTAATTAACCAAATGTTTTTAAAATTCAGCACGGCTTTGCCTTCTTTTCCTCCAGTAGAGGTCTTGTTTTCTTTTAGCGGAATGGTAGACGCTCCTCGAAGAACTAAATTAAGTGATTGTAACTTTGAAATGCTTATTTTGTTTAAAGAAAATTATTAAATTTTGTTGTTTCTAATCAATTCTTAGTCTTAAGTGTTAAATTACTCCAAATATCATAAAACAATTTGAGCTTAAAATGTAATGCGATATTACTATGTTGCACTAAAAATAACGAATAAAAATAAGTTGCAAAAGCTTGAGATTGCTTTTCTTGAACTAATATAATTTAATTTTGGTGCAATTATCAGTAACACTAATATTTAATGAGGCTGTTAAATTTCAAGTCACCCTTGCATGTACAGTGACGAACTTAATTATTGGCACAGGATGGTCATTGCACTTTAAGGTCGATTTAAAGGCCTTAATGGAGATATTTTTAATAAAAAAATATATTTATCAGATAGATGGAAGAATTTCAACAATTTAATAACAATATTTATTGCTAACAAAACAACATAAAAAATACTTCATTTCAATGAACAAAATTATTGGCACACTTCATTAAAAGCTAAAAACATTTGACTTAGGAAGCAATATTAGCAAATTTAATATTTAGTTGCAAGTTCTTTTTATTTTATAACTGCCTCTAGTCGCTTAGGCATAGAATCCACCAATTTTTTGTGATATCTGACACAATACTTTGAAATTTTCAACTAAGTCCGGCCTCAACTCGTCCTTTTTTGTTATAGCACGCTTTTTACTCGTCTATTTAGCTCTTCCCACAGATGCTCTATTGGGTTGTGATCGGGAGATTCTGGAGGGTGTAGTAGGACATGCGAAACATTGTATGCCACCCACATATATACAATATATGAGTAATGTTTGTTGTATGTATGTAATGTAATGGGGGTTTGGCCCAGGATGGCCTTTTGCACTGCGATCATTGTTGATCTATTGTGCTTCCCCTGTCCCTAACCGTCCAATACGTTCGCAAATAGGACCAGTTCCTTCAAGGGGAACGTTACCAGATCCTCTTCACTCAGCGTATATGCATGTAGAGTCCTGTGTCTTCTGTGGCCCAATGCCCCACAATTTGCTATCAAGTGTTCCATCGACTCCTCCTCCTCACTGCAAAATCTGCAGATGTTCGTGTCAGATAAGCCCATTCTGTATAGGTGGGCTTTGCAGGTGTAATGGCCTGAGAGCGCCCCTACCAGCGTCCGTAGGCGTTTCCTGTCCAGTCTTAACCCTTTGATGTCATTCCAATGTTGTGCAATCCTGGACGATGCCCATTTCGAAATCTCCCCCTCAAGGAGACTTTTGTTGAACCCAAAACTCCAAAAAAATTTGTGCAAATAATTTCCTCTATCACTAAGTGTTAGAACAAACTGTAGTAGTGCGTTAACCTCCTCTATGCTCATGAGGAAAAAGAAATCGTGACTCTTATCAAATTTATTGTACAATATTCATTTACTTTTCACAATAATTTGAAGACAGCTTCAAAGTCGATGAATGAGAATAAACAAGGAGAGTATCCTGCAATTATAAGCCCATGCTAAAATCCTTGGAAATGATCGGAATTAGCACTACTCTCGGATTGTAATCTCAACCTTTTCATGATATTTTAGAAGCTTCTTTTTTACTCTTTTCCTTCATGTTTTCTTGCCATAAGTGATAGTACAGCGATATACATACATATATATATATATAAACTCGGACCCAAGCTTTCTCTTCTTTCTTGTTACCTTAACAAATGTTTTAAGTTTATTTAACCCATTATGTGGCTCGTTTGTTAAAGTTTTCGTTATTAATGATTCCAATTATGGTGTGTGGAAACATCTAAATCTTCCATATTATTCCATATTATATTCCCTTCTCAATTACAAACCTACAATTTGTCTTGGCACAAAGAAATTAAGAAAAAAAACTTTATTGTAAAAAGTGATTTTTTCTTAATCTCCGGACAGCATTAAAACTAAATGATGACGAATTAAGTGATAAAATCCGATGTCATTTGATTTTTCTTGGTAACATAAGGGCTTAAATCTGCTTAAAAACATTGACACATTATCAAAAATGTATTATGGTTGCAGGTCTATATATTTCAAACGATTTCAAAGAAAATACTGCAACCGAGACATCACTTTTATTATTGAGACCATTAAGAGTTCTGTTTCTATTTTGCTTTCTAAGTTTTCAAAACAAGCGGTATTTTGCTTTTGAATTAATCTTGAAAAAAGAAAAGATTTACAACTAAATTGTTGTGTAGCTTCTATTTACCTGTACGATAACGTTCGATACAACTGGTAGACAATGGTCATAATTTTTTCTAAGCCGCCTTTATTACTCGGGGTGTTAACAAAATGTTGGTGACAAAAAAATGTTTAAGTGTCTCAGCGTTATTTGTTGGACGACTGTATTTAAATATAAATAAAAGAACTACATAATTTATAACAGAAGCGTGGAGGGGATTGATATTTGCCCGCTACTCTCTTTTATATCTAAAGATTCGATAAAATAAAATTTTTCATTTCTGCTAGTGTAAACAATTTTAATAAAAGTCTCTATGAAAGAGTTTTGTAGTTTGTTTTTCTTATAAATTAATTTTTTATTAACGAAATACTAAATAGTTGTATCTTACGATAAAAAATTCTTAGTTTAATCGACTCAATTTTATTAATTTTTTATTTTACGTTTCTTAGAGATTATTTTAATTGTAATAAAAAAAATTTAAATTTCTTTCATTCATATGTGATTTCCCACCCCGATAAACTTAATTTCTATACGCACCTGATTTTAATCCAACCGCTGTTAATTATTGTCACTAGTATGGCATGTCCCTCATTCTTTTTGTCCAAACGAACAAGCGGATCCGTAAATGTAACACATCAACACATTGTCAATATCGCATTTGTTGTTGTTTGAAATAAATAGGAGTAGAAACAAAATTAACCGAAAAAATCTTAATTTATTTATTTACGCAACACGAAAATGAAAATTAAAGAAATATTTTAATAACAACTTAAAGAAAGACTCCAAAAGGAAATCTAATAATGCTGATAAAAATTCATTTATGGAAATCTTTCTTAATTGGTTACATATAAATATTTGTGGTGCTACCTGAGAACCCAAAGTCAATTCACACAATACGACTCAATTATATATTGAATCATTAGTCAAAGATTAAAAGAATATGCATCTAATGTGTAATGCAACACCAATACACAATAACGCGCCCACTCTCATATAAACTGGTACACACACATACACACACATATACGTATACATATATATCTATATAATTATTCCTTTTTTATTTGATTCGATTTTATTGCTATTGGGATAAATGTGAATATTTCAGATTTCAAAACGATCATTTTGTGTTTTAATGCATTTCCAATTTAAATATTTATGCATTTTCATAATTTTTATAGTTTTTATGAGTTTTTAAAAACTCAAAACATGGCTTCGTTAATAAATGTGCGTTTTTATTTTGTTTCTTTTGGTGGTTTATTGTTTGGATTAATCTTTTCACTTTGAAAATGCCGATTAAAGGCTATTTTCATTATAATAAACATTCATATGTAAATAACGGGTGGTCCAAAGACGAGTATCTTTTTTTAAGCATATGTTATTTTGATACTGATAGATTTTTCCACTACGAACTATTGACTATCAGTCGGTATCATACCTCCACGGAACAAAATAATTCGCTTTACGTTGAAATATCGGATTTGTTCGAAAAAAAAAATAATCTCTTCTGACGAGGGCACTTTCATCTCGGCGGCCATGTCAACAAATAAAATTACCCCCTATGGGAATCGGGAAACCCGTGCGTCATTTTTGAAAAAAAAACAATGCATTCACAGCGAGCGGCAGTTTGGTGTGGATATTGACTCACTTTTTTCGAAAATGATGGAAACGATATTTCAGTCAGTGACGAGGGCGAGTCATGATTTCTATGACCTAAAATTGAAGATATGAACTTGATATGATAATCTTTGGTTTCAACAGCATGGCGCACATCATGTCATCACAGCTCATTTAATTTTTAAAAAAGACACTTGTTTTTGGAACACCCGATACATGTGTATGTATGTAAATAAGTAACACGACATCTCAAATATTTGTATATAAGAGTACGATTATTATCATCTGAATGCAATATGCATACATTCATAAATATAATGAAATGAAAGCATATAATTTTTGTTTTGTGAAAATGATCACCAAACCATCACTCGTCATGAATACAAAACATGCCAGGACACTCAAAAAGAGCTAAAAAAATTTTTTAATGAGATTGCAGTCCCACTATTTGTATGTAATATTTCGAGTTCGGATAAGAAACTTATAAAATATAAGAAAAGTAAAGCGATTTTTGCTTAAAATATTTAATAAAATGCCAATATGCATTTTAATATCATTTGCGTTTAGAATGAATTCACATGTGCTCGCCAAAATGGATTTGTTCTATATCTAGTTCCAGTTCTAGTTCTAGTTGATTTTTCTATAAGTTTCTGATTCCACTTTAAAGGGATAAACAATTTTCAAAATTAATTTTAATCGTGATCAATTATCAATTGCGTTACGTTACGTTTACGTTTATTTTGCCGGTAAGAGCATGGCGATATTGGAAAATTGTGTCTGATAATCGCCAAAATGGCATAAAATTGTCACTTGTGCCAACCCTAGAAGAAGTAAAAAATTTAGACATCAACCTTTATGGAGAGTTCTATGTAGTTTTCCAGAGTCATAACGTCCGGAACTTTGAAAGAATTTTTATTTTGTCATTTAGTTAGAATATTAATCGCAAATCGAGTTTGAGTAAAAACAGTCGATTTTTTCCATTCGATTTAGAGTGTGGGATTTTTGAGATTTCACAATCGATTTTGAATAATGCTAAATTTCATATGTGTATGTCTACCAAAGCTTTTTTAGTAGGCAATACCTAACAAATTCGAAACTTTTTTGGCGCCATTCTAGAAAAGTTTACTACACAAAATATAAATAAATTATGCCTTCAAGCCAGGTTTGGCAATACTTTAAAAAGTTTCTAAGAGACAGCGAAGTTCAATGCTCAATTTGTAAAAAAAATATTATTTTGCGAAAGCGAATTGTCTTTCGTCGGGCATTTGTCAAAATGATACAAAATATTTGCCTCAAAAAATAAATATCACACACACCCTCACGGAAAGCATTAATAGCTCAGGCAGGCAGGCTTCAAACCGATGCTCTGGTAATTGAACACTCCTACAGTAGAAGCCTTCTGCACTGGAGAATATCCAGTAAGTGTTTGCAAACGGTTATGAATATTTGAATTTTTATATGAAACAAACTATTTTTAAAATAAAATCGATTTTGAGGATCGATTAATCGAGTATTGAAAAATCGAAATAAAAAAGTTGATCGCAATCAGTTTTTGAAATTGTTTACCATTCCCTAGTACATACGTTCGTAAATGCAGTACTGCGCTGTGAATGTAAATCAAAATGTACTTAGCTGCGACAGTGAAGCAGGTGGTATTCAAAAATAAATAGTCACATAATAAAAGAGCATCATTTGCTTTTTATCGCTATAGTGGAGAAAGTTGGCTTTTCAGTTGCAGCGCAGTACTGCATTTACGAATGTACCCTATTATAATTTGATATATTTAATAGTTTATTTTTATACACATACACAAATATATATGTACATGTGTAAAGGTCAAAATTGTAACACTTAGTTTTTTTTTTAATAACATTTAAATTTTACTAATGGTACAATAGCAACAAACAAAAAAAAGAAACAAATACATACTCATACATATATACATCCATACTTATGTACATAAATAATTCTACGACAAGTTTTGACAGTTTATTTTAAGAAAACATCAAATGGTTTGAGTTTTAAATACCCAAACCGAACTGAAGCAAAAACCATATCAAACAAATAGGATTTGAATTTGGAAAAAGAAACGACATGCGCAGATCAAAACCTGTTCCAACTCAAATCTGCATATACGATTCTTTTAATGAAGAAATTTAATTTGAAATAAAAGAGTGACACTATTTTTTTCTTCAAAACCCCAAGCTAATAACATCAAAATATAAAACAACAACAGCAAAAAAAAACCCAAACACGACAATAATGACAATCTACGGCTTATTAAGGCAACATTAATAACAAAAACAAACCAAAACTTTTAAATAAAACGAACCGCAGCGAATCGTAAGAAACGATTAAATAGAACATAATTTAACGAAGATAAAAAGATTATGCAAAAGCAGTTAAGGGGCTCCAATGCGGCTATACCGAACCTTATACACACTTCTCATTATTAATTTTTACTCTATTATGATTATAAGTGTAGCAGGTTGGTTGCATGGTTGGTTAGTTGGTGTAGATGGCCAAGCCCGGAAAGAAAACATAGAGAGCAATCAGGTAATGGTCACTCATCCGAGTAAACTTGTCGATGTAAAGATCTGCGAATGGTAATAGATCCACGCTGTAGTGCTGAGAAATCTGGTGAGGTCCCGTCGACCGGTCCTTGCTAACTACGATAGGTCATCCAGAAAATGCATGCCTAGAAGTCTTTGCCCAGGAGATGGAAAACTGCCTCTTCCTTATCTACTTTTTAGGTAGCTTCTTCCTCATAACGTATCTGCTTAAAGTCCAGCGACGCGTCAGGGCTGCGATGAGTCGGGAGTTTCGCTGCTGTTGATTAGTTGAGTTAAGAGTCTGACATTGTACTCGTAATATGGCTACATTTTCTTTGCAACCTTACAAGTATCCATTTGCGCCATATGTCTTCAGCTTTCTGATGATAGAACCACTGCGACCAGTACTGCCTTAGCGATATTCAGAGCGGCCACCCAAGGCCATTTAATCCGCCCGTTGTTTGCCAGAAAAGCCACTATATGTGGGGATTCTTAACTGTCTTACGAGAATTGAAGAGGAGTAGTGAGACCTTAACGACAGAATTGCTACTTGACTTTCGTTTTCGCAGTGAGATTTGTATCTGTCAGCATTTTTACTGCCTCTTACTTGCTTAATTGGGAAGGCGGTGCGAATACCCTATTCTTCCAAAGCCAAATCCCCTTTGAAACTGCTATCAAAATAAAGGTAAGTTAACATATAGTCAGCAAGCGTCCCTAAGTAGAAGAGAAGCTGCCACAAGGTTTTAGCGTGACCGACCTTACATCCTTGATTTTCAGTGGAAATTACATGAAGATCAAACGATATAACATTCAGAGCTCCTGAGGGTGTAGTGCGCAAGTCGCCTCTAATACCGATTCAAACAGACCCTTGAATTCTATATAATGGGTCCACTAAAATAAGTTTCAACTTTGAAGTCAAGGATATATCAGAGCTAGGCATATCCTTGCACCAAGTTTTTTTATTAATTCTTTTTTGTTGCACTTAAGTTGCAACGCTCATTTCTCTATTACGCCGTTTGTTAAGTTTTAGGGATTATTAATCGATTTGGAACCACTTTTGGAAAATTTATTATTTTTATCTAGAAGCTTTGCCTTTTATGAACAGAAGATTTTTTGTAAAATTACAAACGAAACGACAAACTTATAAGTCATAACCTTTCCACCTGTGGTGAAGGGTATAACAAAAAGCATACGCTTACAACAATAGCAACGACAACGATAAAATGTTAACAACAGCAGCTACAGCAATCCGATCATAACAATAATTCTTAACATTCTTTTGAACAGGGCTAAAGTATGACTGCGTATCGCCGTAACTATTAAGAGATGCCAGACCTTCATAGTTCTACTGAGATGGACAAATCGTTAATCTTTGTTTTCGTAGAAAAAATATTTCTCACTAAGACACTGTTTTAATTTTTATAAAGTTGAAATGTTTGGTAAAAAGTTATATAACAAAACTAACGAAAACTTTGGGACACAAGCCCAAAAATGGAAAGCATTACAAATATCTCGCACTGGTGACTTCATGAAGCTCATCCTCAAAAGTTTGTTTAAAGCTGCTAATTTATTTCCACAAAAATTTGTTTCTGTTTTATTGAATTTAAAGTGGAGATTATTCTTAAAGAACATTGTTTAGTATTTCCTACAAAGACCAGTAGATTATTTTCGGTTTCTTAATACTTTTTCAAAATTATTTTTATTCAAGTCCAGCCAATGCCAGACAAAAACACAAGTTTCTACGATTTCTTCTGTATTGTATCCATATTGTCTCCATGTTTCTCATATTCGGTTAAGAGCAAGAGTGCTCCTCAGCCGAATAGTAGGAGATTTGTATAGAAATGCGTGTATAATGCATGCGACTTAGTTAAAATAGGCCAAAAAAGTGTTCAAGTTTAGAAAAACGTAATTGACAACAATTTTCGGAGTCATCAAATCAATCGGAAATTACGGCAACGATAACCCTCGAAAGAGTAAGACGAGTCTGTACAAATTTCTGACACTGGAAGCAATATTCTTAGATTAAAAAATGGTTTGAAAAGGATTTTTGGACTTATCTAAGGAAAATAATTTCCTTCGATAAATTGCTTAAGTAAAGTCACTTGAAGGAATCAATTGATCTTTATGATTTTGGTTTCGATCGAAGCGTAACATAAAATTTATTTTAAAAACATATTCTTTCAAAATATTAATTTTAGGCAATTTGCAAAATCTCTCATATCAACTCGATTCATATTCACATGATTTCTACTTAAGGTCATAATTATGATCTGACCGATTGAAGTATACAAAAGCTATACGAGATTAGCATACCTAAACATGCACATAAATATACAAACACAAATGCGTACATACTGACATCAGTGTTGTCAATATGTTTTGATGAAAAAATAAACTTTTTCATAAATTTCACATAATATCTTGTTTCGCTGGTGTCAACTCTAACGTATGCATGTAGATCTATACGAACATCTTCGTAAAAATTGTTAGAATGGCAGACATAATGTACAGACCTGACGAAACTCATATTTTCGAGAATCGAAATGGAATCAGTAACTTTCCATTTTTTGAGGGCGGAAGACTAAAGAACCTCTAGATGTCTAACAGGCCGTCAAAGAAAATTAAATTAAGCGGTACTGGACAATTCGGGCTTCGAAAGCAGTGGCCAAATAACCCCAAAATACCTTTCGATGGGGCTCCAAATGGCATCACTAAGTCTCTCAGCATTCGTCGGTATTTATAAAGAGATTTTTGTGGCTGTTTCGGCTGTTGTTGGTAGTCGGCTGAAATGTTTGTATTGAATATTAAATGATTTCATTTCCATTCTCGCGTTGAAAACGTCAAGATTAAAATTCATAATTATTAAAACTGCTGCGATGTCCGGTGATGTCTTTATTATTTGGGCTGTAACGTTCATTTAGATTGTACAAGATGCCTCATATTATTGAGTCTATTACGTTATTTGACGTTCTTTATATTCAGATGCATCAAACGTACCGCACAGCCTTTTCATTAACATTTGTATAATTCTCCTTGGGTACACTTTTATTAATAATAGCATCGGCAGCGGCATCGGCAGCGGCAGTGGCAGCAGCAACAATATCTAAATATTTCTGAAATGTTGACGACACAAGAGAAGCAGCAGAAATAATTACACACCTGAAGATTAAAGAGAACAAACCAAAAAAGAAACAAAAAACGCTGAAAGAATTAAATGTATCTGAGAGGTAAAAAATTTTTTGTTAACAAAAATTTAATACGATGGTGTGAATCTGATCACACAATAGTAAATACTCTATTAATGAAACCTCTAAGTATGTGTAATATGGTGTCAAAGTGCTGCCTCTACTACTATAGTTATGAGTACCACCGCTTTAAGGGTGTGTTAATGTAGTCATCACCATCATCATTGGCATAATTATCGGGGCCTCACTGTAACGAGTACCAGAATATACTCTCCTCGTGAAGCTTTCTTTCATATTAAAACATAAGGGAAATTTTTATTACAAAAACAAATAAAACCAACAAATTTTAGTTAATGTATCACATAAAAAATATGTTTATATTTATAAATTATCTGACTACGGGAAGAATTTTTACATTGAATAATTTTGTTTAAAATTTATGACTAAGAAACTTTTCAAAGTAGAGCATGGTGACCATTATTTTAAGTTCTACCGAGTTTTATTTTCTGGAAAAAATATTGCCTTATATATGGGGAACACGTTTAACATATTACTCGCACCCTCGCAAAATGATGCCTTTTTCAAGCTCATAAACAAAAAAAAAGTTAATTAAAATTTAGGAAAATTTGCTCAATTTTATTTCAAAATGATGGTCATATGCCGCCAAAGCCATTTTTAATGGGTTTTAGTGAAACATTATATCTTATATCAATAAAAAGTTTTTAATTTCCTATAAAATTTTACTTAAACTTTTACTCAATATTGGGAAATTTTTTGAAAAATATTTAGTTCAAATTTTTTTTTTGAAATTTCAAGTTTAAATCTCTCTGAAGGACTAATAGATGGGATCAAAACGGGAGCCATATTGTTTCTTCTTGTATAAGGTGTTACATCAGAACTTCTTTCAATTGCGACTTTTGTACGGATTCAGTAATTTTTCTTAAGCGCAGATTCCACAATCCAGAAGGTCAACTTAAGTGAAAAATTTATTTTGAAATCACTGAATGTTTTTCATAAAAATTTTCTCCTTAACTTGATAGCCTGGGTTTAGAAACCACAAATTTAGATTCTACCTCATATATTTCTTTAATATAACTTTTTCCAAGTGAAGTATTTTTTCATCGGAGGAAGAATGCATCACCGAAATTTTTTAAAATAAATTTTTTAGGCCCACAATATGATGATGTTATAAAAAGCAATTTTTTGTTCCAATCAGCCCGTGTGATGGACTCGATCCAGCAGCCAGTTAACACTCTACCTCACTTGAAGTTATTTATTTGAGCTGAATTTTAAGTTCAAATGATTTTAAAAAGTGCAAAGCTTTAATGTTTTGTCTTTGGTTTTATGTTTTTAGTAACGGCTCGTATGTGGATCGAGCTCCTTAAAGATATCTCTCCAGTCATATCCAGCGTTCAGAGGTTCAAATCGAATGTTCGCAAACACCACTCACTCCCTCTATCCTCCCTCCCATAACATATTTTCATAGATCCAGCAATGCATTGCATGACCCCTAATCACCCCCTGAGTACTGGTCCAAAACATCTTTTCTTAAAATCCAGTAATTCACGGACCAAGTGTAAATTTTAAAATTTTTTTTCTTAATTCCAGAAAAGTTTTAAGGAAAATTATAAAGTAAAACTGAAGGCGATGAAACATGATCTTTCTTCCAGTTTACTTTAAAAGTTGAACTCAATATTTCGATCTCTTCTTCAGAAATTAGAGTAATATTAAATGGAATAATATTTAAAAACTGCAATAACAAAAAATTTAAATTTTTTTTTATTATTTTCAAATATTACTTCTTTCATTAAGAGCTTCATATCCTTAAATTTAAGTTTGTGTGAGATATAATTAAAAAATTTTGTTCGTCTGAATGGCCTATTAATGCCATTATTTATTTGATATATCGTCATGCAAATACTTGCGGCAACTATGGTGGTTGGGGGGCATTCGAAATTAGAAATTTTCATTGATTCTGGCGCACAAATCAGTCTGAATTTGACCAATGGCATAGGTTATAGTGGCTCTAAGGGCCGCTGCGCCTTGTGGCTTGTTCACATAGACATGCGACTTAAAAAAACTTTACGGGGTCAAATCGCACGATATCGGTGGTCAGCTCATATCACCTCCAAATGAGATGAACATGTCATCAAATCGCTGCAAGAAATGTGGCGCCGTCCTGTTGAAACCACATGTCGTTGGTGTCCATATCATCCAATTCAGACTCATCGCTGAAGATGAAAAAGATGAAACAATTTTATTATTTAAATACATTTATTATTGAACGATACATCCTTCCATGGTTTGGGACTTCGAAGAACGGTTAACAATTCCACAAATTAAATGTAATTCAACTAAAAAAGTAATTGGATGCATTTCGGCTCTAATATTAAATTTATTTAAATTTAATTTTTTTATTTTTTTTTTAATTTTTTATTTATTTACATTCTTCTCGTATCCTCACGGTACTTTGTTTATTCATAATATTTTATGATTCCTTTTTAAATACATCTGGGAACAGACGACTTAATATTTTAAGTACGTAGACCTTAATCTCCATCAAATGTGAGGAAAATTGAGGTTTAATCATTTGACAACATGGGATTTATTCAGTTTTATTTTTAATTTTTATTTCTGTTTCTTTAAACGATGAATAACAATCGTTGCTCCCTAAAGTGACAAACAAATTAATTTCTGTTTCAGTTTATTTATTCATTTTCTCATTTTATACACGCAGACAGAACCGCACAACTAACTACACTATGCGAAATACATATAAGAGCGAACTTTTTTTATAGTTCTCGCGAAGGAAATCGATCGATCGTGATCTAAAAAAAAATTTGATTATAAAATATTAATAATTGAGTATAAGATGAAAATTTTAAGAAAATGAAATCTTCCTTTAAATATATAAAAACAGGAAGTTAAAGCCGAATGTGATTTATGATGTGGATTTTATTTTAAAATTATTTCAATAAAATTAATTTTGTTTAATTTCCTTTCGAAATTCATTTATAGTTATTGCTTGTATTTCATAAATAAATTTGTTTTTTAAGATGGCCCTAAAAATTATTCTCAAAATCTGTCAAATCTCATCACACTTTTTAAACTTTCTCTGCAAAATACGATCGGTTATCATCACATACTAAAATGTTAATCATATTAAAGGAGGCGCATAGACATATTTTGTGGAAATAAAAATGCAATGACGGGAATTTGGCGGCACCTTCAGTTTCAATTCCCTATATAATTTATTGTCTAGTGGCTTAATTTCAAATTAATAAAAAGTTATTATGTAAATTCGTTTATATTTTGAAGCAGGTATTTGCAACGTATCCATCGATTTCATTCGTTACTTTTGCGCTTTCTTCCCTTCACAGTGAAAGTTGGGGATCAATTGGCCATGTGCTTTTACTTCCTTCAAATCTACTCTACAAACAAGTTCATGGCATATATCCTGACGTCGGCGAGCACTTTTGTAAATTAATTATTTATTTTCAAGGAATGCCCAATAAATTTCTTTTAACAAACACAAACTGTGAAGCTCTTTGGTTTGCCTGCAGAAACACCCAGGAATCGAATCTGCCAACAATCTAAACTGAAAGGATAACACAAGGACAATAGTCCATAGTAACCCAGTTTCAAATAGGAGCTCGTAATGTGGCGAGGATATTCTCTGAAGATTTTGGTCTCTCCCTTTATCGTATTCCAGATATGGAAAAGTGCCATAACTCAACCTACAAAAATAATTGAATAGGGCAGTTCAATTAATATTTATGTGGACAGTGTGACCACTACCAGGCTGTTGAATTCATAAGTTGTAAAATGAAAGTGTGTGCTGGTATGTTTTCCTAAGCGATGCCGATCCAGGATATTGCGTGCAAGAGCAGGACCTGCCTTACACTTAATGGACTTATTCACAAGAAATTATAGGACTAAGCAATTTCTTATTCATGGCTGAAGATCGCTTTTACTCTTGAGTCAATGTGTGGTCGGTCGCATATCTGGGCTTCGTATATAGTGGCCATTGCAGAAGTTTCTTCGACGAAGAGGTAGATGAGTCATTCCAAACTTCCTACTTCTACAGTCTTATAGATCAGTCTTAGATATCTAGGCTATCTAGTTGATTCTCAGGAACTCAATTTCAAAAAATTTTGTGAAAATTATGCTTTTAAGTACCACAATGGGCCTTATGGTTTCCGATTGCAACCGCATATTAACTAATCTATTAGCAGAGTAAGAGAGGTGGCTTACGAATGTTTTGGAGAGACTAAAATACTTTAACAAAGATGGAAATCATGTCATATATTATAAATTTCATAAAAAGAAAAAATTCTGCGAGTGGCCTGGACCACCCTAGACGACATTATTACGACTTGCCTTATACAGCGAGCAAAATAATTGGCAGGATTGGAATTTTAGAAAAAATAAGGATATGGAATACAGATAAATTAAGTTTTTATGCCAGGAAATTTTAGGTGAATCAGTTAATTTCTTGAGATTTTAGCCATTTTGTGTGGTTGAAGCATCTCACTCTTACTTTACCTCGATCCATGCCTGTCCGAAAATAGTATAAAAAATTTAACAAATAAAAACAATATAAATTTATTTATCTATGAGGCACTTGTTATTTGTCTTAATATTTTGGATAAAGAATTTTATGCCACTTGTTTATATATAGAATATATTTTGATCTTATAAATATTTAGCGCAGTGTAGGAAGTCAATAATCATAACCGATGATATCCATTTGTAGATGCGACGAATACAAGTTATTTAATAAAACAATTCGATCAATTTCTTTCGAACGAATTGAATTGAGCACCCGCTGATTGTGGTATGGCTTCTTAAATCACCGCTAATGTTTTGCATTGAGATCCGTCGCGTATTTTGTAGTTGTGTTGCGAGTATCTTTGAAATGTACAATGAATACTCGTGCAGCGATGCCTTGAACGGGAGTGTATTTATGCGAATTGGAGTGGTTGGGGTATTCATAAACCTATCGATCTATGACAGATGGAATCACAATGACCCTTTAAATGAAATGGCAACAGCTTAAGGTTTTTATTTTCATATTTTTGTATTAAATAATAAAAAAAAGAAAACACTAAAAACTACGAGGTGGCATTGAAAATTGCACAAAGCAGAAATGCTTCTGCATTTTTCGCAGTTTTATGGTTAAGGATTATCAAAAAATTTGTTTTCAAATACCGATTTCATTTTTGTAGGAACTGCAATTTGCAATTCGTTAGAAAAGTTTTTCTTCAAAACTTCTTCCAAGAATATAAGACTGTGCAAAAAATTTAATTTCGGAAACAAACTAAATTTCCAAAAATATTTCCCGAAAGTTTCCATTTGCAGTGAATTTTCACACAACCTTTTGTTTGTAATGAAAGTGGAATCGATCGTTTTAATAGACTCGAATGCTACACTAATACCGGCGGCCGTAGCAGCAGCAGCAGCTTTGGTACAGTATCAAGAAGATTGGTGTCCTGCTGTTGTTGTTGTCTTACCAAAATATGATAAATCGCTGACCAAAAATTTTTCGATTTTAATTTCAATTTTAAATAACTCTTCATCTTAGTCGTCGTTAATATGAGGATTATTTATAAATACTTTTTTTTATAAAATCTTTCAAATTGTTTGATTGTCAAGTCCCTCCTCGTTCCTTTCGCTCCATAATGTTTTGAGTTTTTGCATTTTGTTGTTCGTTTGTTTAACTATTTTTCAATTTGGATTATTAACAACTCGCTAAATGATTAAAAGTGACATTTATGCCATGATCAACTCATTCATGCATCACTTTTGTTTCAACTATACAACATATGAGTATTCCATGCTACAGACAGGCGAACAAACATCTCATGCCACTCAATTCTATTCGCATAATAATCAAGAGTTTGAATAACAACAAACATCAACATTGACTCTACGAAAACACAACCAAACGACATAAACACCAGTTTTGAATTTGAAATGTGCGAATTTTGTATGTGAATGTACGATGGCCAGTTCAAAAGTCCTTATGAATTTGAGAGTTGCTTGACTGATTAGTTAATTTCAATAATAATTTACTTTCTATGCCTCCGAATCAATAGATTGTTATTTATTGTTATTGTTATTTATTTTTTGTTGATTATAACTTTTACAAAAAAGACATTTTAACTTGACTGCCAATATGAATTCTTTCATGCAATTTGTTGCATGCAACTTTTTTATTAGCTGATATGAGGGTATTGAAGCACACGATGTAGCAAAACTGGCTGATTCTTTCTAACTTATATTGAAAATATAGATAAAGTTTCATGCAACAAATTTCATGGAATAATGCTCAGTGTAAATACAGTCTATGAGAAAGTTCTGTAACAAAGTTTTATTTAATTCGGGAAGAGCTCTTTATCTTAAACCCTAAACACCTATCTGGAGGCGCTCTGACTCTGCCGCCATTACTTTTTCATGTATACGCATGTTCATCCATCCCAATAGCTTTCCCTCTTGCTCTTGGACGAATATTAAAGAATTTTGGAAGTCTGCGAAACTCCAGGTATGTAATTATAGAACTTCAATGAAGGGATTAATATTATTTTAATAAATGATGGCATCTAATATTAAAATTATTATTTTAATTAAACGATTTTTATTATTTTAGTACAAAATTATTGGGCATTGTTTGAAAGAAGTGCTTGCAAAAATAATATTTGCTTGGAGTGATCTGCACTGCTGCCAGATAAATTAGAAGTAAAATTTTAACTTTTTTCAGAAAATATCGTCGAAATGATTCACTGGTATCGTTACAAAAATCGTCGTAAATAATGCAGACTTTTTTTAAACACAATATTTATTTTTATTTATGTGGAACGTAGTAAAGTAATTTAGTTCATAGCATTTATATACTCGTATATTAAAAAAAGAAAACTAATAGTTGAAGGACTAGACAGAAAATCTAACAGAAATTCAACAAATCAACTCTACTCGCATACAAACAATATTCCTGCCAATGATGATCTTCTTAAAGGAATTTTTAAGGTTTGTTTCATTTACATTAATTTGACTAAATACTTTTTCCACATTTACGAAGAATGTGTAAAACCAAAATTGTGTCAATTAAGAGACCAGAATCTCTCACTCCTGTATCTGGTGGTCTTTTACAAAAATCTAAAAGTTTTGTATTTTTTACAGTACAATTTTTTTGTTCAATAATTTAATTTGCCTCAACTCGGCACCCATATCTTTTCTTCCACGTTCTTCAGCAAAATTATTTTATAGTGGCATAAAAGTAAATATTGTCTTTGTTCATTATATGCTAATGATTAGTTAAACTTGGTTGGTCCCGCAGTTCTATGACAATTTTTTCTTCTAGTAAAATATTTTTGACACAAATTCTTTAATAAATTTCTTCCAAAGCCAAAGAAATTTCATTCATCTTAACAATTTATCGAACAAACACTTTCAAAGCTTAGCAAATTCAGCTTTAAATAATTACCCATTACCATTCTTAATAATATTTCCACTTCAGGATATAAATTTTGTATTTCTGTGGTTTCGCTTTTAAAAATTTTCTTCATACTAAATACTCATAATTCCAATCTATTACTTATAATTCTAATGTACAATGTGGCACAAAAGTAATGCGATTTTTTGCATTCACTCTCATTTAGTTATAAATAGAAAAAGAGCTTTGTTTTCTTAAAAAGTTTATCTGAAAGTGTAAAATAGATGACATTAATCGGAAAATATTGTTTCGTCGAAATATCCAATTACCGACTTGGTGCATAATTGCGCTCGTCTTACGGCATTTTGATGGGATGCGATAATTCTTCAGGCTTCGTCGCCCACTGGGATTTTTGACAAGAAATCATCCTCTTCTTTCACCAAGTTTAACAGAGTATGGAAGTAAGTTAACCTTGTACGACGGTTAAAGGGTAGCAATTCGTGAACATTTCCCTCTTTGTAGGGGAACATTTTCAAATCTAATGCCTAATTGTTATATAGTGCCCTTACAGCAAAAAAAAACTTTGGTATCACTTTGGTATTTTCACTTTTTCACCGCAATGGACAATTTATGATCACTAAATTTGAAGTTTTATAATCGTTAGAAGTTGCATCACCAATTTAAAGCAAAATCAATTCGCATTGGCGATACAACTTAGTACAAGGCCAGTTAATAGAAACACTTCGCTTCAGTTTTTTTGGCGGCTAAAGCACGATATATATCGTTAATATCTTTCCTTTATAGTTTTTTAGTAAACAAAAAGCAATTAGAATAACACATATGTAGTTTATCATCGACATATCTTGAGAATAGAGGAGCCTAATACACTCCATGTTAGTGGTTACGTGTCAGATTTACGGATTATATATGTATATTGATATTAGGAAGTGTTTCGAAACTAATCAAAAATAAAGGTAAAGAGTATTTGATTTCATTTCGGCAATTTTTCATTTGAATAGGCGACTCATGCCAAATCGTCCAAACGCGTACATATTTAAAATTTTCCAACAACAACTTTTTGTCCTGCCTTCGTTTGAGAGAATTCCTGCTTTGTGTTTTGTTTGTTTTTTGGCAGAATGTATTTAAAAGATTTTCTTTATTTTTGCGTTAATTCGCTGCAGTTTATCGCAGCATTCAAGCATTATTTGTACATTTGTTCAAGCTACATCGTGTTTGTCACTACGAATGAATGTATTTTCGGTTGTCATTGTTTGTTGTGTTTGGTTCTCTTGTTGTTGTGTTTGTCCATTCACTGGAAACCTCTTTTGTGAGATGGTTTTTCTTATTGTTGGTCCCTGTTTTCATGATTAATTTTCCAAAGTTAAATATTTGTTGTTGACATTTTATTTTTACTGGTACCTTTCGTTTGTTATTTTTATAGATTATTTTCCAAATGTGAGAATTAGAGAGAGAGAGAGAGAAAGAGTGAGGGAGACAGAATGCATATGCCATTAAATGTGTAGTATGTAATTATATGCTCATACAAGTACATGTACATACATGTACATAACGGGTATTTTTTGATAGGCGGATACCTTTGCATATTCGAATCGCTTCATTAATGTTCGAATATTCAGGCGCACGGTAGTGGTAGAGTGTATGCATTGTCAACGAAAATTTCGAAGAAATAGTCGAATGTTTATCAAGTTGCTTGAATGTTTACACAGTCAAGTAAAAGTGCAATTTCAAAATGTCGGCGAAGAAAAAAAACTTAAAAAAATACGAAAAAGAAATTCAAAACGATATAAATTAAGGTTACCATGAACCATCACACTGTAAATTTCTAGGGAAACTGTTGGCATCAATGATTATTATTGATTTTTCGGTGGGATACAAACCGTCGCCTTTATCTATGTACTATACTTGATATAAAAAACATAAATTTTTTCAGAATAGAAAATAAGCTTAAGCTGTAAATATTATTTTAATATAATCTATTAAGCTTGTCTTAAACTTTTTACTGGGCAACACTACTAAATAAACTTGCCACTTTACTTGCCCTCTTGCAAGTTGAGCTGCAAGTAAGGAAGGTGTAAATGTATCAAGACGTTTTCGTTTCTGAATAAATTTCAATATTATTGTTTGTTGCTCAGTTTTATGAAAACAATTTATTGGTCTAATTTAAAAAATTTAATTCCTGCACTCCCTTTAGTGATAGGTTTGCGTTTATTAAAGAACACTAAATTCCCATTTTTCCCTTTGAGAGTGTAACAAAATTTTAAAGAAATTTACAATATTTTCGGAAAACAAAACGGCATTATTAAAAAAAGTTGAGTATATTGAGTTTTTCAAAGTTGCACACGCATTGTATATAGTTGCTAAAGTAAAATTTTTGAAATATTTCCAAAATTAAAAAAAAAACGATTTTTCAAATCAACAAATTTTTCCTAAAACGTGAGAAATTCGCTTTGCGAAATTATAAAGTATTTTTACATCCAATTGTTGTTTAATTTGAATATAGTTTTCCTTACTTTAGGAAAGTTTAACTTAAAATGTTCTAAATTTTTAAACTATCCTGAAGGAGAATTGTTTCACTAAATTGGTTTGATTTTTTTTCAAGTGTAAACAATCTCCAAACATTTGTAAACTATTAAGCCGTTTATAATTATTTTCTATATTTTAAAGTAATATGTTTTTAGAATAGAGAGATTTTAGTCTGATCTATAACTGCTTAGTAAAATTAAAGTTCTAAATTTCTATGTTAATTTATGAGTTGAAAGAAAATTCGAGAAATTTTGAAACTTGTAGATCTTCAATTCATTTCATTCAAGAATTTATATAAAAAAGTTATTATTTTGCATACAAACAATTTTTGAATTAATTATACTTTCTCCAAGGATATTTACAAGCTCAAGCACAGCAATAACAACAGGAGCAAAAAATATATTGACGGGTTGGTTTTTTTATATCTGCGTGCAGGCTAAACGATCTATACCTCGACTGACGCAAAAAAATAGGTTTTTAATAAATGATATACAGATATGGATAATAGGCATCATCAATGTATTTCTTTGACGTTTGAGATAATGTCAGTTTCCGAAAATAATCGGGCGCAAAATTAAAAAACTTCCATGTGCATATATTTTTTTTACTAAGAAAAAATCTTATAAACTATGTGCCGTTTAAGAAAAAAAATGGCAATGCAAAAGACCTTAAAAAGACTCAAAAATAATCATAAAAGCAGTTGGACTATTTTTTATGTGTTTTGATCATAAGCAGTCCCGATAATTTGTTGGTTATTTGCAATCGTAATCAATTAATAAAAATTAATTCTAGACTAGAGAATTATGTATATGAATATAATCATTGCAATTCCTTTTTTAATGTAATTTAATCGTAGTCGTAATATAATAATTTTAGTTGAAATCATGAGAAGTGACTTCAATTAGTAAATACTTCTGCATGAATATCTATTTTTGTTAGCGATGTCTTTCAGCGATTTAAGATTTGAAGGGTTGTAACAATAAATTTCCTTTTACGAGCTTGAGTGAAATTTAAATACACGTTTCCCAGAACAAATAAAATTTTACGCTTTAGTGCAAGTCGAGGGATTGGTGTTCAAAGTGTGTTGTATGCCTGAATGGCTGAATAACTTGTTGGCTGAGCGCTTGTGCATCTCGTTTGTTCGTTTTTGTCCGTGCAACAAATGAGCAACAATATCACTGTCCTGTTGTTGCATTTGTTTTTATTATTTTTGTGCACATGTCCGCAAATATTGGTGTAAATGTTGTTCGTTATTGTTTAGTTGGTTGGATGTGTCCTTAGGGGATCTAATCTAAAAACATACGGACAAAACGAAAATATTATAAAAAAAGTCCTTTTAAATATAGATGGATGAGCGGCGTTTTGAGAATTTAACTGTGCGCTTTAAAATGAATTGTATTGTATTTGCAGCAGAAGTGGCACCGTCAGCCGTCTGCAGTGTTTGTTTTCTTTTTCCTGCAGTAGTTTCGTTGTTTAAACCTTGATGACAGCAATTGGTAAAAATATTATAATCAATCATGTCTTGGGCGATTGTGTTTGATTGTTTTCAGTTTGATATATTTTGGCAAACCCACAAAAAACATTCATGCAACAAACAATTAAAAACACAACATGGCAAAACATATGCCAAGATACGTTCATGACATCTTTATTTACTTCTTGTTATTTTATTATTATTATTATTTTCTGGTGAAATGTCTGTGGAGTTATTTTGAGGCGTTCGCCATCTAACCGTCTTCTACATTTTCTAAGTAGGAAGTGAAAGTGAAAGAAATACGATGTCAGCTTGCGCTACAAATCATTCCACAATCTGCCTTGAACATTCGCACTGAAATAGGAACAAATGGAGTGGCTTGTAGCGAATAGTAGCTTCGCACCACAATTAAAAGCAATGAGGCAGATTCACATAAAATATTCGTCTTAACGCTTAATAATTATTTTGGTAATAATGGTGAAAAAAATTAATTCCTCTAAGGCATCATTTGGAATCTACCTCCGAATTACATACAAACAATGAGAGTAAGTTTGAAATCCTTGTAAATTAATTTTGTTCAACTATTTTTACTTATTGATTCTTCAATTTAAACTGAACGAATAACGATAAGTATTCAAATCCTAAATCCAATACTATTATTTATTTAAATCCAGCCAAAAAAACTCTATTCTCTGAGGCGTTTAAAATTTATTTAAAAAATAAACAAGTTAAACTGAGTAAACGCACTGGTCTTTTATATGAAACTTTAATTTAATTTGCAAAAAGTCCTTCAATATGATCAATACAATATAGATCTAGAGGGGAGAAAATATTCCAAACATGCAGTTGCACCGAACAGACTCGACTTTCGCAATTGACCACATTTCTGTTAGTTGCTTTAAGCGAGAATCCACTGTAGTAACAAACTAAGATGTTAGTTCTTCTATAGTCCCCTTTCGTTTTCTCTGTGAAGTTTCTTTCTCTGATGTGACGCATTGTGGTCTATTGGTATGAAATGATCAATAGAAATCACTCATCATGTTGATATTTCAAATTTCCTGATATCGTTTCTCCATGTCTTATATATCCAGGTGAAAGCATTTATTTGTTAATTGAGAGTTTTTATGTAATTATATGAAGTTGAACGGTTTTCAAATATGAGGACTGAAGTCTACTGATGTGTCGGTATTATTTCTAATGAATAGAGAGATCAGCTCACAATAAATAACCAAGTTTTATAATTGTTATTAAAACCGAATTGTGAAAGCTGGTCGGTAATACGAACTGAATAACACAGGATTTTGTTAAAATTCTTTTCAGCATATTTTATCATAGTTGGCCTGGGTAATCGCTAAAAGGCCGGCTTTTGAATTTAGCAATTGATTAAATCGATATAATTAAATCATGGACTTAAAAAGATTATACGTATAAGTATCGATATATTAACATAATTATCTTTTTTTAATTTTTCGACTTAAATAAGTACAATTTTGAGGGAATTATTTTCAAAAGCATATTATTTGCGCATTAAATGCTTTTCTAAGGACATATTTTCGCTTGCCACGCTCCTTATTGCTAATTGTTAATTCAAAAAGAGTTCCTTTGTATCCACAATATTTTAGAATATTGTCCTGCTGCCAGCAGTACTAAATGAAATATTTGTTCAAACACATTCATGTGCATACTTGCATAAGTATGTGTATGTATGCATATGTATGTATGTTTGCCAAGGTATCTATTTTTCATATTAATTACTCGTACATACATAAATAAATAAATGAAATGAAAAAGTTTAAGCAAGTGCTTGAAATTGTAACATAAATTCGAACAATCTAAACTCTTTGGTTGCCATAACAAACGCAAACACTCGGATACAAACAGAATATCCGTACAGACCTGTAAATAAATTGGTAACATGAAGATTTTTTTAAACTCACTAAACAAAAATATTTCAGATATTTGGTGCGTTTTTGTTATTCCTTTTTTTCTTCTTTTGATTAATGGATCAAAGTCTTTTGACACGAGCTATTTTAAAAGAATAAAAAACCATCGGGAAGAAATTGAAAATAAAGACCTCTTTGTTGATTTTACTGTGTTGTTCATGATTAAAGCCAACACCATCCATCCATTGGATGGATGGATGGATGGATGGTTGGTCGGCCGGCAAACAGCAATTACAACAATATCAATAATAACAACAAAACACATGAACACATTCATTAAAACATATATTATTGTTATTTTTCAAAAAAAAAAACGTTTTGTTAGTTTTGGTAACTTTTTTTTTTAAATTGTATGAGTGAATGTTAGCCAAATATTGTTAATGTAACGCATGATTATTTTGTAATTTCAACGGCTGTTAAATACTTTCCTTTAGATGTTGCAGAAAAAAGGGGGTGGAGGAGCAGGAAAGACCCCATTAACAAAAAAATTTTTTTCAGTGGAAAACGTTTACATGCATGATTACATTTATGTCCTTTAACAGTAGATATATCTCAAGGATCAACGATCTTGGCGAAATGCCGAAACTCCTTGTTGTAACTGCGGCTTAGCTTCAGAAGTAAATCTTAAAGAGGATGTTGCGGTATGGTTTTCCCTTAGTCACTTGGGAATTTTGATTTTTTTTGGCCTGAGACATGTGTATGCTGGATTAAAGGAGTGATATGAGTTCTCTTGAGATTTTAGTTCAGCCCAAAAAGACATGTACAATTAAAAAATACTGAAATATGTATAAACTTTTGAGGACAAAGGTTTTTACTAGGATTTAGATAAAATTTATTTGCTGCTTATAAAAATAAATTTATATAAAATTAATTAAAATTCCCGTTTCTAGAAGTAATTTTGAATTTAGTACAACTTTTGAAAATTTTCTCAATATTTATTAACAATTTACGAAAATTAAAAAAAAAAAAATTAATCATAACTTATGCAGCCCAGTTATGAATAATAATTCCCGAAATTTTTCCTGTTCCCATTCCTCCTGATATGAATTAAAATTCCTTAAGATATTTTCCCTTTTCTGCAATGGGGGCTGTGTTTTGCTGCTTTATCGTTACCATTCCGGCGGAATGGTGTAATACGGACGTCGAATAAACTCGCTGTAGGACCATCTTCTCTCACGATTTTCATAATCAATTTTCAAAGTGTTAGCGCTGAGCTCATTCGTAGCATGCTCGTCCAATAAATAAAAATAAACACGCCTCTGTCTTTTCAGCTCATTTTCAAATGTGGCTGTGAAGAGAATGTCTTTGACGTTTATTAAACTATTTAATATTTAAGTATACGAAATACAAAAATGCCCATAACATTATTCGGATGGATGGATGGATGTACGGACGCTTGGATACATGAGTGTAAGTTGGAGATAAATGACTTGTTGTTGTTATATTTAAGTTGCAGTTCGCCGAGGTTGAAAAAGAATTGTGGCTCGATCTGACGGTCATTTAGTTGGCAGTTGAAATAAATATTCCATGGATGATGATTGTTACTCAAAAAGTAAAACGTCATTCATTGCTTATCACTCACTCGTTTTTTTTTCCACATCTCATTTTAATGTGCTTGTTGTTCTTGTTGTATTTTGTTTTCATTATTCAATTCAGCTGATTTTAAATAGAACAAAAACAACAAAAGATCCTATAGAGAAGGAGAAAATAAAAGAAATTTTTTGTTGCTGCTGTTGTTGTTAAAGAATCATGTTGTTTTGTTTACAAATCGTGCTCCAAAAGTATTGATCTTCATTTGCATTGTGTTCCCTGAATGTGTGTGTGTGTATGTTATCGTATGTGTATGTATTGGTTTGTTGGTACTAATAACAAACAATATTAACATGTTTGTTGTACAATAGATGTTTAAAAAGCCGTACGCGATTCGTTGTGGTTTGATGTTTGATTTAGAAGCTCACGGGCGGATAAAAGACAAATGCGAGTGAGTGCTCGTATCTATGAGTTGTAAAGGAAATAATGATGATGATGGAATGGATTTGGGGTTTGAATTTTATCTTATTCTTTTCTTTTTCATAAAAATTGTTTTGTTGTATTGTTGTGCCGAGCGGTCAAAGCAAAGCGCTTGGCATTTGCCGCTCATTGTTGTTTTGTTTCCATATTAAAAAGCAATTACTCATTTGTACGATCACGGATAATAGGAGAGAGCAGCAGCAATTCCTACGATCGGTTGACTCGCAAGTTAAAAAGTATGGGTTAAGCTTTGAAAATTCATTGTTAGTGGCAGTGGTAGTGGTTTTTTGTTTGCTGGGCACCCGGTCTAAAGCTGTTGCAATACAAGTGTCAAATCTAATTGTTTAAACAGCATGCAGCACATGCCTCATGCTACAATTGTGCATTTGTTCAATATATTTAACTTTTCACTTTTACAAACCTCGAATACAAAGAAATCGCCTCATGCACATACTCTTGCAACAAAAGTAACAATGTAAAGATGTTACAATAATTAAGTAACAATAGAATGGAATGGAATGGTGCGATTGTGTTAATCCAATGAGTGCTAAATAAAATTTAATTATTTTAAAGAGTTTCACAAAAGAGTACCAATTCATCAATTGATGGGCCATTAATTGTGTTAAATCTCTGCCAAACAACATTTCATATTATTACTTTTTCAATATTATTATCTTCTTTTAATAAACATTTTTGTTATTATTTTTCGATACTCGTCACGGATAAGCCTCGGCGATATATACTTAATATTCAGAAAGTCCCTATAAACAATAAATAGTTTTATTAAGAACAAGCTTAAGTTTCAATAATATATAAATTATAATTTTGTGTAAAAATATTTTAAAATTTCCTCAAAATAAGAGAAGAAGTAAATATTTATGTAAATCAAATAAAAAATTTATTTCACAACAGTCTATTCTTTTTCTGAATGAATTTCTTACATTTAACGAAAAGCTTATAGACTTAAATTTTTTTGAGAACTTTGTCAATGCTTTATGAGCTTGAGGATATTAGTTCATAAAATTAAGGATTTTTCATTTTACTTTATTTACTTAAGAATAGTTCATCAAATTTTGTATGCTTAGAAAGTTTTGATTGTCTTTAATTTAAGTTCATACTTGTCTTTAATTTAAGAAAAAAAATTTAGAAACGTATTCTGAGATATCCCTGAATAGATTTTGACAAAATTGCCCGCAGACTTGCAGAAAAGTTTTTCTAATCTACCACAGAAAATTTCAAATTAAGACTTGTAGATGTTCACGCTTTTAGTATAAATAAAATAGTTTTACTGTTTGTTTATAAAGCCCTGATATTTACAGGTGAATAGAATGGCTAGACTTTAAGTAGAATGTTTTGAGAGTTAAATTCCAGAAGACGATAGATTATTACAAAATAATAAGGTAAGGTAGCTTACGCTCACTTGTATCCATAATTTAGACACGTCGTGATAGCCGTGAGAGATATAGAAAGAATAAATTTAAAGAGAAGAGTAAAGTATACAGAAAGCGGAAAACACCCTGAATCTACGGCAACAATCAAACTTGCGATCCTCTGTCTATTAGTCTAGTACTCTAGCCGCTAGTCTACGAGGGCACCCTCAGAAAGTAATAAACTTACCCATGTATATTGTACAATAACATCGCTTATGTTTATATTATATTATCAGATGGCACAATATATTGAACAAAATGTAAATTTTTTTGATTTATAAAGCGTAAAAGGCAATATTAAGAAGATCTCTCAGCACGGTATGTCAAACGAAAATGAAGGCGAACGAAAACGTTAGCATTTCCATACAAATTTGCGTCTCACTAAAGAATTTCTCCGTCAAGAATGCGAACGCAAATGTCAAAATTATTCACATGTGTATGTGTAACCATTCAGCAGGTTAATATTGAAAAATTATGCAAACAAATAAAAAAAAAATTTAAAAGAAAAGACAATCTTCAAAAATGTTACGTTGTAACGTAAGACTGGGGCGAACGGTAAGTCGAAAGACAGTGGGACGCTTAGCCGAATGAAACTGAGTGACTTCTTTCCGTTCTCTAAAGTTTACTTTCGACGTCGAGGGGCAGACCGCAAACATTTTTTAATCGCTTCACGTTTCGTCTTATTTATTATTTATTTTACTTAATTATTTTTTTAAATCTAATTTTACTGTCCTGACAGAAAATTCAATAAAGTATTGAGCAAAGTTTATATCATACAAATACGAGAATAAATATAATATGATTTAAACTTGTACTAAAGGGCAAAATACAACCATCATCTCTAGATTTAGATTGTAGATTTGTGTGTCTGCGCTGTGAAATCGAGTGTCTATTTTTCCCCAGGGTCATTAAAGGTTTTAGTATCCATTTTACCACATCGTTGGTATAAACAATTGCAAAGCAAGTAAAGTTACTGAAATATACGTTATGAACATCATTAAGCACAACAAAATATGTTTGTATGTATCCATTGTGAGTTTCTTAAGGACACTTGAGGTTGGCTGTAACAAAAACAAAAACTATGCAGTTTAACAGGCCGTAGATGAACTCGTCGTTGTCCTTACGACTCCATTTGACAACATATGGTTGGCTTGTAATGCGACTCCATTTCTAAGTCAAATTGAGTGTCAACTAACACACAAAATAAGAACGAAGGACTTGCCGTTATAGGCCATGTTAATAAAATGCTGTTACTACAGTCATGTAACTAGTGAGGAGGGTTCAGCACCAACCACATCATCTAGAGCATTCGAAGCAATTGACACTCTAGCCCAGGAGAGTATGAGTGTCATATTTAATTCGTTTTATAAGCCTATTAAAATACATACATTCGTAAGAATTGTTTAGTGCCACAATATTAGTTTTGCATTGTAGCAATCGAATCGAAGTCGTAATATGAGAAAAAGTGGAAATGGTCAGGAGCAGCAAAATGTACAATTAAATTCTTTTTACTCTAGTGAAGGTTTGTTTGTTTGACTTTGTGGGTGATATTTGAGTTTATTTCTTTTTTTTCCTTAATGTTTTCTTGCAAAAAAAAAATTATAATAATAAAGTAGAGAAACCTTTTTCTGAATTTCCACAATAAGATTTAAGGCAGAATTTAATATTTTTGCAATTGTCCATTAGACATCTGTTTTTGTTTTAATTTTTGACATACAGAGTCTTGCGTAACAGCTCTCGCCCTTATCGTTTTCAAGAAGGATTAAAAGAATTTTTTTGTGTGTTTGTCTTCAAGTCAAGCTGCTACTAAACGCCAGAAAGTATTTAGAATTGAACAAGAGGTATCAATAATATTTATTTCTTCTTTTTTATTTAGTTCGGAGTTTGTGCTCATTTCAATGGTTGCCTCCAAATTATACAATTGTATGTAAAAATGTATTTTGTACATTAATTCCCATTTGTAAGTTGTTGTTTTTGTTGTTCTCTAATACATTTTGGGAACATATTTATTATATTGTGGTTGGGCGTTTCACATTTCAAAGTCTTCTAATTTAACAATATTCTCATTAATATGTTGCATACAACATTGCAATGATTGTGTGTATCTGTATGTGTGTTGCCTGTTATAAGCGGCTAATTCGGTAAATTTTATTTGTTTAAAACTTATCTTTCTTTGTTGCCTTACGAGAACTTCATATGTTCATACCTAAACCAATCCAACCCTCACTCAATTGTGACCAACTCACATTAGCAGTCGTATCAGCCGTATCAGCAGCTCTAACTCTGAATTGTAACAAAAACAAATTGAGTTGTTGTACAACATAAGCCCTTGTAAATGTAATTTTTTCAGTGTTGCAATTTGTAGAGATTGCTTTCCTTTTTTTTATTAAGAGATCATAATCAAATTACAGTGAGAGAAAAATTATTGACGAAGATTGAATCATAGTAGAATTCCCACTATTAAGCAGTGCAGCAAAATACGTTTCCTCTCTAAAAATCGTCAAATTCTGGAGTAGAATCGCCAAAATATCGCACAGATTAGCATTTTACAAAAATAACAGAATGTTTTGTCCAACAGGTCTCAGCGTGGCGTCATAAATTTTTTGTGTGTGGAAATAATGCTGTACCTCATGCACCATTTAAGCATTTTAAATAAAGATTCACAAGGACAGAGGTAGTGCCTTTTCTATTCAACACGCAAGCATAAGACTTTCTAGCAAGTGAATGGAACAGGGAACTGACCCCCAAAAGTTGATACATAATGGTAAAAATAAAATCACAAAAAAATTATTTGCAGTCCGAACGATAAAAAAAACAGAAAATATCTTTTATAGTTTTGGAGATATTTGACACTGAAAATCTTTTTCTTCTAAGTTTTATTTATTTATTTATTTATTTATTTAAATTTTGAGGTATCTAGCACAACAAGATATGTACATAATCTTATAAATGAGAGCGCTAGTGATTGAACAGATAATAGAATACATGGATTACAAAAATTAACATTAACTTTAATATGACTTAATAACTTGTTAATAAATTATCAGTAAATATGAGTCAAAAAAAGCATCTAATAGAGTTATAAAAAATAGGACGATTAAGAAAAATTAAAAAGAGAAAAATTACATAGTTACATTATTTAATGCAAATAATTTACACAACTCCTTTTTAAAAATAACTGCGTTGCTTGTTCTTTGTATAAAATTGGGTAAAGCATTCCAAAGACTGACGGTATAAATGAAAAATTGGCGTTGCGATAAGAGACTTCTATGTTTTTGTTGAATTATTTTCTTTCCGCGGCTGGATCTGGCAAAAATTATTCTATTGTAAAGATAAGTCGGTTGTTGCGATGTAATGATTTTGTGCAGTAAAATAAGACATTTGAGTTTGAGAAGATTAACAAATTGCATCTTGAAGATTTGGTATGAGTAATATGAAATGTGGAAAACAAATCTTGCTATGTTATTATATGCAACGTTTAATCTACGTAGATCATCGCTATCACAATTCGCAAATAGCTCGCAACCATACAAAAGCGCTGGGATAAGAAACGTTTTTGCCAGTAACATTCGAATGGCAAAAGGAGTGGAATCTTTAACAGACCATAGATTGCGTAGCATACCGTATACTCTTCCCACTACGACTTTGATATGGTTGGACCAGTTAAGTTTATCATTGAATGTAACTCCTAGATTAGTCGCCGTGTCAACAGAAACTATGCATTCACCATTTATTTTTATTTCAAAGTTGTGAGTGATATTTGCAGACCTTGATATAAATAAACATTTCGATTTTGATGGATTCATGCATAAACCATTGGCCCTAGCCCAAGTGTTAATTTTGTTGAGGTCTTGATTTATCTTGCTTACACATGTTGCAAGATCAGCTATAGTGGAGCTATTGTAGATTTGAACATCATCTGCATACATTTGGATTTTACTATAGACCAGAGTGTCAGGTAAATCATTTATAAATAAGCAGAACAAAAGAGGACCAAGAATTGAGCCCTGTGGTACTCCCCTGGTGACATTAAGCGCTTTAGAGTACGCACCATTATAATTTACCCTTTGAAATCTGGAGCTTAAGTAGGATGAGACCAAATTGCAAGCTGTGTCAGAAAAATTAAACAATTTTCTAAGTTTCATTATAAGAATTTGATGATCCACAGTATCAGTATTTATAATTTAAATTAATTTAAATTTAATATTTTTGATGCTGCATGCAACTCGTTATTTTAATTGTCGTTGTTGAACTTAAATTATACTAATAGCGATTTTAATGACAAAAGGTTTCGAAACGACGCCTTCTTAACCTACAGAATAAAAGAGAAAATTATTAAAAATGCGTGTGAAGCATAAATTTTAATAATAAATTTTAAATCAAATTGTTAATTGAAATATGAGCCAATTTGCAGCAGCTCGATCATAAAATTTTTGTTCTAGAAATTTCTGATTTGAAGCAAAAAATTGCAACATGTGTTGAAATGTATTGAAATCTTTAAGAAACAGATAATGATTATAAAAAAACTCGAATTATAAATGATACTAAGAAAATTGTAAAAATGCCAAAAGACCATTTGCCTGGTGCCACTGCTCGTCAATAAAGGTTCGCCTTGCAGCAAAGTTTTATCATGATGATGTCTAAAAATCATGGCATTGAAATTAATGATTAATAATTGTAATGGCTACTCCATAGTCTACTACGTGGAGTGCTAGTAATCTGAAGTTACAGATTCGATTTCTCTCTCAAACTGCAATAAACTATAAAAAACGTGAACGTTGGGAGTAAAAAAAATCTGTTGGGAGAATAATTTGATATATACATACATACGTACATGTATTGCTGAGTTAAACCCAGTAAAAAAATTAAAGCCATTCTAAAGGAATGAAATTTTCATTTGCTTCCGAAAATCCGATAGTGCATTTTTTAACTTGATATGAAGTCAAGTTGACAAAATTTTCACTAAGAATATAAATTACTTTTACAAATCTATGAATTTTTTTTAATAGTTTTTCTTAAAAAAACGTAAGTGAAGTCTTTATTCAATGAGGGAGGAAATTATTCTCAACATAAGAAAAAAAAGAAATCGTGACTACTGGCAAAATTGTGCGCCTTCCATGTGTAAAGTTTATTGTCAGCGGTAAATAATCACTCCTGATATAATACAAAATGAGTTTCCTTGCAAAACAAACATAAAACGTTTACTTCTCTCAACAAATCGAATAAAGCTTTAAAATCGGTGAATAGGAATCAAAAAGAGAACATCCTGCAAATACAAGCCTGTGTTAAAAGAAGTAGAAATGATCCGAATTTGCACTACTTCTGGATCATAATCTCAGCATTTTCATGACTATTTTGGAAGTTCTTTTTTACTGGGTAGTCACAAAAATCAATTTATTAAATTTCAAATTTCTTATTTTTCGTGAATATAAACAAGTCCATAAGCCTGCACTTGCATGTTACTTATGACAGTTAATTTTTAGTCATATTTTTGGAAAGTTAAAAAACCTGTGTGCTTAATAATACATTTCAAAAGCAACTGAGAATTATGAAACATCACCATCAGTCAGCATCAGCATAATTATATTACAGAAAGAAGACCTGTTGCAAAATGATATAAATGTATTTTTTATTGTTGTTGGCATTAACTGTTTCTTAATTAAGCTCGGTATGTAATTGAAAAACTTTATTAAATCGATTAAACTTTTTAATTCGATTTTTCAGTAATAATAACTTTTTTGTAATTATAATTCGTTAGTAAATTAATAAATTAATTTTTATGCCATTGTTCTGTTCTGTCAGTAAAAGTCATTGCAGTCAGTTTAATCGCTTGAGTGCTTCTACACGTTACACACTAGAATTTTTCTTTAAATATTTATTAGAAAAAAATTTCCTGATAATCTAAGTCATATATGTATATAATTTCCATTCTCATATTTCTTTGAGTGTAACTTATGATTTTTAACTCATTTGTCCAATAATTGGCACAATAGAGGGGTTGAAATTTGAAAATCGTTACAAATTTATTTAATACTCATTTTTCAAACATTTGTTTATTTTTGTACTTTCGCTGTTTTATTGTTATTGTTATAATTTATTATTTTATTTTAATGTTGCACAATGTTGTTGGCATGTGATTTTACGGTTGTTTCTACAACATTGTCCTCGATCATATTTCAATGATGGACTGACTGACTGACTGACTATATTATCCGGGCACTTTTTGTTTTACTTTTTTTGGCCTTATTTGCTGTTGCTACTGGTGAATAATTTGTATCCTCATCGGTAATATTTGCACAGCTTATCTGTGATTGAAACTCAATACGTTTGTGTATTTTTCTGTTTGTACATTTTGATTTTATCCTTAAAGTTTTGTTGGTAATAATTGTATACTTATAAAACAGGATTCAACTAAATGTAGACTTAACAATAATCATACACAAATGTCCTTTTTTAAATTCAACTCAAATTTGAATACAGAAAATAAATGTCTCTAAAAATATGAAAGAGTAACGAGGGCGCATACGATCTGGAAAAGCCAATTATTATCATCACCATCAATGTTGTCATCATTATTGTCGTTGCATGAAGTTGTGTTTGATAATATTTTATCTTCGAAAATGTCTCTTCCACAACAGAGTTGAAAAAGAGGGGAAAAATTAAAGTTCTATTATTTAAAGCAGATGAAATGTGGGTATTGAAAACTTTCAATTTTTTGCAAATGGATTAAATTAATGTTGTTTTGGGATTTGGTCAACTAAATGAAATTCAAATCTGCACTTATGGCGTTTTCTTTTCTAAAAAAATTTAATATTTGTTGTCCTTAAAAAAAGAAAATAGGAAAAAATGAATTTGGAGTTCTTTAATAAAAGCAAACTTTCAATGAAAGAGCACGCCATTGTTTAAAGCAGTTAAATTTTTTAATTAGTGACACAAATAGATTTTTATTTATAAAATAATAAATTTTTTTTAACTTTTTTGAGAAATGAAAGCAGTCAGTATTTATTAATTTCAAACTCTGGGAATTAAAATAGAAATAGAAATAAAAATTTTATTATAGACCCAAAATATATTTGTAAGATAAGACACTCAGTGAAAAACATTAAAGTAATTTTTAAGGAATAATAATTTCATAACTTAAAATAAAATATCCACTGATACATTTTTTCGAGTTCTTAAAAATTGAAAACCTTTGCAATTCTGTTGTGTTCTGGTCTTAGAAACATTGCTTAACTTCTAAATTTATATGGAAATTTTTTCGCTTCTCAATTTTAGTTCATTTTGAAGATGGCAATTTCTATCCATATCAGTGATCTGAACCATAATTCGAGAAATACTCGTTTATTGGAAAATTGAAAATTTTCAGTCAAGTGAGAAAAATCAAAGGTTTTGTATTAATAAATTGTTGCATTAATTTTGTTATTGGATTAATTAATCAAATGTGATCATAAACTAAAAATTGTTTAAAGCACACATACACCTATCCATGGCTTTACACGCTACTCATTTTACACTGTATGTAAAATCAAAAATGAAAAAGAAATTTATAGAAAATTCTTTACATTGACTTTACAAAAATTTGCGTCTAGTTGTTACTGGTAACATTTAAAATGTAAAAATGCTACAATTATTCTGTCAAAAATTTTGTCGATGCGTACTTGGATAAAACTATAAAAAGTGGGAATTGACCTCTTAGACGCATAAAATTGTTAAAAAAAAACGAACTTTATCATTATTTACATACAAATGGACATTTAAACTTTTCATTTATCATTTGCGTTAGAAAAGGTTTCATGTAGTCGTTTTCGTTTTATAGGGTTTTTCTATATAGTACAAACTATATGCGACAAGGTATAATAAACGAATTTTTTAGACTCCCCGACAAAATTAAAATTCTCCAAGACATTCAAAAAGAAGATAATTTGTGGAAAAATTTAGTATTTGAATAAAAAGTAGATGAAATGGAAAAATAAATATGATACGTACAGGAATGATGGTGGAAATTATTGGCTAGAAGAAATATCAAATTTCGGCTTAAGACTGCTTTGCCTTCCATGACTAAATGCGGATGTTGAATGTTCGTTGAGCTATTCCAATATTGAATAAACTAGTCCAATAACAACTGATTTGGCTTTAAGTTTCGGATCCCACTTTCGATGGTTAAACAATTTTCACAGTTCATTTTAATGATGGTGAATTATCGATTACAATGATAAAATGAAAATCGAAAATTATGTCTGTTATGTCGTTTTGGCGGTAAGAACACGCTATGATTGAAACCAGTGATGAAAATGATTTTCAATAGAATTTTCGAAACAAAAATTTTGTTATAACCCGATATTTTACAAAATACAAAAACTTAATAAAATACCCCAAAAAATGCCATAGTTTTGTTGTAAACTCTTAATTATTTTTAAAGCATATACACGTACACAGACACATATGTATGTGTAGAAGTAGGTGTATGTATGTGTGTATGCTATACCTGTGTATAATTAAGGTCCTTTGGATTTTTTAAAGAATGCATTTTAAACTACTTTCAGTGGATTTTTTAATCGACTCTCGTTTAAAACTGAACTAAAAATGCAAAAAATATATTTTGAAAAGGGAAATAAAATACTTTTTATATTGTGTTTTTAAACCAATTAAACGTTTTTTCATTAGATTTTTGTTAGCACTTTTTGGCATATTTCTTAAGCACATTTATAATAAAATCTACCAGCTCCTGGCAACACGGCTTGCAAAGGGTCTTGCTTCATGCTTATCACTGGAAAAGTTTTTCATTTCTCAGTTCGTCCAGTTAAAAAGTAGTTTCAATTTGACAGAATAGGGTCCCTCCATATACTGATAGTCTGAGGGTCGAGGGTACACGATTCCTACCGTAGACAAGCTAAAATAGTATCCTCAGTATGTGTTTGTTAAAAAAAAGATCGTCCTTTTGCTCCTTATACCATAATTGAACCATTGCATGAGTTCTTACACAAAAACTGCAACGTTCGCAGTAACTTCCATCCGAAAGTCTTGTCTGCTCATTTGTTTGAATTTGTAATAAAAGGATTTTTCTGAAAATATTTTCATCAAAAGGCACCGAACGCACCGCAATTACAAAAAAAAATTAAGAAATCAAATATAAATATTCTCATCTGTTTGTTGCCATTTATTGCGACAGCATTCATAAGCAATGCAACAAATTGCAGCAAGTCATAGTGCCCACTTTGTGCTATAGAGGCACATAGGGACTGCCTTCTTTCTCTGCCACGTACATGTTGCTTTGCATATGGCAGATTTCAAGGCATTAATCTAATGATAACTTTCAAAGTTATTAATTTATAATTAAGTTTTATATTGTCCTTGTTGTGTGAAGGAAGGAATGGCAGAGCGCACGGTGACGACGGTGATGGTGTGAGAGACAAATGGAAATTATTGTATTAAAACCAAATGAAGAAACAACTTAAGAAGTCAGCAAACGATGGACAATAAATGAAAAATAAGAAATAAAATCACAATGAGGCATATAAATTCAGTTTGTTGCCATTTAAAAAAAGGTTCTGAATCAGATCTGGCTGTTTGTTGTTGTGATCGTGATCATGATGATGATGATGGTGATCAGGATGCTGTTGATGATGATGGTGGTGGTGACGACACTGACTAAATACGCTAATCCGCATGTTGTCAACTTCATTAGCCGATAAACATTAAATTGTCGGGGCCTTGTGTTCCACAATAACTGAGTGCCTGAGTACGGTAGTCACCATCATTCCTGTTGTTGTGGCTGTTGCAGTTACAGCGTCTTTAACTGTGCCTGTTGCACATTTGCGGTGTGTTTATTGCGATGACATTTTACAATGACCGAAATGGTGTAGTTTTGTAAGGACGGCTTGCCTTAGATGTTTTACGAAAAATTGCTGCCATTTCAGTTTTTAGTGGCCATAAAGTATATAATGATTGCCAATTGTTGGTTATTAGCCATAACCACTGAAAGAAAAAGCTCGGGCGGAATGTCGTTTTAACAAAAAATTTTATACTTATTTATATAAACAAAAAGTTTTTGTTGGCGATTCGGGAATCGCTACTGGACGTGTTACGATTTCTCACCATTTTTAGAAAACGTCGACCTTTTGTGCAAGTGCTCGCTGTCACTGCCTCTACCTCTGCGGCTGCGGTTACTTTAAGTAGGGGATTGTGATTGTGACAAAATTATCAGCGCGTAGAAGATGTATTGAAAAGGTTTTATTTTAGATGAACATCATAATCATCGTCATCTTAATTGTCAACAGTCTAGAAGCGGCGGCAATATTTGGTATGACCCTTGTGTATTCAAATGTTGAAATTGGTTGAGTTTTGCATTTATTTTGATTCCATTGAAAGTAGCAATCAAGCGTGTAACTCGATATGTTTTGCTTTTAATCCTGTCTCGCGATTTAAGTAAGAAAAATTTTTATTCACTGGGAAGGAACACCAATTAACACCAATGCAAAAATCATATAAAAGCTCGTTTTTCCCTACAACTCTCTACTCTTTAATAATAATTATATTTTGATGAGGGCTTCATAATATTGTAATTTTATATCACAACCATTGATCATGGATGGCTTCCTTCCCCTTCATAGACTTTCACTTCATTTACCTTTAAGCCTCTAAAACTAACTGCCTCGTCTTCTTTGGCTGCTTTTTAACATTTCAACTACCATTTGCTGACTATTAAAGATGTACATCGTTTATGCACAAGCCGTTTTTAATGAACGCTTCATCTGGGCTCATTTATTTATTTTTAATTTAATTTATTTGGGATTATTATTGTATTATTATGATGTGTTAATTCGTGTAGTTGTTGCATAAACAAATGAAACCTCATCTTTCACATCACATCAACATTTAAACGCCTCCTCCAACAATGGAGCTGACAAAAGGAAAAAAAAAACTTCGGACTCAACAATTAACAGGATGTACAGGATGCGCCAGATAATCACAAAGGACAAAATGGGGAAAACAATAGAGCTTTTTGCAAACTATTTATTTGAAATTAATGGAGGCTTTTTTGTTAAAATAATTATAAAGATTAGCAATTATTTGAAGATGTGTTTTGTTGTTGTTTGTTTTTGTCTTTGAATTATTTAAAACAATACGACTGTTTGGATCCAATTTCCCAAAATATGTATTTTAACTTTGACATGTGACGAGTGCAAATAAATAAAAAAGGGAATGGGGTATTGAAAAAAGTTTACATACATAAATCATGAAATGAAAGCTTAAATTATTTATTTATTATTTATTTCAAATTTATTATAATTAAAACTATAATAAATAATATACAAAAGCACTAGCTACTACAGGCTATCGGCTTAATAGCTTAAATTATAAAACGAGAGTATATAAGAAAACAGACACTCGATTTCTAATACAAATTTATACTGAAGATTTCTGTCCACTCTCGGAAAATGTACAAAATAAATTATCAATAAAATAGAGAAGTAAATTTTAAAGGGAATTCCAGTTCCCTTTCCTCGGTCTAATTTGTTTAACTAAAAAAGATTCGGAGAAGCTAAAAATATCTCAAATAAGAAAATATTTGTATAAAAAGACCTGAAGCTTATGGCCAGGTAATGGACGACAACCAAACCTCAGATTTTTGTTTGCCAGTTGCCATCGGTGATATAATTTTAATACTCAGTTGACATTCGTCACCATTCATAATCGGTCCATTCAAATAATATGACACACATACATACACAACGACATAGCAAGTAGATTGCAAAAATAGTCGATATTCGAAAACCGGTATAAAGTCAGTAAGCTTGTTTTTGATAGTGGGAAGTTGAAAGTGTTTTATGAGAATTTTCGCAAAAAATAACATAGAGCTGCTTATGAGGATATGATTATTAAAAAATTCGTTTCGAGAGGTTGGTGCACGCTGCATTAGCTTTCAGAAAACCTGCAAGGTTTTATTTTCAAAGTGAGGTTGGACTAAAAAGCAGATAAAAGTTTTGCATAAATTTTGCAAGCCCATGTGAGATCGAGCGCGTAGATAAACTACTGTTTTTTACAAAACTTAAAAAGTGTTAGATTATATTACATCTCGTCACATGTGTTGTGATAGAAGCTGTATTTGTCTTTTTATTGCCAAGGCAGGATATTAGGGTTAGAGAAGGTGAAATACTGTTTCCTCTTTTTCTATAACCTTGCAGCTACGGCAAATCGAATCGGTTTGCATGTATTCGCAACATCTAGTGACCTGTTAATATCGACAGCAGTCTCGATATATCCTTACGACTGCGGTTTACAAGTCTGCTTCATTAGGTTTATGTTGTAGGAAAGCCATATCACCTTAGTGACCCTGCATATGTCGAGATTATACCACTTGCTTTCAGCCTTTTGGAGGAAGTGTTTCAAGAATTCAACTACAAATAAATATTATTTAATACTGAAATTTATCAGGATTGTACCGAAGAAATATATAGTTTAGGGACCAGTGCTATGACGCCAATGAACAGCTGAAGCCACAACAAACAAATTTAAAAGGTTAATTATATGTTAATACAAATGTCAAATTTTTTTTTGTTATTTTTAAGCAAAATGTATTTTTTTTTTTTTTGAAGAAATACAAATTTCTATCATGATAGTAAAGTGAACAAATAAAATAAAATCGACAAAAATATATTGAATATGGAAGAATTCATAATATTTTTTTACTTGGATTCTCTTATATGGTGCTTTGATTAGAACTATATCACTAATTACTTAATATTGAAATTTATTATTTATTAGTAATTGATCTTGTTCATGTATCGACGTTTCATTGGTCGCTGAAAGAAATCGTCAGTGAACTTCACTGCTTTATGTACTCGTATATACGAAAACTACCAAAATAAATATGAAACTTCAATCACATATGAAGACTGGAAAATATATAAGTGCAATAGGATTATAATGTCTGAATACAAACTGCAAATTAAACAATTAATATTCGACATGATTAAATTGCAATTATTACAGACGGCTTTTGGGTGCCAATGATTTGTTGTATTTGTTAGGAAAATGGAAAGCAACACTTTTATTTTAAATTCTTAATAATGAATTTTACTATTTCACTTAGTATTCGTATGAATCTTATTGTGCATAGGAATTAAATTGTACAATTTAGTGACATTTCATTTCAAGTAATATGCTTTCACCGAGAGCCAAGGATTCCACTTGTAATTTAGAGTATAAAATGAGTCCCTACTTTCTACATAAATATATAGAGATATTTTAACAACAACTTAAAATAAGTTTAAAGTGTGTTTAAGCTTGCTTTAAAATTTTTAATACAATGGTTTATAGAGCTGTTTTAGTTTTGCACACGGCCACTATATTCTGGGCCCGTAATGAAATGATTATGTACATACATACATACTTGTATATTCAATGTAAAGGTTGTCCCAAGAAGAACGCAATTTTTAAATCTGGCAACATTAGAAGTGTCATTGTTTGACATTTGAACAATTGTTATTGTTTGCTAGTAGAAGGTACGAGGTTAGTAAAAATGGAGCGCTACACGAATGAACAACGCATTCTCATTGTGAAATTGTTTTACCAAAATGGTGAAAGTTTTGCGGCTACAGTTCTCAAATTGCGATCAATTTGGGGTCACAATAATGCTCCAAAAGAGTCAACTGTAAAGAGATTAATGGATAAATTTGCCGAAACTGGGTCTGTTAGTGATGTAAAGACAACAACGCGCCATCGACCAGGTCGTTCGACCGAAAATGTCGCAGCTGTACGTGATGATGTCGCTCAAACTCCATCCACTTCAATTCGACACCGAGCTCAGCAAATTGGTGTCTCCAAATCCACTTTGCAGCGAATTTTGACAAAAGATTTGCATCTTCATGCATACAAAGTTCAATTGACTCAGGAACTGAAGCCAGCTGACCATGGACAGCGAAGGGAGTTCGTTAATTGGGTATTGGAGAGACAACATGAAAATTGTGATTTTGCCGATAAAATCATCTCCAGTGGCGAGGCCCATTTTCATCTTGATGGCTTCGTCAATAGGCAGAATTGTCGCATTTGGGGTGAGGAAAATCCTCGAGTGATTCACGAGAAGCAAATGCATCCTCAAGGTGTCACTGTGTGGTGTGGTTTTTGGGCTGGAGGAATAATTGGACCTTTTTTTATGAAAATGAGGCAGGTCAAGCGCAAACAGTCAATGGTGTTCGGTATCGTGAAATGATAACCAGTTTTTTCTTGCCTAGAATTGAAGAAATGAATGTGGAGGGCATGTGGTTCCAACAAGACGGCGCCACATGTCATACAGCCAGAGAAACAATTCAATTGCTGCATCAGTCATTTCCCGGTCGTGTTATTTCGCGTTTTGGAGATCAGAATTGGCCGCCTAGATCGTGCGATTTAACACCATTAGATTTTTTTTCTTTGGGGTTTTTTGAAGTCGATGGTTTACGCGAATAAGCCGACGACGACTCAAGCCTTAAAAGAGGAAATTGGACGCTGCATTAATGAAATACCGCAGCATTCATGCAAAACGGTCATTGAAAATTTCATTAAAAGATCGATGTTCCATACATAACCTCATTCTGTCTGCTTTACGATATAATAAAGTTTCACGCTTTTTTTACATATCTGTGTTTTATTTAAAATTTAAAAATTGCGTTCTTCTTGGGACTCCCATTATATATACTAAAACAATATATAAGTAAATGTGCAAATACCAACCATTCACTCAATCCTTTAAAAATCCTTTTTGCTCTACCTCTCGAATATATTCGAAGAACGCATTATTTGGATTCATAAATTATTTTGTGTCATTTAAATTTCAAGTTTGTTTTGAAATAATTATTAATTTACTGCAACGTAAACAAATCAGACGAGAAAGCAGCATTTCAAAAATTATAATAAAAATAAAAGCAAACACGATGATCCCCGTCAGTTTAATTAAATTCTAGTAGCGACACCTGTATCATCTTAATGGCCCAGTTGACTGTTAGTAATCACAATAACAATAATAATCATCATCGTAATGCTGCTCGTCAGCATTTAAAATGAACGAATCTGGTTTGGCGATGATGGCGTTCGAAAGTTATTCGAAAACCTATACGATCGCTAAGTTGTTTCAATCAATAAATTTATGCGAATAATTAAAATCATAAATTATTGAGGGAAGAGTGTTTTTGTGTCGCGGTCTGTTATCACAACAGAAGGGGCAGATGATTGAAGGAATGAAATTTTTTGGGGCCAACACTACGAAATGAAAATCAGGTTTGTAAATTTTTTTAATCATATCAATGAAATTGGAAACTGACTGTGTATGTAATTTAAGGTGAGTGTTCTGCGTCTAAGAAAGTTTGGAAAGCAACACACAACTCATAATACACGTACAGTAGAAATTCTGTGTCTAAACAACGAACAACGCTCGTAGCAAATAAACTAGTCAAACACTAAAGAACTCCAAGGCGGAGTCGGTGTACGATATGGTATCTTTTTTGGGATCAGACAATAATGTAGAAATAGTTCAGTTTCTTAAATCAACATCTGAATATTGTGTTGCTGAACTGCTTTCAATTTCAGCAAACTGCAATTGTAATTCATAAAAAGCTGTAGGTAGATGCTGGAGGGATCTATTCAGAAATCGCTACAGGCATTGAAATCCTAATTTTAGCTGATGGACCCGACGATGTATCGAGTGTTGAGAAATCTTAAGCAACACAATTGTACTCGTGTATAGAGTTTCATAGAAATTTTTCAAGACCCTCGAGTGCGTTTTTAATGAAAAATCAAGTGCTGAGCCCGTTTTGTAGGTTCATTAATATTTGCTTAACACATACTAACTCATTTAACTTAATTTTTCTAATCTAATCTAATTTATTTATTTTGAAATCACTTCCAACAAAAAACATCCGTGAACATGTTTTCTGTAACATGAATGCATTCATTGATTTTTATTTTTTAGTTTTTATCTTAATGTTGGTTGTTTATGTTTGTATTAAAATATTTTTTATTTGTTTATTAATTCTTTTCGTTCGGCTAAAATGTTTAATAAAGTCACATTTTTTAATTTCCTGTTTCGGTAATATTCTTTTTAACACAAACTATTACCAAGAAATAAAATATCGTTATCTTTTAGTATGTGGACTGGTTGGCTTAAATGTGATCTAGCTGACTGCAGCCCGCTGCCTGGCCGGGCCGGCTGACAGGCTGGCCGTCCACTTATGGAAACGCGTTTAAAATACACCTAAATGGATTTCTGGCGTCAACAGTTTATTTGCGTTAAGAACGCAAAGATTTGATCGGTCGTATTAAATGTTTAATGGCATCTAATCGCAATAGTTTGATCAGTTAAGCCAATCGTTATATTTATATTTGACCATTTAATACGTGAACAAACATTAATTCACCCATTCACCCATTCATTCACTCAATCGTACACGTTCATTCCTGCAAATACAATTTTACATACAAACATTTCGTCGTCTCAAGTTTCAAACTATTATTTAAAATGAGTGTATGTGTTTGTGTGTGTGTGTTTAGTTGAATTTGTTAATATTTTTCTTGTTGTTTTAATTCGATTTTAAGTCCGTTAATTCTTTATAATATTCAAGATATTGCCAACGACACTTTATAATTGAATCATTAACATTAATTACTCTGGTTTTGAAATTCATTTTGATTTTCTTTTCCTTTAAAGATAGAACAAAGAGCGACAAAAATTTCCACAAATTTTCCCAATATATATTTTTTTTAAATTAAAAAAAAATGTAATTGTTGTATTAACGCACATACTCACATATACGCGTACAAAGCATTTCAGAGATGAAAGTTTGTCTATTATTTTTACATCAATTGCAAAGTTGGACGGTCTTATTCGTAAGAATATTTTTTATATTATACCAGGCTTATAAATGAATTTTATATATGGCAATTTGTTTTTGTTTATAAATTAATAATATTTTTTTTCGAGTTTTACTTCTAGTAGTAGTGACCAGCCAGTAGCCGAAATTCGACCGCAATCACATAAAAAAGGGTTTTTCTAATATTGTGTCATTTACAAGAGTCAAGTTCGACAATCCCTATTTTAATTGCTACAAGTACTTTAGTACAACATTTCTAATTTAAACGCAAATAAGTGTCTTAAAAGTTAACGAAATGGAAATCGGTGGACAGGCAGAGTAGAAAATGATTCTGAACTTTTTGTCTTTGCCTGTTTATATATACGATTTCCATAAATTTCATAAACGTCTATAATTTCTATAATTTTTAAGACCTTTTTTGACATACAGTACGACCACGATATTCGCAACCGAAACAATACTTTGTATCGTACATTAATTATACTTGTTAAAACCCCGCTTTTAAACAAATAGACTTAAGACCGTTGTTAAGCAATAATGTATTTTGTTTTACAAAAATTTTAATGCAAGCACAAACCCACTTTAAACACTTTAAGTTGATATTTTCAAAATACTATTTTATACTTAAAATGTCTTTTCAAATGCAGCAAATAGGGGATTCATGTTGCAACCTAAATTAAAGCCTTAAGTCTTAATTCTCGGTAAAGCTTTATTTCTTTTATTTGAAGGGATATGTCATTAAATTATACAATTTAATTAAAATATACAATAAAATTCATAAGAAATTCGAGAGAGAAAAAAATTATAAAAAATACTTTAGTGATGTATGTACCCGTGTATAATCACAAGAAATATAAAAGGCTCCATATTTAAATACTCTATTTATTCGAATAAAAAATATTGTGAATTCTTCTATATTGATTATATTTTTGTTTATTTTATTCTTGAAAACAATATATTTTATTTCAAAATAATAAATAATTTTTTGCCCATTGGAGTAGCCGATTGAAATTGTAATCCTTGCAAATAAAATTCCTTAAATCCTAAAAAAGTTAAAATAGTGTTTTGAATACAATTTGTTAGCAAAATTTTTTTAGAATTAAAAAATGTTTTTGAACTAATTTGAATATCGAATCTTAAGTAAATCGGAATTTATGCATCTCAAGTGCTCTTATCAAAAGCAGATTTAATAATGGTGCGCGAAATCTTTTCTGTGGTATTTCTAACTTATGCAATTGATTCACACTTTCATGTATTAATTCCAGCTGAAAATCGAACAACTTAATTTGAACAAATTACAGATTTCGCTCTGTCAATTGCAGCAACGGCAGCAGCAATAAAACAAAATCAAGGCAAATAAAACGAAACTAATTCAGGATTATAAATTTTACTTTTGTTGTTGCTGCTGTGGTTGTTTATTTCAGAAAATATTTTCTTGTATTTTCAATAAATTCATACTCGTAAATTGCCAAGAAATGCATCTTTATTTAGTTCTTATTTTTTCTTCTTCGATTTGCTTTTCTCGTGGATGAGAATAAAAATGTTAATTAACTTTTCAATTCTTAAATAATGAATGATCAACGCATCAGAGACAACACGCTGTGATCCTTTTTATATTCTCTCTCGTTTTTTGTTCGTTTGTTTGTTGTTCTCTGACCAACCAAAAAGAAGGAAATAAAATTTATATCTATATCACTAAAACTACAACAGAATGCGAGCACCACCGATACGAGCATGAGAATAAATGTGCAAGTTGTGTGTATTTCCATCTTATTAACTGGACTGCTTTTGAATCACAGCTAAACACTTACAAAACTAAACTGCAAATAATCAACTACTTACTTCTGCTGCTGCTGCTGCGGCAGGCGTGATTTCATGCGATCAAGAGGAAGGACGCAAGATTTGGAGCAGTCTTATGTGCTGTACACTATTACACTAAAGAAACTTGGGTATAGATTGGAAAATGCATATATTTATGGGCCTAGGTTTCTAGTACCATACAGCAAATCTGTTTGTTACCAATCGATTTGGTGCAAAGTGAGGATATTTTCCCCCTGCCATTTCATAAACGTAAGAAAGCCGTTCTGGGCGTGGCATTTCCACCTCAGGAATAATTTTTGCGGTAGGATAAAATAAAAGACTAACTTTGATAAGCCTCGCTGATGTATAAAATTAATTTTTCTAAATATTTAGCATTTTAAGACTCTCATCGGCTGCACTCAGGATCACTCAAATTCAGGTCCTTCGTTCCTCGGTACAATAATAATGGATTAGCGCTTGATAGACTTGTCAACTAATTTTAGCCATAACTGACACTAATTAGGCCCGCATCCAATCGAAAAGTCTTCCACAATTTTCGCGTTAAATCAATTCAACCATTATTGGACTAAGATTTTGCGACTTATATTTATTCCTATTCATTCCCGGAATAGTTAATACATATTTCAAAACTAATTTTCAAAGAATTGTGGCTCCACTCATCAGTAGACTTAAGCCATTACGTTTAAGAAATTATATAAAATTTTCAAATACAATATGAGAATTAAAATTGCAACAGAAGAATTCATCATTCATTCGGCATGAATGATGAATTATTTTATTTGTCTTACAAGGCTGATTCAAAATTTTTAAATGACTAGTTCAAATGACATAAATTCTTGTTGCAAAAGTCTCTAAAATTAAAAAAAAAATCCTTTATTTATAAAAATTCAGAAAGAGGATATTTTAATTTTTTTTTTTAATTTTTTTTAAAAATATAGACATCTATTATTGTTTGCCGAAAATTTGTTTATTGCCAATTGGCATTTTTTCATGTAAACTTTTCAATTCAATACTTTAATCCAAAAATTCGAAGGAAGTGTATGAACTATTATTTTCGGGTCGAAATCTTGCGTTTTTGTGTGAAAGTTTGCCGACCTCGTCTGATATTTTATTTGTTCACTGCAAGGGGCGTGGAATTTCTATCCTAGTGATATATAATACCTAATTTTTCCAACTTCAATTTTCAAAACTTGAAATAGCTGCATCTCAAAACTAAGTTTTTCAATTGAAAAGATTAAAAAGTTCATAGCCCGATCAATTTTGGAATTTTCACGTGGTACATAATTGTATGTGACAAGTTACAGAGCAAAACGTATAGAACGTATAGACACATAGAACGCATAAAGTAGATCTACTTTCTACTTTAATATGCGCCTCATGCATCATGAAAAAAGGTCAGCTGTTTTTGGTAGCCAAGGATGACAAATTATATTTTATTTTCAATGATATCGATAAAATGTTTGTGCAGTGGATTTTATTTTTCTCTTATTTTTGCATAAAAAAGTTTTCAATAAAAGAAAAAGCTTTCGTAATTTCAAGAATAAAATACGTTAAAATAAATATTTAACATAGTTCTTTCATTTACATAATTTGCATTCCAGTTATCGATTTCTTTTATGTACTGAGTGTCACCTCTGTTGTATTTTTTAATTTTTAATTAATTACAATGGAGGAGAATCTTATTGAACTTGCAAAAATACCACTCACTTCCCGTTCCGTGGTCATTTGCAGCTTTTCGTAGGCATAAAATATTATGTTTATAAAATCAATGACTTTCTTAAATTCTTTTAAAATCAAAATTTCACATTCCAATTTTGCCAACATTGTTTCTATGGCGCATAAAACGCATTGTATGTAACCTAAATTTAGAAACGCATATAACGCATATGCATAGAACGGATGGTATGGACTTTCAGCTTTACAACTTTTGCAAGGCATGGTTAAAGATCTGAGGATGAGCTTTCATAGGAAATGTAGACAGGCTTGTGGACATTCACTAGAGATGAAAAAATTTACATTTAACAAATTATTTAACTGTTGGGTTGAGAAATCTGATCAAAAACTTTTATTAAAATAATTTTGAGTTAAAATTTTAAATCAAATTTTAATTATTATTACTAAGAATATAATGCAAACTTTAATAAACAATTAAATCAACTTTTAATTATTGCAATTAGTATTTTCTTAATTTTTTACAAAAAAAAAAACAATTGAGATTTTGATCATTATTATTATAAACTCAATTCAAAATCAGTATATAAATAGGCAAAAGCAAAATAGTTCAGAAAATTTTTCTCCTACGTTCTTCAAGCGATTTTCATTTTTCCTTTTGTTTTTAGTGGCCTTTGACGAGCCTTAATGGGAGTGTATGTTTGCGTTAAAAAGCCTTTGAAGCCAATATTATACACCAAGCAAACATTCGACAATTAGTTCATAAATATATAAAATTATCTACAAGAAGGTGCAGTACTTGTATGTTCCGCCGCCATTTTCAATGGCGAAATTTTATCTCTAATTTAAAATCAAGTGCATTAAATTATTTAGCTCACTATGCAATCGGCTTGTGGCATCTTCCATCTTCCCTCTACACGCAAACACATTTATGAGTATTTTTTAAGTTTTACAACTTGCCGCTCTTAACATTCAGGAGTTGCATGAAGAAACAACTCTGTATCTACGACCGTGTAAAGGAAAATATGAAAATTTTCATGTTAAAGAAAAAAGAAGTTTCTAGTTTCAATATAAATAGTTATTGTCCGTGTGTCTGTCTATCTGTCTGTCTGTGTCAGTTGTTGCCTGGCATTAGCTTGTTGCTAACGTTAAACACTTCATTTTTAAGTAAAAATTTTTCAGTTGCTGATGTTGTTATTGCTCCTGCCAAAGTTGCTGTTGATGTGGCTTGTTTACAACCCACGACAACAGTTGCTTTACAAGCTTCTTACTGTTTATCAGCTCAGCTTTCAGTTCCTTCACCAGTCGTTTTAAGTGCATAATGCAAAGCTCTGAAAAAATAGTTGAATCAATAGAATTTTTGGAGGGGTTCCCAAAATGCATTAAAGAGATTTTCGAAGTCCTTAAACGGAAATTCGTTTTAATCGGAATTTAATGGAGCACAAGCAAAATTGTTAACACAAAAATATTATACATTAAAAATTTTCGTAACTTATAAAAGGACTATAAAATGAATGTTAGTAAAAATTTATTTTTTATAAATTAAGTAACGAGTTTTTTTGGTTTTTAAATAACTTTTAAATATAATTTTTGGCATTTTCATTGTTTTGCTCGGTCACGCTTTTTTAAATGATAAAATTAATTTTATTTTATCTCTATTACTGTAGTAATTATTGCTGTGATATGGAATTTATGGTATTAGAACAAATTTGTCGATATCATATACTTGCAACGTGCATGTTGACTTACGAGGGCAACTTGATAATGTCATGATTTTTGTATATCCAGTGCAGTGACCTCCAATACTAGGCTACAGTCGAGCTTTGACTAACTGATAAGCTTGTTAATATTAATTAAAATGAATAGAGTAAATTTTACTTAATAAAACCGTCATCGAGAGCAAAAAAAAATCTTCATAAACACTAAGGAGACTCTGCATCATTAATTTTAATGGTTGAAAAGTGATTTACCAAGTTCCGTTGTGGTCGTACAAGCACAAATGACGCCTAAAAGATGTCATCATAGGAGAAATAGTCGATAAAAACTACGCTATTGGATGAGATCGAATGATGAAAGTGCAGTGTCCCAACTGTGGGTAAATTAAACTTTCCATGGATGCCGCGATCGCTCACACTTGACCATAAGCGCAACCGTGTGACCAGTTCAAAAGAGTGTTTGGCAATGTTCAGGCGAATTCCCAACAAGTTTTTGTGCTGTAACTGTGGACGAAATTTTGATTCTTTACCATGCAACCAAGACCAAGGGCAATAAAAACAGTGGGTCTATTCGCCAACAAAGTCATATACACAGTTCACCACATTTAACGACGAATATTACTCAGGCTCTTCGGACAGATTCGATATTAATTTGAAAAAAACCATTTAATCTATCGAAGATAAAAAAGCTTTTCCTGACCTACCACGCCATTATCACACTTTCCATATTTAGTTCAAATTTTAAGAAATGAGTGGGTAGTAAGAGATTCGGGTCATTGGGGGCCTTGATACACCTTGTTATTTGGAGGGAATAAAAAGGTCTATAAAGACGCTTTACTAAATGCATCGAAGTCAAAAGAGACTATGTTGAGAAAGGTCTTTTAGTCAAAAAGTCATTGAATTTCCAAACTACCCTCGTATTTAGTGATCTGTCGAATGTGATACAATAAACATATCTTGCATTTATTTATAATTTTAAATATGATATCTAGATTGCAAAATTTATATCATATTAACGATTTGCTTAAAATTTATAAGTTCTTGGTTCTGAAACTGCATTTTGCCACATGAGCAACCAGTGAAAATCATTGCCAACTACAGTATCTTATCTATAAACAGGCGACAGTTTATGTATAAAAAATTAAAAAATTTCATTGTAAACCCTACAATTTGATGTCATTTCTGTGCTAAAACACTTAACACACACAAACACACACACAGACACACGACGTTTAGCAAGTGCGGCTTTAGATAATGTTGCATTTGGAGTTCATCTTCGTATGCGCAACGCAACATCCTTTTCTTCTATCGCTGCTGTAGCTCTGATCAAATTTATCCATTTAACGAGTATATTTTAATTTCGATATCTTAATTTCAGTCACTGACAACAGACAATACATTCCACACCATGCACTGTTTTGATTTAAAGTTCACCATGGTTGGGGCAAAACAAGAAGAAGAAAAGAGCGAGGCCGGTGTATTTCAGGTGATGATCTTCCAGTAAGTTGAAGTAGCCTTTTACGGTGTTCCCTTGTTGTGAACTGTTTTGTAAGCAATCGTGTTACTGCTGTTTTGTTATGGTTGTTGTTGCTAATATGCATACGTTGCAAGTTGCTTAAGCTTCCAAAAAAAAGAGCACCGAGAGCTTGACGAAGAAAAACCTTTAAATTCCACTTGGGCTGTGAATGAAAAAGTTTTCTCGATGCCAAATCTCAAACCGTTAGTTTGTTTGTGTGCACTAGTCCGGGATTGACCGTTTTCAGGCGTTGATGTTGATGTCCCTTATTTCGCTGATGCCAGCAGGTGATCAAAGTGTTTACACGCAAATTTACACTCTCGTCCCTGTGTTGTATTTTATAATTGTGTTCAGCCGTGCAGCTGGTCAATGACAAAAAGCATTGATTTCGTTTTTCTTCAATTCAGTTTTTTTTTAAATATGAACTCACATTCAACAGGTTTAATCCTACTAAATCTGCTGTTATTTAAGTTATATGGTTATAATATATATTTTTTTTTCTAGAAAATATATTTAAATATCTGCATACATGTGCATAAAAATGTATTTATGTTTATCATTATCTGCAGTATCACACTGCGTTTAAACAATCAAAAAAGGAAGTTGCTGCGATTATATTTCGTTAGCAGCAGCTGAATTGAGTTTGTGAAGAAATTAAGAAGTTTAGTTGCTTGCTACAACTGGCATTACAACTGGTGTGTACGAGTGTCCATGACCACTTTACGAAGCTTTCCTAATTCCCAATTGGCACAATAAATATTTTTATGGCTTAAATAAAACTGCAAGTTAAAAAGGTGCATGTCCAATGAATTTGATTTAAATATTTAAAGGCTTTTCAATACATTAAGTATTAAAATGCGAACTTCAAGGTTGCTTGTCTATGTGTATACACTGAGAGTATTTTGCAACTAAAAGCAACTGAGAATCGAATGTAAAGTAAATGAAAATTCAGTTAAAAATCGGTCTACTTATTTCTAATTTTGATTTCAAGTCTAAGAGAATTAACTAAAAACAATCCTTGAAAATGCTTAATATATATATTTTTAATACTTAACGATCCATAAGACAGACAAAATACAAGGTAAAAAGGGAAAATTTTTCTTCTATTTTGAGTTCCCAGATAAGACAAAGCAAATGTAATTTATTGGTTTACTTATTTTCAAAGAGGAATGTATTTACACTAAAGCCTTATTAATAAAAAATATTTTTGTGTTGTGAGACGTTTATTAAATAAAATCTGTATAGAATTTTATTTAAAAAGCCTTCTGAAAAAATTTAATAAAATATAATCAATAATTAAGGCAATAAATATTTCGTTAAAATCCTTGCATCCTTGCCTCCTTTGACCCTGAAAATAAAACGACTTAAAATCCATCGATCCATATTTCTTTAAGAACGACGATGATATGGACGCCAACGGCAGTTCCTTATAGCTACTGCCACATTGGTCATGGTCATCTCACTTCGAGATGATGTAAACTGGACACCGAGACCGTGCGATTATACGCCATTAGACTCTTCTTGTGGTATTTTCTTAAGCCGCAGGTCTATGCGAATAAACCACAAACCACAGCGGCCCTCAAAGCCAACATAACTCATGCCGTCGGTCGAATTCATTCCAATTTATGGGCCATAGTCATGAGAAATTGGACGTTTCAGATACGTGCCACCCAGCAAAGCGGCGGCAGACACTTGCACGATATTATATTCCATACATAATGGCATTTAATATGCATTTGAAATAAAAAAAAAGTTATTGATATCTCGTACTTTGTTTTATATAAATTTAATGATAGAAAGCGCTTAATGAAAGACACGTTTTAATAAACTTTGAATTGATTGAGCCTGACGTAATTGAAATGGCAAATGCACTTTAATTGCACTACTCCTGGAACAGACTCGATTTTAATATTGTTAAATACAAGTTAAACTAATGTAATGGATATTATAAATAACAAGATTTAGATGCTTCTTCTCAACTTAAAACATGGATAAATTTAACACAAACAACACGGTGGACTACATATATGGAAATGTGGAAAATTTTATTTTTGTTAGATTTTGACACAGCGCACTTTGGAAAATTGTGTTGGTACTTTTTGGAACGTTTCGATTCTTAGGCCATTTTCATTATATTAAAACCATAACTGTGATTCAAAAACAAATGTTTGTTTGCAGTGGCTGCATATTGCAGGCTCTGTGAAGTACAGTTTCTTGAACTTGAATAAATTTTTAATCAAAATTCATTATTTATTTGCTCGGATTTATTCAATTTTGTATGAGAATACAGTGGGACTTGCATCTTCAAATGTACGATAATCGCTTCACTCATTACAAACGGGCCGAATTACATCCAATGGAGAGAGAGAGAGAGAGAGAGAGAGGGAGAGAAACAGTTTCCCGTGAAAGTGTTTGTTCCAGGGCCTTTGCATCATTGAATATACCGCGGCCTTTATGAAAATTATTCCAACTTCAAATGCGGATATTTCCAGCAGATTCACTTCTTTCAACTGTAGGGAGTTCCAAAGTCACTTTCGCTTCAGCTTATTCTTGTGAAATTGAATTGAGTCAAGAAAATAAGAAGCAGAAGAACTGGCTCAATATGCAGGGTATGAAATTAATTGGAAAAATGTTTTAGTTTATGAAAATGATCATGCCGAGTGTTAGTCTTATTTATTTCCTATTGGTTTTTATAGTCCAATATATTTTTGCAGCTCTTCGGTCTATTCTCCATCTGAGTAGGTGGACAATACTTTAAGTGTGTATATAAGTGTGTGTGTGTGTGTTTGTTTGTGTGAGTGCGTGTTTTATTAAATAAACTGCTGTTAGCAATAAAGGTATTTGTTGCAGGGGCTAATTAAAATTTGAGGCACACTGTTTACCGTAAAATAATTATTTAAATTAATATTTTTATTGGATGCCACAATATAACTTCTCTTTCGGAGTTTCCAAGTAAAATGGCATTTTTGTAGCTGCATTTGTGTATCTACAATTAAGTTTGGGGAAAATGTAAAAAACCCAAAAATTTTAGTATTAGATTGAATCAGAAAATGATTTGTGATAAATTTTTAATAAAAATTTGAACAGAGAAATGCTACAAGCACTCATCATTTGGGAGGATGATCTCGAAAAACTACTCCGAGACAGGATAACTTAATAGCAAGAGGTTCATAAGTAATCTTGGTTACTAACGTCCAACGGAGAATTCTCTTATACTCGTATCTGAAGAAACTGTTCCGCCAATATAAAATTTGCCAATGACCCCACAAACAAGAACGGAATACTACCTTATTTTCAGATGAATAAACTGAAATAATTTTTATTGAAGAATATTTCGAAGGCTGTCGAAGAGAACTAGACTGGTTGGAACTTCAATTACACCTACACAAAAGTAACATTATAAAAAAATACAAGGAATAGAATCAGATACAGATGCATTTCATATCCATTTTATGTATCCATATTTTAGAGATTTGAACACTTCAATTACCCAGGTGTAATCGATTGAGAGACGTGTTTTAATTTAATAGAAAAAATATAGGAAATTTTGGATCACATAACCCGGACTAGAAATTATGATGAAAAACGAAATCCATCTGATGCTGAACGATTGCAGAGGAACTCATTGATGGTTTAACTGAATGAAGCAGTAATCAAAAAAGTGTCATCCAGTGAAAATGGAGTCGCCAAACAGTTTAAAGGATTTTTATTAAAGTGAAGGTTTAATGCCATTGAAAATTAACACTTTTAGATTTATTTATTCTGTTTTCAAAATTTCATTGAGTTGTTAACTCTTGGTAATTTGGATAAATAAAAGTATACCATACATTACTATTCCACCAAGAGATTTCGCAAATTCCCAAATAGAGAATTTGAACCTACTGGAATATTTACTCGTAAACGATTGGATAAGTTTTCGTTGTACTGGTCAACCACTATGGGATTTTCTATAAAAATTAATACGAAATCTAATCTAAATACCCACTCGCATATTGATTCAATTTGTTAAAAATATTCCATTTAACAACATAATTTTTGCCACTTGTAAAAAATATAAAGAATTAAGAAAGAAACATTAGGGACCTCGGTCTTATAATTTCTATATTTTTAAATAAATCGAGTGTTCCATTTTGTCTCTTTAATTGTTTAATTTCAATTGAAAATAACTTCTGGAAGTTCGAGCGTACATACGAATATATGACTCGGCATAACTGGCTGGATTGGCCACGTTCTGAGAAGAGCGGACGATGATATTGCGAAAGTGGCGATTGAATGGAACCCCCAAGGCAGCAGAAGAAGGGGCAGACCAGCTAATACTTGGAGAAGACAAACTGAATTTGAAGCGAACTCTATCAGAATGTCATGGTCTGAAGTGAAAATGCTGGCACAAGACCGATCAAAATGGAAAAGCTTTGTTATGGCCCTTTGTTCCACCATGGAACTACAGGAATGAATATATATATATATATAACTAAAAAAAGCTCTTTAATCGAAATGCTTTCATTTGACATGTAAAAATGAATCAAATCAAATTTACAGTTACTTCTTTCTGATCCCTGTAACAAAAGTTTATTAACTTTGAAATTCTAATGTAATATTCATGTATAACATTAAGTAGATTGTACAAACATATAAAGTGTTTATGTGTATTTATATCAACTTGTATGTTTGCAATGCAAAAATATAAAACAATGACCAAATATATAACATTCATAGATCAAGACTATAATTTTATGGTAATAATTTAGTTTTCACTTTTTCCTGTTCATAAATCACGAATAACAATCGTTTTATTTGCGTTAAGGACAACAAAAAGGATACAAATCGTAATGGGAAAAATGTGTGAACAAGACTTAGAACAAACAAAATAAATCATTAAGATAAAAAACTGTAATAAAAATTCATTAGTTTTAGCTTGTTCAACAACGGTGTAGCAAACATTTATTTTGCATAAATGAACCAGAAGATCTACAAGAACATCTTGCAACCTAAACACACGCACACACACACACATACACGCAACTACAAACAATATCGCATTAGAGGATGATCGACAAACGGGATCAAAAAGTATAAATGACGAGGACACTCCCATATTTAGCACTTTGACAGCGAAAAACAGAACACAGTTGCGTTTACAAAAAAGAAAAGGAAATATTATTGCACAATGACAGTCATAAAAGTGACAATAACAAATATATGGAAAATAAAGAAAAAAATGCTGACTAACACACACTCGCTTACATGTTGTGAACACAAAAATCCCAAAATATAAAAATTAAATGAATCCAATGAATACAAATTTAATAAAGACATTCAGAAATGAAAAGTAGACAGTAGACAAAATAGGGTGATTATTAACCAAACATGGGTTAAATTAAATGAACTGAATTGAAATGGAGAATCAAGGAAATACAACCAACACACACACATACAAACATGCATACGTCAAGGCAACACACTCAGATTGACAATATTGGCTCTGCCAATTATGGGCAACTTAGCAAAGGCATTTTATTTATACCTTGATTATTTTTTATACTTTCGAAATGGTTGAAAAAGGAAAGGTGACGTACAAGGGAAGAAGTGATAAGAGTGTGTACAGTGTTGCCAGAAGTGTTTTTGCCACAATAGGCCAATTGAAAATTTAATTAATATAAATTAATGTGCATTAGTAGAAGTACAACTATGCTTTCCTGTCATTTACATATATTTGAAATATGTATATACGAGTATATGTTTTATTGAAGAACTTGTGCATGAGTTTTCAACATGCAAGTGTTCGAATTGTATGTTTTTCCCTATATTTTTTTTTATCATATTTAACAAATTTTTTACATTATTCAAGATATTTTCCAAAATAATTGTTTAAAAAATTTTAATTTAATATTATATATATATTAAAAAATAAATTTGTTTTTAAAGAAAAAAAAATTACTTTCTTTTCAAAACCGCGGCAACACTGATACGCATACGAGTGAGTCTGTGTGTGAGTGTTTGTGAATGCATGTGCTTGTAAGTATTAGAGCGCGCATTTTAAGGAACACTTTTATTAGACAGACACACCGGCACCCTTTTTCTGTGTTTTGCGAGTAGCTCAACTTTTTTGTCCTTTTGTTAAATATTTAGATATCAAACTGTCGTCGCAGCCATTTCGCCATTATTTAAAAAGTTTCAGTGAACCACATTTAACCATCTCTTCATTTGGTATTATTCTCCGTCCTTTTGTTGTTGTTGCTATTGCTAGCTATTGTTGTTAGTTGTGTAGTGTCGTACATTAGATGAGGACGACGACGATGATGCCTCCTTTATTTCATGTTGTATATTTTGATGCCTGCTGCCGTGTTTACGAATGTTTATAATACAAAATCAGTTCCGCTTGCACCCTAGCAAGCTTGAATGGATGAATCGCTGGTCGGCTGGATAAATGGAGGGATATGCGAGCGCATATTTTCTTTTTTCCTCATTTAAGAATTGGCTGAAGTGGCATGGGGATGTTTATAATAAGCTACAAATTTGTTATCTTATGTATGTGTGTGCCACATGCGTTTGTATTGCAATTGTTGCAATTATAAACAGTGTTTTATGCAAACGAAAATATTAATGGTATGAAAAATGAGGACAGCCTTTTAGGAAGGTTTATAAGAAAGAACGAAGAAAAGTAAGTGCGTTTTTAAGTCAACTACAGCGCCATTCATTTGAGATGGTCAGAATACCTTGAAATTAGTGTAAAGTCTCCAAAGGTATTTTGGGAAATGGACTTATTAAAAGGATTAATAATTTTGAGTTTTATCCTTAACGAAAATATTGTTAACCTTGTTTATTATTGTAACTTGTTGTTCGAGATATATATGTTCCCATCGATCCTATAAGGAGCATAGGGCCTCGAGATACTCCTCCCATAATTAGAGTTTGAAAAATGTTATTGTTTGTTATTAGTTTCCTGCCCATCCACTTTTCATTGGTGCGGACCAAATCATCAGTGAGGGATTTTTAATTTATAAAAATACGATATTGAATGCTTAAAAACTGTTCTAAGTTCACTGTGAACCATCGATGAACAGCGAAACCCACAACAAACAATAAATTTTTGAAACTCTAACTATTAATTTTATCCTTTAAAAAAATATCAGATCAATTCGCAACATTTCACCCAACTTCATTGAATTATCTATTAAAAATGCATATGGTTAAAAAGAAAATTAAATTAAATTAGAAAAAGTAAAAAAACTGTTAATCGAGCACTCAGATTATTATTCCTTTACGTTAAAATCATTTGAATTATTCCGTGTGAATTCTGCATTGCAAGTCTGCGAGTATTCTCGTCAACCCCACTGTTTCACATTAATCTTATTATTTTACATGTTGTACATACAAATTTATATTGTATGTACAACATTGCTTAAAAAAAACAACACAAACAACTATCGAACGAACAAAAATCATTACATCCTAGATGCTTGTTTTGTAAACTATTTACTCGTACACGGGATTTATGTACATATATGAAATTAAAACAAAACGGTGTGATTTTCATCAACTCACTTTTGAAATTTCGCCCCGATTACTCACTCACCCTTAACCATGTTGCCGGTTTGTTTTTGCGTTCGTTATGGCCCACTATAAATGAGAGTAAATTTATGAAAATATTTGTCATTTGCACCCTGATACGATTACATGCTGGAAACGCTACATATATATATATATATATTTTTTTGTCGCATGTAAATAAATATTTAAGTACTGGTTGCAACATTCGAATACAGTGAAAGAAAACATTTGACAGAAGCAGTTTCATTATTAATATTTGCAATGATTCTACAATGGGCATGTGAAATTGTGAAAAGGTTTTGGAGCTTTCGTTATAATTTAATTAATTCTTTTTTTTAATATTACATATAAATATTATTACAATTATAACAAATACAATTTAATTATTGAAACCAATAACTAATAGCAAAATATATCTGTCTTCTTACTAGGGTTTTGAGTGGTCCAGAACATTTTACGATTGACGATCTTTTATAAATCCATGACTTGCTGGCATCTCCAGTAGTTTTTTAATAGTGGGTCTCAGGAAACCAAGGATTTCTTTAAGACTGGGTTGTCGTAAGAACCACAAACGTTTCAAACGCAATTTTTCCTTTAAAAGTTCTTTTAATAATTTTCTTATTTTATTTATTTTTTTTTAATTTATATAAACGAAAAAACAATAACACCTTGAACGAAAAAACAGCAGACGAAATTGTTGTTTTCACACGTTCAAAGATCAAAGACGTGTGTGTAACGTTTTAAAATTTAGAAAGAAAAAAAAGAATTATTTAATGTTGGGGTGGCCTGCACCATCAAAAGCTCCCAATTGAGATCACGCAAAATTTAACAGAAAGATAATGGAACATACAAATTTGTATCCGAAACACATGAATACATCTTTTTATTTTTTAATTTCATTTACTTGCAATCTATTCTACAGGGAACATTAAACAAATTTTATAAATAATAAATATGAATTTGCGTGTATATTGTTAAGCTCCATTGAACTTAATAAAAACAAACAACAACTGTTATCTAAATTAAATTACAAAGTATGTAATACAATTAATATGCAATGAGAATATTGTACGTATGTATGTATGTGCTTGTGGATATGCATATATTTGTGTGTATTAAACATATGAAGGATCAATCAAGTACATGAAATCTTTTGAGTCTACGTATGCATCTCATCACTGTCATCCAAAAATTGGCTAAAAAATTGCACGATTACTAAGTCTGTTCAGATATTTCGTACTAAAACTGTCAATCTCATCTCTTATTGTGGATATTTTGAGGTCTTTATCTAAACAGTTGTTGCTTATAAGCCATATGATGAGTTAAAACATCTTAAAAAATCTTGATAGATTTTTCTGAATATTTCTACAGTGGAATGGATAGTAGTACCCCAGAGTTGGAAACCATAAGTTTAAACCAGTTATGGTATCGCTTTCTACAAAATAATGTGAGGTCCGACTTCGGGCCACAATAGCCAATACATTATTTTTGTTTTTATATTTAAATGTTACTTTTTAAACCTGACTTGGTCTTTCCATGTGAGTGTTCTATCTAAACAGAGTCCTAAGTATTTCCGATTTTGGAATGAAATTTCCAATTCAAAATAGCGATTGGTAATCACATTCCCCTTAAAGTACTAATTTGTCCTTATTAACTTTTGTGTTCTAGTTTATTAACCATTTTCCAATCAAACTAAACTGCAGAAGCTTCAAATGAAGATTCATTGGCGGTCAAATTGTCAATGATGGGCATGTCTGATATTTAAACACTGTATACTACGTAATTAGATAATTAATTAACATCCTCATAAATATATTGATACATAAAGAAGTAATCAAACAATATCAACGAAATGTCAATATTAAGCAGCTGCTTCAAATCCAAAATGATGATTTTTTGAAAAATGATTATTTAAATGTCGAATTAAGCAAATTAGTAAAAAAAGTAGTCCCATTTGATACATGAATTCCATGAAATTCTGTTGCTATGAAAAAGCTTGATCCATAAACTGAATCTGCGGTTGAAAAGGAAGGCCACAGTAACCTGTGAGATTCCTGATTTAATAGACCGAAAATAAGACTGATCTCCATTAACATGGACATAAACACAATGATCTATCATGCAGATATGATTTCAATAAAAGTTAAAAGGCTGCAGGCAGAAGACGCTTAAGAGGCCATGGTGCCATACCTTATCCAGAGCTTGAGTTTTATCCAAAAAGCTGATGAACAATATTATTTCCTTTCCAAAGCGTTTAAAATTTGTTGTACAATACGGTGACACTGCTCGAGAGTGTCGCGAATTGATAATCAAAAATTATATATTGCTTTCGAAGATTGAATCTTCTTTAGAAGAGCCTTTCAAATAATTTAGAGCAAAGTAGCATATTTCCATCGGGATGGGATATCATTTAGCATTAATACATTTATTGGTCAATAACTTTACCATACTGGAGTTGAGCACATGAATATTTTTTTTAATTATACGTATTTTTTCTTTCTTAAAAGGCTAAACACCGATCCATCCCACATGCATCGAAATCGCTAAATTGGAGGTAAACTATGATCAAATCCATCCAACATCAATCCAACTAGTCAACTAATTCAACCCACTTATACCAGGAAGTCCTTTGCTTAAATGTCGGCTAAAACCGCAGCCGCTTAGTCTTAAATAGTTCATAAATTTTTAAAGTTCTAAGGCCACTGTGAAATAATTTTGTTTTATTACTACAAAATGCTGTTGAATGTTTTATAAAACAGCTGATTTTTTCCGAAAATCTTCCCGATCTTAGCAATTTAATTTGAAAATTTTGCGACTAAATTTTGCCCTAAACAACCTTCATGTCGTTTTATTTTCTAGAAAAAAGTCAAACAACTTGCTGATCAGTTTATAACAAGAAAATCTATTTATCGCTCCAATTTAGAAAGTTTTTTATTTCCTACAGTATTGTGTGCTTTTTGTTAATAAGAATGCGATTATAAAAGTACACGGAATTTCCTTTTTTTGGTTTGAAAGAAACGATACACCTTTTTTAGGAGAGAAAACGCCATTAGACTTGATGCGAAATCGTTAAATGGTACTAACAAAATTTTGTCGTAATCAAAACTTATTTCAAACCCATTTTATTCACGAGTACATTAACGTTCCTGCATTGACTTCAGTCCAATACCCGACACAAGTCTAACCCTCGTCACTAATCAAACGAATTATTTTCTTAGTGTATCTTTTGTAAAGTCACGCTGCCTTTAGGCATATGTCGCATTCGTTTTCCGGCAGCAGCAATATTTAGCAACCGAACTACACGCACATTTTGGTAATTCATACTTTTGTCCTGCCGTTTATAGTTCTGAATGCGTTTGAAATCTGTTATGCTGTGAAAATAAAATAAATATTTGTATTTGTTGTTAGAAAAGTTTGTAATTTGTTGTTACTGATTTCGAGGTTGTCACTGCTGCGATTCGCTCCCTCTATTGTCTTTATTCCCAGGCAGTTCTCAAACATTTATTATTGTTTGTTTTTTGTTGTTGCAAGGGTAACGAATTTATTTTTATTGTCAATAACGCGATGAGGTCTTAATCTAACCAAAGAAAAGGAAAAGAGGAACAAATACTATAAACGTTAGTTCGGATAGAATTGACTAATTTGTTTCTCCATTTTATTAGTGCGTGAATGTGTCATTAGAAAAGAAAATCCGACGGATAAGTATTACGCACTATTGACTTTTTATGTCGTGTTGTATGTTATAGATCGTAAATTCGATGGTGATGCTGACGAGTAGCTTGTGGGGATTAAGATAAGAACAGAGAGCAGAGTGTCTCCCAATAATGAACAGGTCGCTCTATTTTTGCAAAATAGTCAAATCTTTTAATAATATAATCGAACGTGATAAAATGCGATTAGAGACTTAAAAAGATTAGAAGGTATGCAAGTGAATGGTATTGTCTTGTAGATGATTATTTAAGACGGTTGGTTAAGATCGAGATATATATGTTATCCAGCCGTTTTTTATAGATTAAGAAGGTATTCAGGTATTTTCCTTCAGTTGCGATTAGAAAAATTTTAGCTAAAATCATGCAATTTTTGTGATATTCTTCCGACGGGGTTTGTTTGAATTTGGAACGATTTTCCGTCATCCCACGTCAAATTTGGTTTATGAACAGACCGAGAACACTGAAGATGGCACAAAGCCGAAACCGGTCTGTTCATAAACCAAATGTGACGTGGGATGACGGAAAATCGTTCCAAAATCATGCAAATTAAACAGTTGATATCCCGAGTCACATAAAAATTGGTAGAAAACGGACAAATGAACGCTGATAATGTGGCAACGACCATCAAAAAACGATACTGTTCTGAACGGCTAGTGTAAATGTTCAATAACAAATATTTGGAAAAGTTATTTACCTAAATTATCAAATTCCAAAATTGAAATTGAGCCAGATTAATTTAATTTCCAACCATTATTACTTGAAAATAATTCAATTAAAATTTTAAATATTATTTTACCAAAAATGTTATGTCAACAACAACAAATATGTACAACTTTTAGTTGTTGCTATTTACCATTTTTTAATTGTTTCCAGAAATTCAACTAAAAATTTGTTTGTTTCTACAGACAAGCAAAATTAATTCAGCAGCATCCATGTACTCGTAGATATAATTTTTAAGAAGGCAAATGAAACATTCTACGAATTTATTGAATTTGGCATACGGGGGCAATTAAGGCGATTTTTTTCTGGAAAAAATAAAATGGGGAACACATTTTATATGTTACCGATACTATTGCAAAGTGATGGTCTATTCAAGCTCTTAATGAACGTGATGACTAATTAATGAACGTATGAAAATTTATTAAATTTGTATAAAATTCATTAATTTTGTAAGCAAAAATAAAACAAAACAGGGCATTTATTTATTTATTTAAAGAAAACAAATAACACAGTTGAAAAAATGTAATGTCTAACACTGAATATTTAGAAAAGAACATGTCCTTTTTTTCGTTACTGATTCGAACACAAAAAACATGCAGGCGGGTTAAAATATATATAAAATTACTTTATTTATTAATTTTTTTTGTGGAAATTTCATTGTCATGGCACGATACATCGTTTTTGTTGTAATAAATTTAGTCACCTCTTTAACCCACCTACTCACCTGAAGGTTAATATGGAAATTCGATTGAAACTTAACAGGCGTAAGAAGAAACACGACCCGGTATCTGTAAAGATACCAAAACAAACAAAAATCATGTTTAACATAAATAAAAACAAGAGGATAAACACTGAAACCTCAAAGATTAAACAAGATTCAAACATCAAAATTTATCCAACTCCACTCCAACAAACGCTGACCAGTCAACCATCTGAAAAATATTGGTGAAACTTAAATAAGTGGAAATAAACAGCAACAACAACAGAAATCACAACGATGACAATGAAAAAACCATAGAGTATCTACTCCAATATACTCGTCGTACATAGAACGATGGGGAATTATTTGGCGTTTGTTCATGCGCAGAGCATCATCTTTGATGTTTTTCTTAAATTTTTTTGTGGGTTCCTTGTAAAATGTTTTGGCCGAAACAAAATTAATTTGGTATCATCTTACGGAATTACACAAGCAAACCAACAACAATTAGTTAACGATGATCGTTAATTAATACGCTCGCAGTTTCTTGTTTTTGATTTTTCCTTCTTTGCATTCATTCGCTTTAAGTTTTTCTTTTTATTTGCCAAACGAACATCAGCAAATCAGTGTTGACAGCAACGCTTGAATGAATTGTAGATTAAAAAATCGACAATAAAACAAAAGTCGGCAACAAATAGATCCATAAAGGCAGCCAAAGTAGCAGGCAGACAGACCAGCTAGACAGTCAGCCTGACAGACAGTCACTCAGTCTTTCGGCCAGGCAATAGCAGTCATTTGGATCGAGTAAACCAGCGTTTGAGCCTCCAAAACGACTGTTGTATGAAGTTGTTTGCGGAAAATGATAAACGATGTTGAGTAAAAACTTAAATGAAGATGTATAGCAAGCAATGATGACGACGACAGCGATCAGCGATCAGCGATCGCGTACTCAACGCCAATACTGGATCTGTATCACTGTAAATGTTGCTGCCGCTGCCGTTTTCGTTTATCATTTTTTCTGGAACTATTTGTTTGCATCTCTTTTCTTATCGACTGCTAAATACATTGATAATAATTAATAAAGCATAACGTTCTCATCTACACAAAAAGTTCCTGTCTGCCTTTAAGTCAAGATCGCATGAAAGATCTCTCCACACCCCCCTCTTGCGGAGCAGATCGTATGAAAGACCTCCTCTACTTAATGATCAGATGTAAAACTAAGTTGAGTCTTCTTTTTTATATTTCGTTTCACTGTGCAAGTGTATGTGCTTTTTAGTATTTCCGACTGACTGTGCGCAGTAAATGTGTTGATGCAAAACAGCAAATGTCTTGCTGCTCAACTATTTTATTAAATCAATCGGGTCAAGTGGTAAATATTTTGACCCGCGTCTGATTAGTGGAGTCTGTCAGTACAACAACAACGGCAGCAACGGCTATTTTAAGATGAAGTAAACGAAATGAAATAAAAATGTGAGTGCTATCAGTGCTTTTGTTATAAAAGCGTCTTTTAGTATGAATATGGGACATTCCAAGAGAAAAAAAATTAAATAAATATTATTTGTAATTAAAATAATCGAAAATTATATATTACAAATAATTAAAATTTAGGAACATTTATTAAATGTTAAATCAAAATTTGTCGTTTAGTAAAAAATTGAGATATTTCATGAGGAAAATTATTGGTTACTAATATAACCGTAGATATTAAACTTTGGAAATGACTAACATTTTTAAATAGTATGGGTCTTTCCATGAGGAAAATTAGATTCGATATTATTCAACCAATACCTCATATAAAACTTAAATCTGGGAACATTTACTTGATCGAATTCAAAACTTTTCGGAATAATTTTATCGCTATTAGTATAACAATTTCTATTGACTAAAAAAAAATAATAATAATAAATAAAAATAAACAAAAACATAGAAAAGAGTGAAACATTTTGTGATCTCAAAAAGAAAATATTTTGTGGAAAAATTTAGTATTTGAATGTACAATATAGAATATGGATAAATGAAGATAATACGTACAGAGATGATGGTAGAGTTATTGGCTGGAAGAAATTAAAAAGGGCAATTAATTACTATTTAATGGTGTTTTTAAGCCAATTAAACTTTTTTTCATTATATTTTTGTTAGCGATTTTTTGCCTATTTTCTTAGCATATTTTTAAATATTTCCAACAAAATCTAACATATTTTGGTTAACAATTACTGATAACACTGCTTAAGCCTTCTGTCTGAAGCCATTGTCGAAACCTTGTTATTTAGGAAAAAGTTGGAATAAGTCGCGCAGTGTAAAATATTGCTCTAGCGCACATTTTGATTATAAAATTAATTTTCGTGTCACTGATATTGACAACTTTATATATTATGGGCTGTCATGTCACTGATTGTGGAGGCACCCATATCTGTCTGTTTCAAAACATTCCGGTTCATTTAAAGTCAAATGGCAGTGAAATAGTTTAACACGACTATAGAATAGACGATGATGACGATGTTGTCTTCAAAATGCTGCAGGGCTCTCAAATAAAATGCTTAAAGAAGATGCATTCGTACATGCATTCATACATTTATATACAAATGTATGAAAAATCGAGGAGGAATACAAACAATTCATTGGCTTAATTGAATGAATGGTGTTTCAAATGAAGAATTAAATTCATGACAACTGTTTGGGCAAGATGTGGATATGGATGTGGGCAAAGGAAGAATAAATAAGAGGAAAATACTCTGAAATGTTATGACTTCGTGATGATTCTTCTATGTAAAAGACAAGACGCTGATTGAAGTTTTACATGCCAAAGAACGTAGGATAAATAAAATTTTATAATCTTGGAGGTCTATCTCATTTTGGTTTGATTTCTGTATGGCAAATAAGCCCCCGTGCGAGCAGACGTTCAGAAACATGCAATTAATTGTCAGTTGTCGTTTTTGCATTTATTTTATTTTTTATTATTTTTTAAGAAACGGAAGTTGTGACCAGAAGATGAACTTTTCATTTGACTTTTGAGATGTGTTTATATTGATAAATGTTCTCACATTAAAATTGAAAAGAAAAAAATTAAAATGAATTAAATCATAAACCCCGCTGATGAGAGCCACTTGTGGGTTCAATATTTCACTTCTATGCTCTTCAAATCGATTATGATTCTCTAAATTTTATTTAAGGTATTGAAATTTACTAAACAGTTTTGTAAAAAGAAAAAAAGCCAAAAAAAATATTTCAAGTGATAAGTACTCGAAATTTCTCACAATAAAATCCACAATATACTGGAAGGAGAAGAGGACAATATGCTGCGATTGTAGATTAAGAAAATTTCAAATCGAAAAAATAACCCTCGATGTGCAATTGCAGTATTCAAGTCCTTAATATTTTATACACCACTGCTGCCACAACTGCTTACAGGATTCTGCCCAGTCATCAAGCTGTTTGAGCGTTTGTTGCGTTTGGCATTTTGCAGGCACTTAACTTCAATTGTGTGCAGTCAATTGGAATCAATAAGACCATTTTCGGTGTTTTCCAAAAACAGCTAACTTTTTGTTGTTGTTTGTTATTTCAACTGATTGCTGTAGCATTGCAGTGTCCTTGCTTCAATATTAAGAAAAAGCAAACAATATACTTGCAAACATTTTAATGCCACAGTGGCTAAATTTAAAAGGCTTGCATGATTTAGGCCTTCTGGAAGGCCTCTAGGAATTGAATTTGAAATCGGAAGGATGTATGAAATAACGCTCACAAGTTACTCTGAAACGAATGCCAAGAATTGCATACATTATATATATATATATATATATATATATATATATATATATATATATATATATACATATATACATTTCAGTGGGACTCAATTCGTTAAACGTTATTACAGACAATCATTCAGATTTCAAACTTGGTTGCGATTTTAAAGAACAAAATGAGCTTTTCACATACACAGCTTATATAAAAGTAATTGCTTCTTACCCCTTCTAAAAAGTACCGATGGGAAAGCCCAGTCATTGACGAAGTGGGCGAAATCACATTCTGCCACCCTCGCAGCAATGTGACCGTATAGGTTTTCATTTACTTAAGAAGAATAATGGAAACCCAGAAAAAAATTTTACAAAAAATATGAACTACTCCATTTGAAAACAGCTTTTTTATGAAAACAAAAACTTATTTCTATAAATTCAAATAAAATCTTCATTGTCACTCAATAAATTAGTGATGAAATTACTTTTACATTAGAAAAAATAAATCGCAACTACTGGCAACTTTTTATGCCTTTAGACGTTTAGCTTATTCCCAGTGGAAAGAGCCATATCTAATTTAATATAAACATGTCTTTTAAAAAAAAATATCATTTTTTGGAACTCTAACGTGACATTACAATTTCTCGTGTTTAAATTTTTGTTTTAATTATGGATTGGAGGAAAATAATGTGTTAATGCCAATTTTAAAAAATAATTCATTTAAAAATAGATCAACACACAGAGGATGACCACTACTCATGCTGGAACTATGAAAACAGGTCAGTGTTTCAGTGGATAAACAAAGTTGGCTACACTACTGTAACAGATGAGGCTTAACGGCCTCTCCTGCACTCAGTCATTTAACTACAAAATAGACTTTGAAGCACAGTTATCACCCGTGTTAACGGATTTTGGTATTCAATGTAACTTGCGCTCTTGATACCAACTGACGAATAAGGCCCGCTGGAAAGGCCTCATGCTTTGATACATCCTTTCGCCACTAGCTACGAGGGTATTTGTGTTCTTTCTTTTCTGTTTGATTAACAATTTGATTACTTTACACACGCATATGGACATCGATCTTCGGTGTAATAAAAAAATGTGGTTAGAAGTGTTGAAAACATATTTTTCCTTTACAAATTCGTTATAAATTTTCTTACGTTCCCGTCACTTTCAGTTTTAGTGATGAGAAAATATTCGAAATTCAATGTTTTCCTTTTTTTGCATTTTAACCCTTAACGGCAAATGACCTCCTCTCCTGGCCTACAGTCGAAAAGTAAAAAGACATTTATAGGCGGTAACTAATAAATATATTAAGTAAATTTGATTTGCATTTTTTTACTCTTGGAATATTGCAAATGACATTAAATGCCGCCTTTCGGGTTCACTGAATTTTGTTTGATATTTCTACCTAAAATTTAAGAAAAAAGTCGGGTATTTTTTTTTTAATTTTTCGATACATATATTAGTATTTATTCATTTAAAAGATTAAGCAAACTACAACTTTAATTACATGATAATTATGGAATTATAAGAGCGAAATTTTAAATATAATAACACTCTTAGGTGTTTGGCCAAAATAAAGTAACACTTTGAACTGGAATCTGTGAAGAATTTTCCACCATTTCCTTGCTGCTATAGACTCTAATAACAAATATTTGTCCACGCATATAAACGCAACCTTAATTTTAAAATCTTCTTACAATTTTTGTAATTTTTATTTACATATCGAATGATTTCATTCATTTATAAATATTTCTTGTTATGTAAATTGTGTGGCATATTTATGTTTCATAATAAATTAATTTATTTGATGTCCAGAATTTATAATTTGTCGATAAATACGTTATTATATTCATATTTTTTTTATAATAAATACCATTTTTTGTGGAAATTATTCCCAAGTGTTACATCAAAAAGTTAAAGGCAAATGAAGTATATATGCTTTATTAAAAAAATTAAATCCACTTCGATCAGTTATTGTTCCTTTTGCTAAATAAATAATAAATATAATATATAAGGCAATATTCGTATTCCCAAATATCTTAGAACTGACATCACTAGTATTTACATATGCAAATATGTACATATATACAAACTGTACGATAATTATGAACCTTAACTATTACTGATGATTTTGTTAGTTTTATTTTTAATGTCTCTAAGCACCAAATACTTATAACTGCAATAAGATAAAATAAATTTTTTAGATTTTTTTTTCAAATCGCCTTAACAGTAAACAAGGGCAGGCATATAGGAAACTTAAGCCGCAATAAAAAACTTTTTTTCATAATTAATTGAGATGAAATACTGAATTATTTCAATAGTTTATTTCTTTTCTTATATCATTCGATATTATTTAAAGGATCTTGTTTAACACACACACACACACACACACACTCCAATATTTTTCATTAGCATTGTGTCTTTAAAAACGGGGTTTTATTTTAAAAGCTGTAAATTTTCACTCAAGTATTAGACACTGGAAACCTTTCTTCACATAAATAATGTTAATTGCTCACCTTTAGTGTGCATAACAATTAATACATTGTTTTAATTTATTTTCTAATAACTAACACCTTTTTCCCTCAACTATTGTGCACAATAAATAACACAAATTTCTTTTAAAGCTGTTAAAATAAGAAAACCACCCATTTAGGTTGTGAGCATTCATTACCTAATGAATATGAGGCAACTACTTACTTACATTCACCACACTTACTCACCGTATCACTTGCCACGCCATCCATCCAACCATTGAAAACAATGAAAACAGTTACTAAAGGGCAAAGACAAACCAACAACACGAAAACTGCCAACTAATGGTTGTTTGTTTCACTTGTGTTGTTAACAAAAATAGCGCATACAATTCATAAACTTTTAACAGCGTAAATAAAATTTAAACGAAACTGAAAATCCATATTAAATAACAATAACATCTTTATAAAAAACAATCCACTAAAACTAAACTGTTGTAATTATTGAAAACAAAAAAGAAACAACCTTTAATACACCAAACCATACAAATTATGGAAATGTGCTACGAAAAACGCCAGAGAAATGATGGAGAGTCTCGACAACACAAAAGAATATTTGGAGGAATGAAACAAAAAGAAACAACAATAACCAAAGAAAACGGTAACGCCAAATTACAACGTACTAAATTTTTCAACAAGCCGCAACTAAAATCTAAAATGATCAGCAGTCACTCACTGCCAGCATGCTCACGTACTCGTACGGTCAAGTAGTGGATACCGCAGCTACTTTGAAGAACTCTTGCACTCCACTCTTACCAACGAAAAAGCAGCCAAAACGAAAGGAGCTCTATCAGCCAAGCAGCCAACCAGACCATCATCAGCCAGCCAACCAGATAAACAGACAACAATGAATGCAACATGCATTCTGTGTTTTTTTTTTAATAAAAAATTTATAAAATAAACTAATGAGCATAATTGTTGTTTCATAACTTCATAATAAGGTAACAAAGGACACCACAACACAACACAACCAACACCAACAGCAACAGCAATAAATAATTCAAAGAGATACAGAAATTTGAAATTAAAATTCTTTCAATATGAAAAATTTCTTGTGGAGAATTGAAAAGAAAACTTTCACAACAGAAATTTTAATGTATTTAAAGCGTAACATTCCTCAAACAACAAACTCTTTTAATGTTCTGCAAACAACAGCCATAATGTTGGTTGCTGCTCTTTATTATTTAATTTTTAATTTTTAAAGTTCAAGAAAAAATCTAGAGAAACACACATATTGACACCTGATAATTAACAGCATATTACACTAATATTTGTAAATTAATTTAATAATACAGGTAATTGTTAAAATTAATTCGATATAATCGTATTCTGCCAATTTATAATTAAGAAAATTATTTTTGGACGTTAAGATGCCCATATGCATGTGTTGTTTGTATTGAAGCTTTCCAAAACTGCCATGTTTATATATTTTATATTTTTCATATGTGATTGAATTCTCATATTGTGTTTGAAAGTTTTTATAAAAACATGCCTGGTTGAATGATTTAAAAAACAAACTGGTAGAAGTCCACTGATAAGTTGCTTACCACCAACAATACATATATCAGTCATACCCAGCGAAAAGGTGGCAATGGCATATTCATTGCTTTTAAGCTATAGAATCTAAAGTGATTAAAGTGAAAAAATTACCCGTGTCCTGAGATTCTCATTAAAGAAGAATTTTTCCTAAATTATTAACTGAAACCATTACTTGCACGTAAGAAAAAAATAAATTGTGTCTATTGGCAAGACTATTGGTCCTTTCAAAACCTTTCGAACAATACACTGCATAAGTGGGGACCATCTACTGGGTATTAGTGCAAATAAAAAAATTAATAAAAATGATAAAATACCATTCATATGTACGATAGATACCATTCACATGATAAAATAACATCATTAAAAAATTTAATTATATGAACGAAAATGAATAATTTTCTCATATTTAGAACAATGTAAAATGTACTTCAAGAAAATCGTCTTTTCACAACATCTAGAACATAACAAAGATCATTGAAAAAGAAGCGTATTTTCCTTATTTCCGGATCACAAGTTATGGATCTCATTTTCTTCTATTGGAGTTTAATTTTACTTGGTATCAATAGCTAAACTCACAATAGCAAACATTTTTTGAAATGCATTAATTTATTTACAAAAATAACAACAGCAACTATTAGAGTATTTCAAATAATGGACCAATTTAGGATCAAAATTTTCGCCACGAAAATTTATTTCACCTTAATTTTAATAAATTAAATTTCAAATTATAACTGAAAAAGGAAGCTTATGAAATTTTCAACTATTTGAAGAAAAGCAAGTATGTAATGAAGAAATGCAATGCTTTTCTTTACTTTCGTCATTGTTGAAATTTAAAGCCATTTTGTTGCAAGCCTTCAATAGAAGAGTTGCAAGGTGGAGCCAAGACAAACCAATGACTGCCCGAAAGAACTATGCATTTAAATTTTTCAATACTTCCACACACAGAACTAATTAAGACATTTAGAGAGATCAGTACTTTATTGCAGATTTTTGTAATTTCGTTTTCCAAAAAAAGTATTCTGCCTTAAAAATTAGCACCACGTTTTCCATATTACCCGTACCCTCGTGCAATGATGCCTTTCTTAAGCTCACAATAGAACAAAAATAGTTGCTTGATACTACATTTAACATAAATGAATGTATTTTTAGAGTTTCGAATATAGAATAAAAACTGTGTACTCTTTTTCAATATTTACACTGTTGAAGCGAATTTCAGGATACACTTAAGTGGTTGCAAAGAAGTTCTAAAGCCTCTGATTTTTTTTGTAATAATGGAACAAACTTCTCATCTTTATCAGATGACGTGTACGTTTGCAATAATCAATTAACTAGGAAATATTTAATAAATTACATAATTAAATATTTTATAAAATTTTTTACAAAAAATTATTTCGTATATATGTAAAATTTGCACTTTTAAGCAACATTATATCTAATGCTGTATAGTCCTCAGGCCACTTCCTGCAGTATTCCGATCTTGCGAACATTATCTTTTTTTTAGCGAAATGTAGTTGTAAGATAAAGATAGAAATTACTATTTTACGTTATTTTGAAGTTAGACTTGTTACACTTTGGCGATTTGTTGATATCACTACAATGTTCGTAGCCTTAAGTCGAAAGGTTGTAATTAAATACTAAAATTCTTAATTCGGGGAAAAGACACGTATGTTCCAAAATTATATTTCTATATCTCTCTCCTGCCTTAATTTATTTTCATTCTGATTTTGCGCTCTTAAGAATTTTTCTTTTTAACAAATTTTTCCTTTACACAAATTTATAATAAAATTTGTTCCTTTCAAAACACTCGAAAATTAATTTTCTTTAAGTGAAAAATTATTTGTTCTTTTTAAAATTTGCTATTAAAGGACCTGATGTCAACTTACTCTAAGGTTTGACTATTTTGAAAAAATACTCAAGATCATCAAAATTTAGATGAACAAAATTCCGTAAGAAAATGCCTCCAAAACGAAAATGTGATACCCCACACATGTGCAGGAGATTTATTTTAATATTTCAAACAACTATCTAAATGTCATACGAACTATATATGAGAATTTTTGGCTATTAGAAAGAAACATGGGATCTACGTTCTCGGTCAGCCCAATTTCTAGGTAGTCCTACACTTTCATTAGAATTACCTGAGTGATCCACGTGATCACGTTTTAAATATAACCAAAATAAAAAAGCTTTTTAAAAAATACACATATACACTGCCGTGAGAGAGTCTTAAAGTGAGCTTGGAAAATAGAACGTGAGTGAAAAAGTAATCACCATACTGTCTCTAATCCCAAGGAAAAATCCAAAATGGCCATTCGTGTCATTTGTGGTTTTTTTCAACACAATATAAGAAATTCCAAACTCCTGTAGAAAGAAGTGAAATAATATTTTTGTAAAGAGTGTATGTGTGTGTGTGTGATTATGTGTGTTAAGAAATAAACAATGGCAGCCGCGATTGGCATGTCAGCCATTCTGTCTGCTAAAGCCAGGTGAGTATTTAGTCGTTACTCGTAGTTTGAACATGTAAATGTAAATGTGCAGATGTAATAATTAAATGTGTAAAGGTGAGCGCAAGTGATTAAAGCCGCCAGCCAGTCATCCAGCCCCAATGATCAAGTCATAATCGCAATATTGTTATAACATGTCATGGGTCTTTTCTCTCCTGCTAAGAATATCGTATGGCATGGCATGACAATGACATGGTCAAATATATTTGTTTACTTTGATGTGTTTGTGTGTGTAAAAGTTTACGCTCCGAGGCGGCTTGATCAAATATAAATTGATGCATAAACAAATTGTATTGTTTGATTGCAGCCACATTGTTACTCTCATTTATTGTCCATAAACAACAAAAAACAGCACCAGAACCAGCACCAACATTTTTGTCTTTCGTTTTCGTTTTCTTTTTTTAATTTTTAATTTGTTGTGCCTGCTTTTTGACGTGTTTTAACAAAAACAACAATAGCGCAAATTGTGGATTGTAAAGATTTATTATGATTTTAACTAAAATTATGTGAGTTACGTTTTATTAATTTTGAAGTGTTATATTTCTAATACGACCACTACCACTTTTGTTTTATATTATTTCGCTTAAGAAATAATTTTGTCTAGTGCGATAAAATTATTCCGCTCTTGCGGAGAGCCTCTACATACTCGTACGTATATGATATCTGAAGCCACAAAATTTACCTGGCCGGAGACTTAACGAGAACTGGTAGCGCCTCTCGCTCGGGACTTGATTCATTTCTTTAAGAATTTTGTCAATCATATTTTACCATATTGTTCTTTAGTCCTTCACGTGTTTCAAAAAAGTGAATAAGATCTAAAACTTGCGATACAGAAGTAAAGAACAACTTTTTATGGTATTAACAAATGCACTTCAATGCAAGATGTTCTCTTTTTTCGGTTCCTTTTCACTGGATTATAAGGCACGTTCACAATGCCACATCAAATAGTATTCGTCCTAAAGTATTCTATGAATTGCAACGAATATGAAAATCATTTTTGTTTTTTATTCATATAATTCAATTCGCTTAGTGGTATTCTTGTCGACTGCCACGTGTGTGGTTCGAACCAGGGAATGTTATTTCACAGCGAAGTTAACATATTGGAAAATAAGTTTAAGGGCAACTTGTGCAACTAAAAGTTTTAAGTTGCTCACTACACTACAAGCTTCCAAAGAAGTTATGGCAAGACTAGACACGGATTGCAAATCTCAGGATTTTTCATGAAAAAAAATTCCATGCCATTATTATGAAAAATTTGAAATGATCGACAAAAACCTTCTAAAATTTAATTTAAAACATTTTCGGAATAGGAGATTTTTTTTTGTAAATATGAACAAAAACTCGATACAACAAGAACCGATAAACAATAAAATTCTTTGGTATTACACATTTAAAAAAATATTCATAAAATTCTTATCGATTCATGGTTATGAAATTCCACTGGAAAATTTCGAAATTGTTTCTAGTTACTGTGCTTTGAAATTAAAAAAAAAAAAACAAAGATTTTCATCAAATGGGTCTATTGACCACTAGTTTGCCAATTTTTTAAGAACTTTATTCTACTTGATATAATTCTTTATTATTATTATTATTTGTTATTATTGCATTTGTACTATTTATAAACACACTTTCACTCAATTCTATCAACTTAAATCCATCTGCCCACATACAAACAAATCATAAATTCTATGAAATTATTCAATTTAACAATTGTCTAACTAATCAAACATTTTAAGAATAATTTTCCACAAGTCTTTCTTCCAGAAATCATTACACCATGAATAAGAAAAAATAAAAATGATGATCCACTTAAACTGATCACCGCTTACACTGATCTAATAATTTTGATACATGTGTACTTCAAAATTGTGTTTAGACGAGTTTATTATGGCGATTGCAAGTAATTGTTTTTCTTTTTTGTTTGCATGTTTTTAGATTTTTGCAATTGAGATGGATGGATGGAAGAAAATACATACTTGTATTACTTGGACTGTTGGACAAACAAATAAATTTACTCTGATTGGATAATGAGACCGTAATTGGCATGTTGAATGGAATTGTGTTGCCAGCAAACCAGATATATAAATAAGACCATAAGCAAAACAAATCTTCCAAGTCAAAAATGAATTTATTCCTATAAAGTGGATCCATAATAATTGAGACACGGCAACAGCAATATCAACAGTAACAACATTTACAACATTAAGAGATTTACAAAGAAAATAAATTAATTTTCTTATTCTCATTTTGTGAACAACAACAATAGTGACAACAACAACAACGACGACGACTACGACGACGACAATGATAATGATATTTGTGATATTTAAATTCCATTTATCAGTTCGTATAGAGTGCACATGTGGCTTTTGTGCTGAAATATTCGTATTCAAAACTTCTGATTTTTATTGAGAAGAAAAAAGATGCAGTGATTAAATGAAGTACATTCATTCAATTAAACACATTCCACTGAGTCAGTCCATCACACATGAAATGAAAAGTTGTTGCTGTGTGCGAATACTATTTTAAATGAGACTCAGTAAATTTAAAATGAATGATTTTTACTCTGCAAAAAGTTTCGAAAAGTTTAAAAATTTTTGAAATTTATTTGTTTGCAGTGCAAAAAGGGAAGTCATTCTTATGGCATGATATTTTCACTTTCATTGCTTGCAATAAATCTAATAAATCTATTAAATCGACTTCTTTTCCTTCGTTTTCTTGTATATAAAAAATGAAAAAGTGGAGCGTCTGATCCAAACAAAAACGTTCTTATGCACTGAAGAGCGCATAAAATTCGCTCAAGCCGATAACGAAACTTTTAACAGGAGAACATTAGATATTTTTATTAAAATATAAAAAAGATAAGATGCTTTTGTTAAATAGATTAGAAAAAAAGTGTGCGATTCCATTTAATTGAAATGTACAACCGAATTGTGACAACATGTAATTGTTGCTTTCAGTTTCTGAATTACAAAATATTTGATTTGCAACTTGTTATCAAATTGGGTTGATGTCTGTATCAGTTCATTTAAATAATAAAAAACGGTAACAGCATTTGGATAATTCAAAATTCTTTATTATTAGATCACGTATGCAATTTTGTAAGAAATTGAATTTTTTTGTTCCCCTGAGTGATCGCTATAGTTTGTTTTAGATACACATATACAAACTTGTTATAAAATATATATTATATTGCGGGGAGAGATTCTATTTATTTATTCTATTTTATTTTATGGCTGTTGGAAGTCTTACAGCAAATTTTTAAAAATCGTTTCAAATGTAATAACGATCAATTAAATTCTGTTTCTTATCAGTTTTATTCATGATATAAAAAATAGAAGGTGGCTTCACTCTCTCGTTGTATTTAAAACAAGGATATTTGAAGTTCGTTGCAAAAATTATATGAAAGAATATGTTGCACACATATTATTGTATTACCTTACAGCATCAACGGTATGTGCATGTTGTTGATAATTTTCAGGGAGAAGCCGTGATGCAACTATAGAATTTCATACCATTGGAAAAATTGTATTGAATACATAATACATGGAATTTATTTATTAGTGTCACTAACACTTGAAGTCTTTTTTACCACCGGAATCAGAATTTTGCGAAATTATAGTGCGTTTAGAAAAATCTTTGCTTAAAAGTTATTTATATGAGAAGGTTAGAGTATACAACAAGAACAAAGTTTTCCTTTCCAGGTAACAAGGTTGAAGTGCCTGATCCTAGCAGCGGAGACCTAGAAAACTAACACGTGTTTCGGTGCTTTTAGAGTTACGTCTAATCTTCATTTTAAGAACATCTTATGTTCCCACGAAAGGTGACCAAAAATATTTATACATCGAAGACTTAGACAGTTAAGTTGTAGAGTTATTGTATAGAGAGTTCCCAAAAAATGTTTTACATAAAATTGATGAACACCCCTCATGGCTAAAATGTATGGATTGCATTTGGTGCGGCAATTGTAAATAAGTACGAAATAAGTACATTTTATGTTTTTACTTTTTTCTTGCGTTCAAGTTGAATTTGAAGCTTTGACGTATCCCATTGATGATGTATAGTAAAATTGTATTTCAAATATTTGTTTAATGAGGAGGTTTTGCCTCTCTCACAAATAGGCGACAAAAAAACCAATACTGCAAAGAGTAAGATTTACAAGATTTTCCATGCTGATTTAGAAAATGGGGGGAGTAGTAAAGCTCCCCCTAAACAAGCTTTCAAAACGCTGATACAATTGTTTTTCTTGTTGTACTGTGTTATATTCTGTTTAACTTGGATGCTTCATTTTAATATTTATCAGTTCAAGATACAAGCGAGACACCACAAACAAAATGTTTCTACAGGGTGTATTTCAAGGTACGAAAAAATCGGGAATATGCACATAAAAATAGAATTTGTGATCTTGCCAGTTTTCCTATTTGTTTACTTGGTTTTGCAGGTGACTTTCGAGTCACCGATCATCGATATTTTCCCTATTTCGATTTCTCAATATTTATTTTTAATACTCGCATGTATTTTTCTTACAAAGATATTTTGAAAGTGAGGTCTTAATTCGAAAAAACAATATTTGAGACTTAAAAAAAAAATTGCCTCAGATATTTCAAGTGATTTTAAAGATTAAAAAGCCTTCATAAATATCTACTCTAATAAATGCCAGTTGATGGAAATGTTACCTGTAATTAATTGATTTGCTACGCCTCTTTGTATTGTCGTCAGTAGAAAAGTCTGGAGTCTTTAGCAGGAATCGAACCTGCGTATTTTGGAGTAATAGTCCACGTGGCCACTCATACAACTAGTTTTTGACTTTCTACGTCCTTATAACTAATTCCCAATGACCTATTGGGTACACATGTTGTATGTATAAACACACAACTTTTTAAACGTTTTAAAACGCTTACATGAATAAGTGATTCTTAATTGAAAGTGTAAGCAGTTGTGGATGAGTCTGATCAACTTAGACTTGTTAGTAATTATTCGCAGTCGCAGCATTTTTTCAATAGTTAAAAAAGTCAGCCGTTATATTCATTTAATAGAATTAATGTATACATTTTTTTACACATCTGATACTCATTTAATTGTTAAATTGAATTTAATGCCATTCTAAGTGCCACTTTAAACACAACAACACAAAAACACATTAATTAGAACGACCGAGAACGTATTTATGAGCTTTGCTTAGCAATAACTAAACATTTTGTGAATAAACCAACACAATTTTTTTTTCAAAATGATAATAATTATGAAAGAAGTGAAAACAGCAACAAATTCTAATTCATTTTGTTTCTAATTTGAGGGCATATTCATAAATAAAGTATTTAAAAGAAACGCATAAGGAAAAGTCAACGAAAAATATTGTATTAATTTATGGTTTTATAACAATGTAGAAAGGAAAACCACATCACTTTTTAAATTGTGGCGTCCACTGTGGTCACATGTGAGTATTCAGTCACTTGGGGAAGAAACATCTAGAGGTCATGTTCATAAAAATACGCATATGCTTAATGCGGGTTAATAGAATTAAAGATCTACAAATTATAGACAAAAATTTAATTACAATCAAAACATTAGAACACAACACTCAACATCAAATGAAGTACGAATCGTCGTACAACAGCTTCTTTAAATTTTATTTTCACTTTTATTTTCATGTCAAGAAACAAAATTAAATTCTCTAATTAAATAATAATTCTACAAATGAGGGTACGAGTAGTTTTTGGAAAGAATTTCACATCAAAAAAATATAAAAATACTCGTGTATTTATATACATCCACTCTTAAGCCCAGCGAACATTTTGGCATGGACTTGGCTAAAAGTTTATTCAAAAAAAGAAGAAAAATTTGTTAAACTATCTGCTCACCTTTTGTCAACAATCTGTCAAGCATCTGCCATCTTGCATAAAGGTCGCTTTTATCTTAATCTTTTTTTAGGCAAAAAGGCTTTTTATTCTCGAATATTATGATTTTTTTAATTTTACGCTGATGTAAGATATATTTTCTTCAACTTATTCTCAAATGCTTTTATAAATTGTACATATTCGAATTTGTAAGGCAGCTAAATGTAAAAAAATTAATGAAATCGATTCATTTATTCATTCAAATTATATTTTTTTTCCTACAACAGAAACATAATTTTTAAAATATTTTTTTTTTAATCATACAAATAATTTTTCGAACAGTTCAAAAGTTTTAGATTTTTTCTTTATAAGAGACAAAAATATTTTTTTAATATTGTCTTTGTTCCACAAATAAACTTATATTTGAAAAAAAAAACATTTGTTTAAATAATTAAACAACAATCTTTTGTTTATTTATTTAATAAGTCATCGTTATAATTTAAGTGCGAAAAAATTTCAGGAAAATACTAAATTTTTTTAAAGACAATTTTTAATATTTTTTATAAGTCTAAGTAAATGAACAATTTGACGCTAGAGATTGTTTAATAAAATTTATTTATTTTAAGTATTTGAATTAAAATATTATTTAAGCTCAAGCAACTAAACAAACACAACTTTCTTGAAGATGATAATCAATGAATATCGAAATATTGATAATAACAAATAAAACTTTTTAAGAATTTACTAAGAACTGGGGCTTAAATAATATTTTAATTAAAATAGTTATAAAAAGGTAAAAAATAGAGAAAGGTATTATTTTAAGTATTTTTTTCTTAAATTTCATTTATTTGGGACACAATGCAGTGAAATAATTCCAATCATGACGATTAACGTCTAATATCAACTCAAAAACGTGCAATTTCTCCAACATTCGCTCTCAATGATACGAGTATGAAATTTGAATTTCAAAAACGTTATTTCGAACGTTAAACCTTATGTTTGCTGGGTATACACATATTCATTCGAACTAAATTAAAGTGTTATAGATGTGGGGTAACCAAGAGACCTGTTGCTTGTTGTTGGTGGCGGGTTGCTATATGACCCCAAATTACAAGATGTAGGAATATGTAAGAAAGTGTTTGCATTTGGCAGAGTTGTTGAATTGTACATGTGTGATAATTGTAAAACATGTGACACTAACGCCACACATTATTACAACAATCATCAGAGAAAATATCGGCAATCGGCAGAACCAACAGCATCGTACATCTGCAGCTGGATTATTACAACCAAATGCAGACTTGTAAAAGAGTTTATTGATAAATAATTCATATATTTGTTATAATTAATTGTAGAATATTCTTAAAATTAATTTCAAGCTTGAAATATTGCATTTATTTTTATATGGAAATATACTCCCGTAAAAATGTATGGAGAAATTTATTTGTACTACAAACACAAATGTGTTAATTTTAAATAACAACAAGAATAAAAACTTTAAATGTTGAAAATTCCGCTCTTAAACAATTGAGCGAATATTAGTTTTGGATTCAGTTGGCGGGAAAAGTCTCTGCTAAAGATTATGAGATCATTGTATCAGGCAATAAATTTCTTTCTGAATTGCGTACATTTAAGAAATTTGTTAACAACGTGAATTTTGGTTTTTATAAATCAAGTAGTCAGTAATTAAATCGAGCCATAGCGAGTTCAAAAATGCGGTACGAATGTATTTTCCTAGGGCGAGTACAAATTGATCGATTCATTAATTGGGACTGCCTTGGACCAGATTACTTCAATCTACGTCATCAGTACATCCAATATGGGTTTGGTTTGGTACAGTTCAACAAGTAGCCTTCGTTCACTTGTATCCTTGATTTGGTCTCTTTGTGATTCCCGTGAGTTATAGAGAATGGAAACATAAGAGCAAAGGCGACAAAAAGCTGACACACCCAAAGTCTATGAAAGTAATCGAACCTCCAACCCCTTGATTACTACTCCAGTACACTAGATCTACTAGATATTACATCCAGTATAAAAATCTTCCAACTTCTGTCTTAAATCAAGCCTGCATTTCATGAGGTTTTTTCGTTGCTTAAAATCAAGCAATTTAGCCCTAAAAAAGTCAAGCGTTTTGTAGTTGCGGTAAGAAAATCCATATTGAACGTACTTCTGATATTTCTATGGTTTGATTTAAATACGGATGATATGTTTTCCGCTCCAGAGTAGGAGGATAAAGTGAAATTCTCAGAAGGTACTAAAAACGAAAATGACTCAAGGATTTGGTAGTGTTAACATGAGATAAACTTTATACTCACATGACTCCAGCACCCTTAATCCCTGCCAGATTCAGAATTACTTATGGCCTTCGTTGGATAACAGATTTCATTATTTCACTCCTTGACATTATGTAACACACGCAACCAAGGAGCAAAACCATTTGATGCCACAAAAAAAGGAAGAACAAAGTGCCCAAACAAAAATCTCAAAGCCAAATAAAGCCATCCCAAACCAACCGATGAACGAGTGAACGATCTGGCAAACGAACGGACAACCGACAATGTGTTAAGTTAAGCGTGTGTCAAATATTTTCTTATTTGAAGGGACACTTTACGAGTGTTTCATCTCATATAAAATGTTTCTTTGCTTTTTCATGCTGCCGCATTCTTAACGAACAATAATAATGATCATCATCATCACGATGATGGTGAAGGAAAAAACCAAAACGTTTGAAATTCTCTTTTTAGTTGATTAGTGTTGTAGTTGTTGTTTATTTTTTTCAGCTCAATTTGTTTAATTTTTTAGAAAATTTTCCTTTGTATCTGATTAAGTAGTCGCATGCTTTTTGCTTTAATTATATTAAGGATTTCCGGTAACATTCTTCTTTCTGTGTTATTAGAAATTTGTATTTTTTGTTGCTTTTGTGTGAAATAAAAATGCTGTCTTTCTTTTGCTTTTGTATTTCATTTAATTTGTTTATAATAAATATTGTTACTATTCAATTTTCATATTCATTTATTTAATTATTTACATGAGAGTGTTTTATTTTTTTTTATTTATTTATTTATTTTTATCAATAATATTTATATATTTATTTAAATTCACTTTTATGTTCCATTCTAATACTTTAACAATATCTTTTCTTTTAATTTTTTTCCATTTGATTAAGTTCTATAAATACAGACATTCAAAGTACAATAGATTGTTTTACCTAAATTTATTTTAACTAAATTAATATTTACTATTTTACAATCGAAATACATACATACATACATACATACATACATACATATAGTTTATTTTCATTTTTGTTGGAGTCTTAAATCCAACTGAAAAGGAAGCAAGATAAATGGATTTCGTTAATTTTTCTTTTAAATAAGATTAAAAATAAAATTAATCTTTATGGCGTTTTCTTTTCTAAAAAAAGTGTAAAATCTTTTGAACTTTTGATAAGAAAAAAGTGGAATTTATTGTTTTTTTATATGCGTAAACTTATTAGTAAAGAACATGTACTCGTAATCCTGTAGGGGAGTTGAGTTTTTTAAATTAAACGTATAAATGGATTTCTGTCTATAAAAAAAAGTGTATTGTTGTTACACTTTTTCCGGAAAAGAAAACGCCATTTAATATTATAGTTTCATTTGAATAACAAATAATTTTTCAATTAAAAAACTTCAATTCCTCTCTTTATCTAGAGATGTACATTAAAAATAGCATCCAAAAAAGTCATGAAAATGCTGGGACTAGGATCCAGAAGTAGTGTGTATTGTGATCATTACCGATGATCATTGAAGGGTGATCTCTTTTAACTCTATTTTCAAAGAAAATAATTTTATAATAAACTAGAATTTCTGATCTACGACTGGGAATAAGTATTACAAGCCTCTCAGACATAAGAATATGTCAGTTGTTCCACAATTTTTTCGCTTATTGATAAAGAAAACAATATTTCATGTAGATTCATAGATTTTCATAGATTTGTGGATGTTGTTCATGTTGGCGAAGTTGAAAAAATGCACTATTGGATTTTTGGAAGCAATGGAAATCCTTGAGACCAACATCCATTTTTTCAATGGGCATCTATATAAAGAGATGAGATTGTGTCAGTTGTACATGTAATTGAGAGTTACAAACAAGAGTTGGCTGAAGTGAACATTTTATGTATTTATTTATTTTATTTCAGAAAGGTTTTAAACTTTTGGGCTGAAAACATATACAACCAAGTTATATACAGAAGTATGAAGACAAATAAAAACTTTAATATGTTGTAAAAAGAGAGTTCACCATGTTTTTCACAAAATTATCGTTTATTCTTGGACGCAGCTTGTCGGTCGACCTACCCTAATCTATAAAAAGAGAGAAAACTAAGGAAAAGGAAATACATTATTTACTTTATTTACAAACAATTCATTGCACAATCAATTTAGAGCACAAAATAATAAAATTCAGAAAAACTGAAAAAAATCCACAATATGGACATTGATTTCACGTAATTTTAACATTACGATTGAATATCCTTTATGCTTTGACAACGAATTGACATCTCTGGCTTTTTCCTTAGGATATAGTCTGAACACTTTAATTTTTTAATTCATTACTGAAATTCCTAAAATAGGGAAAATATGTTCCAAAATATCATTTCTTTAATCTCTGCTGTAATTTACTTTTTTCTAATCTGAGCAATTTTTTATGATATTAAAGGTCTGGTTGGAACTGTTGATATAAACGTAATCCTTTTTCATTCAAGTTGCCCTTTCAAAACACTCGAAACTTCGGTACTATGGGAACAAACAAAATATATTTTATTTAAGCGAAAAATCAATAATCCTTGTTGGGAACTAGCATTAATACCGCGTTTTTTACATGGTCCAAGTTCAAAGTATAACTTTTCAAAAGCTTTAAATTATTAAATTTGATATTATACTATATATACATCTTTTACCATTTCGAATATAAATGAGGTTTCTGGAGTTTGCAAAAAAAAACCTTAAGAAGGGCATGTTCGATTTGAAGGACTACCTTTGAATCGCCCTCTTTTTTGGCGGAGTTATAACGCATGTCGATTTAGAAGAAGCTTATTAGCGTAGTGTGTCCGAAATTTCATTGAAAACATTTAAATTGTGCTGCTGTTTGTCTTATGAAACATTTGTTTTTTGTGTAACGATTTTTCCGACAATCTTGACGATTTAATTTTTTTAGAACGAGTTTGATTTCAAATTATCCTTCATTTGACACCGATATTAGTATTATCTAATACACATAGATATTTGTAAAAATATTTTCTGCCACAAAAAGCTTTCTATGATTTATACCTTATCCTCTCTCCTCCATTTTGGTATAAGAGTAAAATGATTTTAAATACGATTTCTTAAATCATTCAAAACTCATTAACATTTTTCAAAAGGATTCATTTTCAAATCCATCGATTTTCATCACACACCCGTTTAACTAAAGACATTTGTAAATAAGAAAATAAACTCTTTTATTAATACAAAATCCTAGAAAAAGAGGAATTAAAAATTATTTTTAAGGGACTACTTTTTTGATTAATTCCAAATCATCAATAAGTGCAAATTTTGGGCTGCTTTTATTAACAACATTGCCGAATTTAATCGAAAATCAATTACAAATTTACATTGATTCTGTAAAACTACTCCAAGAAACAATTTTCTTTTTAGAAAATAATTAAGCACCGCTTCGCTACTCCTTAGAAAGTATAAAAATAGTTTCTATGAACCAATAGAAAATAATTTTTTCTTAAAAGTTAGAAAATCTTGCAATAAAATGTATTGTATTCTAATGGCCAATATCGGAATAAGATCTTCGAGACCATTTAATGGACTATTCTGGCTGAGTGATCATTACAATGCTGATCTTGCATCTTTTCATTATCAAGTGAAAAATGCATTGCAATGCCAGCAAAATATTCACATACACACATATTTTTTGTGTAGATTTTTAAGTTAAGAAATGTATTTGATTGTGACAATATAATTGAACTAAATTTTCTTTATTAAATTTTCCACAGAACTACCAAACTTCATCAGCCAGTTCTTGTAATAAAACAAAGTTTTTCAGTGTAATTTGCACATTTTTCTTTGATTTAGTGCTTCAATGAAGAAGAAATTTTTATGTTGCATGGGAAATTCTATAGGAGGAAAAAAATCCGGGATGATAAAAAGGGATGGACTAGCCTTCCCTAGAGAGTCTTTCCTATGGCGTTGATTTAAAAGAAAAGGAAAAAAGGCGGCAGCTCAAGAGAGTATCCTGCACATCCGAAATGATTTGGCTGCATAATCAATTCTTGGACGATTTTTTGCCACACACAAGTGAAAAATGCTGTTATCTGCCTAAAAGTGCAAATAAATTGTAGTCCTCCAAGGAAATAAATAAATAAAATAAAATATACATAAATGCCCTGCAACTTCGAAACTTTACGCATATAATCTACTCACATTAAGTTAAAACAATTAAAAATAACAAAACATCAGCTGCATTCCCTCTACCTTTGAGATTCGCTTATATGAATGGATTTTGAATGGATGTGGCCTCTGCAGGACAAATCTTTGGTAGTGACCCTGAGTACTGCTTTGTTTGCTTTTGTTCGCTGACTGATTTTTCTCTTCAATAATGCCATAGGAGCTCTATTAGGAACGTGCCTGGATATTGTGGTACACTATACAACAGTTAAGCTTAACCGATTCAGATGTGTGCTTTGTGTCGTTACCATATTGAAAATATAAAGCGATAGATTCTCGTTAACCCAATTTTCCCCCGATAAGTTTTATGTTTCTCTTAGGCATGTCTAAATAGAATTGCCTCATTATCCCCATATCGTAATTTGTAACGTACAAGCCCGGTTTGATTTTTGATATAAAAATTATCCACAACTGTCGGCAATATAAACTAAATGTGCAGGTATACAAAGTGTCCTTCAAAATGGATTTTGAAGTAGATTAAAAAAAAGAAAAGTACAGGATCATTGATATTTTTTGTGAAAATACTTAATAAAACTACCAGGCATTTATTTTACATGTGCAGGTATATGCATAATGTGCATTTAAAAAGGAAATTGTGTGATATTTTGAAGAATGAGAGCAGAAAATATAGATTTTTAGCGATTTTCAAGCCCTAAATCTAGTTTGCAAATGCCTTAAATTTGTGCAAAACTGCGGCACTGATGTTAATTTTTATTGATGCAACCTTGTGCGGATGCTCCGCCCGCTGCTACACGTCTGAAAAAAGTTTTAACTTTCCTACGTACTATTCTATTCGATTTTGTGTATATTTACTCTATATGTGCTTTATTTTCTCCGAAACAAATTAAAAAGTTCGAGTTCAAAATATATTGCAACATAAAATAAAATATTCCCCTGGTTGTAAAAATATGTTGCAGCACTGAAGAAAGAAAAGTATCGACGTAACATGTGCTGCAAAGTTTTTTTTATTGCAGATTTTGCGTTTACGAACGCACAACTTCAGAAATATGGCAGATCAATACATCTACTACATTTACGAACGTACCCGAATTTAATATGTACTTTTATATATTTTTTATGAGTGATATTTGCTAGGACCGCAGTTGAGAATATTTAACTTTTAGGTTCTTTTTGACCAGAACAAAGAAACTTGTTTTTCTGCTTCATTTAAGAATAAACTTTGGTTGACCTTACAAACCATCTCGGGAACTTCTTCCTAATTAGTGAAGTAATTTAGATCGAATTTGTGGCTTTTAAATGTCCAAAATGACGAAATTTTCGGAGCTATTTGAAAAAAAATCTATTATTGAAAAATTTCGAAAGCGATTTTTCAAACAAATTAATTAAATTTGCAGTATTCGAAACAGTTTTCAAAGATTCAAAGTATTATCGAATCTATGAAATGAATTTGCCAAGAATTTTTGCAATTATTTAAAAACAAACTTTTTCGAAAAATTTAAAGAAATCCGTAAATTTTAAACCAAAAAATAAGTTCTACCTACGCACTTCACTATACATAACATGTATACAATTCTGTGCAGGATATTTTCATCTCAGTCTGAAGTTCAAAAGCAAAGCGTTTCGCCTAATAGTACGTTTCCATATACGTGATTTCGGCCAAAATACATGATTTGCCCAAATTACATAATTTGGTACATGATTTCGCATACAATTTTCATGTGACGAAATTACCTCAAATGAGATTTCATCCAAATTATGTCGAAAATTGTCTGTGCAACACTGCAAAAGCTGCATAAATCATATTTCTACTTTTGTCTAAGGAAGAAACTATATCAAAATACATGCAAAATTTATGAGTAATAAATTAAATTATAATATCTCCACGAGTTATTGATTTCTTTTTATTTATTGATAATAAAAAAATACGTGAAGTGCCCAATCTTTCTTTTGTGAATTGAAATGTCACGAAACAAAAAATTATACGTTTGGGCACCAAAACCACTACATCCCCATTTTAGTGAATTTTAAAAAACATGCAAAATTCATTATCGATTGTTATTTAAGGGATATTGAAACATCCCGTAGTCATATGAGCCTTAAACGTTTCACGAGACATCCGGAAATTGTTTTTAAATTTCATCTTCATTTACTTGGCAGTCGTGTTCCCAAAATCTCGAAGACCGATTCTTTAAATACATACAGGATTAAAAACTATTTAGCAAAAATACATGGTAAAGCTCACCAATTTCCAAAGCCTTGGAGATCTTCTTAGTTTTTGAAATAAGAATTAAAATTAATTAAAGTATTTACTTTTGTATGCGATTCCTCGCTTCTTTCCAGGCATACATACATATTTGGCGTTGACGTTGATACAAAATTGTAGCACTTGAAAAGTAGTCACATACTTTTGCTATTAAGTCGTTTTGTTTTTAATATATTTTAATAAAAACTGAATGTTATTTTCCATTTTTATTGGCTTTTTTCAATTTCAAATTACCTTTAGACAAAAGTTGTATTTATTTTATGTTAAAAATAAATAAACAACACAAACGTCAAATTGATGTCGAAAATTCGAACATGAAATCACTTAAAACATAATGGAAACACTTTGAAGTAATTTCGTCAAATCAACTTGATTTGCTCATAGTGGAAACGTACTATAAAAAATAATTTTGTTCAGATATTGTGATCGCGTTGTCAATTCGAACGTATCGAGAGGAAGAAATAAACATGTCTAACATGTACATATTTTAATTTATTTATTTTAATAAAAGCCTAAATTTGGATACGCATTTGTCATAAAAACAATATTGTCAATTCAATACTATCAGAATCGAATTCAAACGCAGCAAAATTGCAAGCAAAGAAATTTCTTTAGAAAAAATCGCCACAGTTTGAAAATAAAATTATTAAGATTTTCAAACGAAAATCGTCAAACAAGATATCAACTATTTTATAAAACAAACAATTGTATACGATGGAGTTCAGTTATATCGAACACAGCGTGGCCGGGCAATGTTGTTCGTTATAGACGAAGTTCATTACAACCAGAGTAAATATCCTCTTCCTTCAATAAATAAAAGTAAGCAGCATTGAAATAGATCACATATATTTCCTATTTTTCGATATCTTGTCGCAACATATAATACATATATCTATTTAAAAATGTACTATTTTCTAACATTTTTGATCGTTTTGTTAAATAAATGTAAATAAATGTAAATGTAAGATTTAAAAATTACAAACATTTTTGTATTGCGTTTTTAAAAAGGAGTTCGTTATAAACGAGATTTCGTTATAACCGCAAAGATTTATACGATAATTTACTATAACCGTTGTACGTTATAATCGAACTCCACTGTATCTATATATAGAAATACAACGATATTTTATCTAGTGAGGATAATTTGGTCGCTATCTCATGAATCATTTAAGTAACTTCAACTATATTTCACTCAGACAAAACTAATTTGTCTTTAAATAGCTGTGCCGATCAAGACTCCCTGTTAGGAAGGGTGGATCGAAAGCGGAGCTTCAAAATTGACACTCGGGAAGGTTAAATAATATATAAATAATAATTTTAGTTTCGTAGACATGTTTTTCAAAATATTTCGGAATCTCAATCGATGTCGTAGACCAAGCAAAAGTCAAATAATTTTTTTAATATCTGTTTTTTTCCAAAAAAAATTGTTTTTTTTTTCGCTTCCGTAAGATTTAGTTTCTCCCAAACGTAAAAGTAATTTTAGTGTTTTGAAAAGAAAACCTGCATATCAAAAAAAACTGTTTAAAAAATTTTAGATCGGATCACTGACAGATTGACATGGTCGTCTAGTTATTTGTGTCAGAACGGAATCAATTGCTGCTACTAGATTGCAGTTAGGACAGTTCTATGCAAACTTTTAAATGGAACTGCAGAAATTGTTCAGAGCGCAGAGCAACGATTGGAACAGAAATATTTGTTAAAGCTCTGCGGCCGTCTTATTACACCGCAATTAATTTAAATAACGCACAGTAAATAAAAAACATTTTTTTTACATATCGCTCCCTTAATGCAATAAAGGCATTTTTATGTGACTAAGCAAAAGTATCAATAACCTCATTATGTCTAGAGCAAAAATCAGAAACATGTCTGAAGCTAAGACGGAGTTATACGAAAATAAAACATTTTAAAAACTTTAATCGTATTTTGCCAGCTTCGCTATTTTCGACATATGACTATGTTGCATTAAAGGAACGATGAATTCTCGATTTTTGTAATTTCGGTCTTCAAATCGGAAAAATTCTGCGGACCTAATATTAAGAAACAAATAATGATGTCAAATTATAGAAGAACGATACCCCCAATGTGGCCTTCTTTCGTTCATCTCTGCTAAAAAGAAAATCTCTTATTTAAATTGCCAATCCTCTAATTGAAATCAATTTATCTTTCTTCACTTCTTTCTTATTCTACAGATCTCACATTCATAATTTTTATCACTTGTCAGAGAAAGTCTTATTTTGGTCCTCAATAAGCCCTGCTTAATATTGGGAAACTCAAATCCAAAACTAAACAAATATCTAAATATAATCGTATTATATGTACAAGCCACGGAAGTACAAGGTGCACGTGACGATAGACTTACGGCAATAAAAACTCAGCTGTTACGGGATACAACCGTTACGGGTTTTAAAATAGGCGCAGGCGGTGAAGCAGCAGCAACCGCTGACGGTGATATTGAATGGGAGGGTGATGATGAAGGCTGCCCTAGATGTGTTAAAACCTGCAACGGCTGATGAACGGCCGTTGGAGCCTGATGCGGGTGAGTGGGTGGACTGATGTGGTGTAACGCTGACAATTGATGTTGCTGCTGTTGTTGTCTTTGGTGAGCCGCTATGGCGGCAGCGGCCGCATGCTGTTGCAGCAGCTGTTGATACTGTAAACGTTGGTAGAGATCAGAGGTGGGCATGGAGGCGGCGGCTGCAGCTGCTGCCGCTGCAGCCGCTGGATGACTTTGGGGTGGCATGGACGCAACGGAGAGTAGTCTCTCCATGTTGCTGTAGTTGGCAGCCGCCATGGCGCTGTTAACTCGGGCAGAGAAGGGCGAGGGAGGTAAGGCTGGGTTCTTTGGCACAAATGGATTATATCTACCGTACATACTAGCTAAGAGGCTGGAATTGGCGGCACCAGTGGCTGCCGCCTGTTGTGGATATAGGAACTGATTGAATTGTGGATAGCCTAGACCGGTGAACATGGGTCCAATAAGAGATCGCTTGAAAGCCGCAAGCCTTGATCTCGAGGCGGCGGTGGTACGCCTTCTGAGCTTGCCCGTGGACCCGCCAATGAACACGTCGTCTGCAGAGGGATCCAGCATCCAATAGTTGCCTTTACCGGGATCATCATAGTGGCGGGGTACTTTGACGAAGCATTTATTTAAGCTGAGATTGTGACGTATGGAATTTTGCCAGCCCTGTTTGTTGTCCCTGTAGTAGGGAAAGTTGGTCATTATGTATTCGTAAATGCCATTGAGGGTTAAACGCTTTTCCGCGCTCTGTCTAATGGCCATCATAATGAGCGCGTTGTAGCTGTAGGGAGGCTTCTCATTGCCCTTCTTATCTGTAACCGGTTTTTCGCCATTTTCATCCTTGTTTTCTATCTCACCCTCGGTGCCTTCGCCATCGACGTCAGCTTCCACATCACCATCGAGATCGTCTTCATCAATTACATCAGGATCCAGACCGGCCTCGAGATCACTTTCAGTACCCTCATCATCATGCTGATGATTGTTGTGTAAGCTCGGTGGTAAGCCTTCAGTGCTATTAATGCTGAGTTCACTGCCGTCGGTAGGTGGTGGTGGAGACATGCTTGTTACATCTAAATCTGAGTCACCATCTTGGGCATCAGTATCATCACAGAGATTGTACGGTCGAGCATGATCGTTTTCTTTTTGGTTATGATCCGGAGGGTGATGATGATTGTGGTTACTATCCTCTACAGTCTCCGGCAGAATGGCATTGATGGAGAAACTCGATTTTAAGTGTGGAGTACGTGCCATTTTATAAAAGTGCTGCAAATGCTGACGGGTGTCAAGCAAAGCTTGATGGTGAGAATTCAATTGCTGCAGATTATGATCTTGTTGTTGTTGCTGTTGCTGCTGGTGTGGCAGCTGGTGTTGCTGCTGTGGCGGTGGTGAATGCAAATGTGTTATTTGAACGGGTGACTGATGATGATCTGAAACTCTGTCAACACTACATGGATCATCTATTTTAACCATGTTTTATTTTCTCAAGATTAAAAACACGTCTTTATACTTTTTTAAACGAGATCGTATTATGTTTCGTTTAGCAGGTGTTACTTTGAATATTTGTTTGCACTAATTTAAAATACATTTTTTTCTATTTAATTAAACTTATCACTTTTAGTTGTTGTTATTTCATTTTCAAATATACAATATATAATAGATCTTAACTCATTACGGTTTTCTAAACTCGTTTGTCGCTATTGTTAATTTTACGTCCGTTTCGCAGCAATGATTATTGTAGACTAAATATGTCGTGAAGACAGATATACAAAGAGTATTTTATTATAATCAGTGGAGAGTTTCGCCTCTTTCAGATATAATTTTTTTTCCTTCCATTCCAACTAACGAAAAAGGTAACTCAATCAACCACAATTTGATTTTACATCTCTCTCTCTCTCTCTTTCTCACTCTCTGATGCATTAAGATAGGAACAACCAATCAATATAGTGGAACTTATGTCGTGAACACAATGTTTGTGTTTTGGCAATGGCAACCAATGACTTGAATGAAAAAATAATCATTCCCATTCGTTATTTTTGCTTTCCACGGCAAACCGATGATCACATGGTCTATTTGTTGTGATTTTTATTGTTGTAATATGTTGTGTTTAGTTGTTTGACTGCTTGGGCCACACGACACCCATGTTGGTATGAGTTCTCTTCTCTTGCATTTGTGTGGATGTGTATTTCTACATGTGGGAATGCATGACAGAGATTTCATTTTTGTTTTGTTTTTTTATTTCTGTTGGGTGTAGTTTTAATGAAAACAACTTGTTTGTTGTTGTACGTAATCATTTTTTATTGAAGTTTCTTTATTCCATGAAACATGTTTTTTGCTCACTTTGTTTGTTTTTGCATGCAGATGTTTTTTAATCATACATACGAATCATATCCACCATATTATTATTACTATTGTTGTTATTATGCTCATCAAATACATGTTACTGCATGTAGTTATACAATTATATGTATGTATAATATACATATACAATGTATATGTATATTATACATACATATGTATGTATGTACATGGGCTGTTGTTGTTGGTAAATACATAACAGGATATATAAAATTGCTATATGTATGCATGTATGTATGTATTTTGCAGTAGCATTAAGTGTAAATGTTTTTGTTTGTTGCTCCATAATTTGTAGTATAGTTTGCAAACTCACGTTTCCTGGGTTTTTAAAGCAATGCACCTCAAAGTACTTTTTGCCTTAAAGAAATACATACCTACACACAAATGTGTACATATGTATATATGTAAGTATGTGCATACACACACAAAAATTACTGTATTGCGCTGGCTTTTGAATGTTGGTCGCATTTATTAATTATGTATGATAAGGCGATATCAAAATAATTAATAAAAATTGGATTCAGGGACCCCAAAAAACTGCAATTATTTATAGAAGTAGAATAATCCGATCCGGTCATATCAATCCTAATGCTTAACGCATAGAGATATTTCATATCCTCCATTAACCAGTATAAAAAATTTTCGGTCTTCTATAACTGAAATAGTTGACAACCTTTATTTAGCTGCATAATGGTTTTTCTTGATTTTTGCAATCTATAACATTTTTTTGTTGTCTTTTGTATTAACTGATAAGAAAATGTATGGCTTTAGGAAAGCAAGCACTCAATATCAATGTGAAAAATTACAAAATATTTAGACATTTCCTTCATCCTGCTGATCATTAACGTAGAGAATATTCTAGGGGAGCCCAAAGGTATGGAGATTTTTCTGTGAGGCAACAAGCCTCTAACGATGAGAACAATCATCTCATTTATTATATACCGGAAATGAAAGAAAATGTCTCTGGAGGGGAACTTAATCTCTTTAGGGAGTGGTTGAACACCCATACGGTCATATTTACGCCTACGATCCCGATACCGACACCTTGGCTTGAATGTTTTTATTTAGGAAATTAATTATCTCGTTGAAAATAAAGTTCATACGAATGGAGTTGAAGTGTTTAGAAACTGCAAACTAACGGCCTTTTGACAGGAAGAGATGTTGAACTATATTAGACACCTTAAATTTTTTAACAATTTAATATTAGACATATTAGTGTGGTTGTGCTGAAGCTTAAATAGGTACATAAGTATGTAAGTACATTGAATATTAGCTATTGCAGACTTATTTCAAGTTCAGAGGTATGCACCATTCTAATGACACCAGAACTGTCCTAATTTTAACAACTTTTAACATTCTATTAAAAATATTTTTAAGGTTTTTGCAGTGCAGTTTAATTAATTTTAATATGGTAATGATCCCAACAATTTACAGTTACGAAATAATCAATCTTGGAATCAAATAAATTTACATGTTAAGTTTCAGACAAATAGATCTATGTACATATTATACATACGACCATAAACATGAAATACACATGAGTACTGAAGTGGAGGGGTAACGTTATTATTTTCTGCTGTGTAGGTTGACATCTTCCGCTTCCACTCTAGATTATCTATTACCTATTGTGTAGTTCTTCATAATTAAAGAAAAAAATTTTAATAAAATAATCTGAACTCAAACTGAAGTAATAGGAACAAGGAATATTTAAATTATTCGATATTTACTAAAAATATTTTCGATTGCTATATTTCAAAGGACTATCCGCAGTTGGCCAATTGCGGGGGTCATTCCACTCACGTCAACTGTCAACCATTTAAATTAATCGCGATGTTTAAGCAAAATCTTACCATCGAATCATTGAAAAAATAAAAAATGGTTTCGTTAGTTTCTTTTAATTAGTAGAAATCGAAATTTATGTAAGCAAATTCTATCTTGACCTCTAGAAATATATTTTTGCTCTTCTAATGTCATAAGGCCAGTTATTGTAGCCTTTAAAATTTAAAAGAAAATCAAAGTTGTCGCAAAAGCATCGAAAAATCTCTAGGTGTATATATGTATACGTATTTCTTTTGATATTTATTTAAAAATGTACGTCCCAGTTTAACTTGGTCACCTTTATGCAATTTCTCTTTAACTACTTGTCCGCTTAATTGAAATTTATAACGATGAACATGAAGGCAAGGCTTGTACACTACCATTGATTACAATGCACTAAAGGCTTAAAAAGCCCTTTAACGAAGGAATAATAAATGTATTTGGGAGTTCCATTTAATATTTTCAAATATAGTGTGTATTTGAATAAAATTGTTGTGCTTTTTCCGTTTGTTGTTGCTAAAACAGAAATATATTTTTTCTTTGTCAGTGTATTCGCCATGTTGTTTTATTATTTCCAATGTTTACAACTGATGGGTGGGGCTTGTGGGCATAACTTTGGTGTCGTTATCTGCTCCCCAATCATATAAATGAATGTTTTTCTACAAGATTCACTCATATTCATACATATTGCAGATACAATATTAAAATGTAATTGTGGCGATTTTAAAGTGGGTGGGGAGATGGATGCATGGGGTCAGAGATCTTTTTGTTCTTGTGTGTAAATAAAATGTTTAAATATTTAATAAACAAATGGGAAAAATATTGTAATGACCAAACTGTTTATTAGTTTCAAATGATTTTTTTTTCCTTTTTTAGCTTTTATTCTTAATTGAATAAATTGCCATCATGCCAGCCGTACATACTCGTATGTACATATGTAAGTATATATGATTATCATGAAATTATAAATATATTGTGTAAAAAATTATGAAAAATTAATTGTGTGTTTAACAACGATTTTAAGTATTTTTAAGTTTGCGTATGCAACAAAAAAATAACAAATTATTTAATTGATAAATTATACTAGATTACAAAATTAAAAGTTTTACAACTTTAAATTTTCACAAAGTAGATAATTTGCAATATCCAGATAGGTTGATTGGAGGGGTGTGATAGCCCATGTCATACGACATACACTTAAGCCAGTGAAGGCTTGTTGTGCGCTCCCTTTCAACTGCCAGAGTTCTGCGGCAGGATTCGAACCTGGGACCTTCGCACTACGAGTCTAGTACACTACCTACTAGTCTACGAAGGTCAGTTAGATATACCTGTAAAAGTCTGAAAGTATTAATAGAAATAATATTCGTTAGTTTCATATACAATAGCTTTGCTTTAACTGCACAAAATCCATACCTCTTTTCTGCTCTTGTCCTTCAAAATCTCATACAATTTTCTTTTTAAGTGCGCATGATGCATATACCTGCACATATACCTAAGATAAATTCCTAAAACGTTTGCCATTTTAAAACTATTTTTACAAAAAAATATCAATCTTAATTGAAGCTGTGATCCAGCTGGTCAAGACTTTTGTTTATTGTGTATTTTGCATATCTGCACATAAAGTGTGCACGAGTATTACTGACAGGTCTAAATATTTTCATATGAAAAATTAAACTTAGCTGCACATATTAAGAAAATATAATTTGATAGCACGGCTCGAACAGAGCGAAGTTTTTTGATCAAATATTTTTTGAAATCTTATCTTAAACAAAAATTACATTAAAATATACATAATTTTTTTAGCCATCGTTTCTGAAGGTCTTCGTAGACCTCCTAGAATATTGTTAAGAGCCCCGGTTGTAGCTCAATAGTTTACGACTTTTTCTAGGGGGAAAATAAAGATTCTGCTATGGTACTTAGGATCAACTTAAAAAGTTCTTTTTCCATTTATTTTCTTGCGCCGCCACCAAATTAATTCGTATAGTTTTCATATTTTGCATGAAGTAAGCTTTCTTACAGGATCATTGATTAAAAATATACATTAACATTGATAAGCCTCCGTCAGAGCAAATTTAACCCTTGCTCTCGACATTTTTTCTTCTCACGGGATTTGTAAGACATGACATACTTTTCCTTTCCATTAAAGGTCTATAAACAAATAAAAAAACTCCGCTAATGCTAATATACTAAATTCTGACAAACGTAAAATTCCCGCCAAGTATTTTGAAATATTAATTTCATACGTTAATTGGGGCTATTAAACTTTAAATTGAGCTATCGACTTTGCTGTTTACACATATCCCATTTAGTGTACTCAATTAGCATTCGACAGCTGAAAAAGTTTTGATTAAAAAACATTTTACTCAATTGCTTATAGAATATTTTAGCAAAGCTCGTTTTTAAATATTTCTAGAAGATATTCAAGTATTTCGTGACATTTAATTTTGTCACTGTACAGAACAGATTTCACACGAGTTAAATTGCGAGTTCGAACCCATTTACGTTGCAATTCAGTACTGATTACTCAATTTATCAATTGTGTTCTTTCCTCGTATATTTCCTAATTGCGCAATTAAGGTGGATGCCTGAACAAGCATTAGACATTAAAAATCTAATTATGATTTTAATCGCTTCATTTCTTATTTTATAAATTGTAAATCAAACGTATAGAAGAAACGCAATTTAAGCGAAATATATGTCACGCAACGAGAAATCTACACCAACCCTTCTCGCCCAAACATACATACATACGCACATATTCTGAAATCGCTATCTACTACCCGTAATTATGTTGTTTTGTGTTTCCAAAAACATTGTAGCGAATTGTGTGCAAACAAGGAATGCCTCTGCGTGCGTGTGTGTGTGTTTGTGCTGATTGTGTGCTTTTCAAAGTGTTAATGGCCAGAAAACAAACAAACTGTTAAGTGTCCTTTTAACGGTAGCCAAAGGCAACAAGACTGCTAAATGCAATGCCACCCTTTTCTATGTTTTCCTAACAAGGACTACTTGCATGTTTGTGTTTGTACTGTTATTTTTTTTTTTTTTGCTTTGCCAAGCCAACAAGCAGACCAACCAAACTACCGAATGTCAAACACATGCCGCCGCCACTGTTATATTGTCGTGTTTTCATAGAAATTTGGCCAATTAACGCTCTTGCAGTACGAACTGATTAAAAACAGCTGGTGTGTTGTTGTGCTTGAGCGCAAAGTAAAAATGTTATTATATAAATTTTTCTGATTCTACTGCTGTTTCCACACAAACGTATTTAGAGTAGATACGAGTATGTCTTCAGTCTCAGCAGATATTTAGTTTGTATTCTATCAGTGTCGCAATCTAACCACTTTTATAATCCCTCATCCAAAAATCCTTTCGTTTTATGTTGGAAGGAAGGATTATTTGTCATATTTTTGCTTTTTTTCAGAAGATCTTTTTAATGTTGACAAAGACATTTTTGGATTTTAATCTCACACAGTATTTTTTAAATATTTGTACGGATATTAAACGCCGCCATGTAAACGATGATGTTCCTTCCACTCGTTGTCAGTGTCAGTACAAAAACTTCTATCTTAGCATCATCATCATCATCAATTGAGGCAGTCTTTATGGAAGAGATTTTAGAAAATACACATAATCCTTTCAGAAAAGGACATGCCACATACATACGTACATACGTACATGTGTACATTAAAATAAATAGTTCTTGTTATGCATGCATGAGTCTATGGTATATTAGTAGTTGCCGAGTTGTTGTATGTTGCCTGCCTGTGTTTGTTGATCTTTAAGACAAAAGTTTGATTTTCTTACAAATTAAGTTGAAGACAGCAGTAGGTAAAGCCAATTTGCTAAAATTGGCTACTGTATGGTTTCTTAATGCACACATATGCATGTCGTCGCATGAGCAAATATGAAAAACAAATGTGGGCAAATATTTATTTAGTTCTATCGTCTAGTGTTTAAAGATATAGACACACAGACACACACATACACAAAGGGAAGATTTAATAGATGTTAATTGACTTGTTACTTTGAGCCAGAGATTCTTAACTGATGAAGCTACAAAAATAAAGATTTTTTTAACTTTTAAAATGCATTAAATGCAAAAAGTAGTTACAGTGGCATAACCACATTAGTTGGACATATGGTATCGCGGACTTTTTATAATACTGTAGAATATTTTTTCGTTCTATCATAAATAGTTTCCGCAGCGCACGCGATGACAGATTTTTTTGTGACAAATTTTTTCACACCTTAGGTTACATTAATGCATATTTATTAGGGATCCCTATATTTTTTTAATTGAATATAGCCTGAATTTTTTAAAACGGTTCAGTAGTTTTGTGTGAAAACATTACAAACATACACACAAATGTTTCCTCTTTATAATATTAGTATAGATAAAAAATTCTTATAATTCCATATCTTTTTTAAAAAATTCTTATAATTCCATCAAGTTTAAAAAGCATTTGCTTCATTTAAAACAGACTTCAAGAAACTCGATTTTATGAACTATTTTTAAACGAAACTTTGAATATTATAACCAATATTTTTTAGTCCATACTAATGTCCAACGAATTCAGAAACAATTAAACATGAACTAATGTTTCCGGGTGGTAAAATTCGATTTTAAATTCAACCTGTTGGGCAGAGTAAAACAATGTTATTTTCGGAGGTCGTATTTATTTGTATTTTATGCTCATCACAACTTTGTAGGTGGCGTATGTGATTGTTGTAGTTTAATGAAATTTTATTCAAATCATACCGATATTCACAAAAATTATTTAAGATATTGTCCCAATCAATTTGGTAAAATTTTTTTATTATTTGTTGTTGTCTTAGCTGTGAATCTGCGAGTACCTGTATTTCATTGCCGCTAAACATTTCATCAATACACTTTAGCCGAATCATGCTTAGAAAGCATTCAAACTCATATACTTATACAAAAACCCACATATACTATATGGGAATTGCATTATATTCAATCATATTATTTTAACTCTATGGAATGTAAAGGGTATTGATGAATTGTTTACTCGTATATACAGAGCTAAGACAAGAACAAACAATATTTTTTTTTATTCAATTTCACAAAAATTATTTTGAAAGAAAATTTTTTTCGATCAAATAGTACAAAATTGTGGAAGAAAAAAGCTTGTAAAGTTCATGCACAATGAAATCTACACAATAATTACCAATATGACAGTTTCGGAACCTCTGAATTTTTTATTTTTCACTAGCATCTAAGCAAGATAGTTTACATTCCGCTGATGGATACCAGAAGAAAAGTAAATATTTGCTCCGGCCTTCATACCATTTACAGACCAGTAACTAACTTTAAACTCCCTCACAGGTAGACTCAAGTCGGCGGTGCATTTAACGTATCATATTTGTCGAACCCTTCATGCTACATGATAATCCTGTGGTTAAAATCTCATTAGATTTTTGCTTTCGTTTCAAATATTGTTTACCCGGATACGCTCGCTCCTTTACATTTTGCCACTTAGGCACAACACCAACAATATTCGGAAAAGAGGTAAGAGCTGTCGTTCCCTTAATCTCTGTTTAAAAGGGTTAAATATTTATTTGGAATCTCAGCTTAATAAATAATATAGAAATGGGCATTTGTAATGGATTATAAAAGTTGTTTTAATGGTACTGATGATTAGTGCAACAAAGATGTATGTACATACATGTATGCACTTAAATAGATGGATTAAGGACCGACCAGTAGATATATTTTCTGCGGATTTACGAGTATATTTGTTGAAAAACCCACAAATTCTAATGTAGTTTAGCAAACATTGCATTTGACATAAATAAGAGGTCGGTACTTTTTAAAGCGTAACAAATAAATATCGGCGGAATTTCGTAAATGGATGGGTGCGTGAGCGATATGTTTGTTAGAGGAAGAATTCAAACATTTTCATATAAATATTGAAAATTATTGAATAATTTATTTTAATTTATTTTCGGTTCTTATTTTATCTGTCTGCCTACTATGATTATGGATTTTGTAATATTCATATGAAATTGATAATTCTCGTATTGTATTTGATTGTGTTGGCACAAACACATGAAGTTTAATGTTTTCAAACTCCTTAAAGGTTACTGATGAGTTGGCATACAAACAGCTAAAGCCACAACAAATAAATTTGAAAAGCTCATTATTCAAATTTCGAAGTAGCATTTTATACAAAATACAGCCAATTAATATCATCAGGTTATAATCCCTTGTATATGTACGTATCAAATTAAATAAAAAATGGCTGTATTTTAAATATATATGTTTGTATGTCAATGATAATATTTTCATCACATACGCTGCCACTGTGTCGGCATCAACTTTGTGAAGACCAAGACCAAATAGTAGGTATTGTGACTGAAAGGTATAGATAAACATTGTTCACGTGGTTAGGGTGAATAGTCACGGTCATGAGAGGTTGTGCATAATCGTGAGTGATTTTCGCCTTCAATCATGAATATGAAAAAGATTGTAAAGTGTAATTGGAATGTTAATTAGTGTAAATAATAGTGAGTGAAAATTTTCTTAAGATTTCTTCTCTACATGTCTAAAAGGCTCTTAAAATGTTGAACTTAAACTTTATGTATTTTATAAACTTTAATCTCTATGTTTCGACCACATAATTGAAATGAATTAAATAAATTAAATTAAATTAAACAAAACCAAACTGCGGGTCTCGCATAAATGAACGTAAATATTATTTGCTGGACCATTTGCTGACTACGAGTACATCTAGTTTTTACACTGTCTGCTTTTGTTTGATTTCAGATTTATTTGAAGCCAGAACGATGATCACAATGCCTACGCTTCTTCGTCTAATGATTTGTACAGAATCCATTATAAACGTTGAAATATTTCTACTCATCTATAAAATGTCTGTTGAGTGAGTGGAGTGTGTCTTCGTATGCTGGCCGGCGGTCAGTAATTGCATTAAAACATCATTAAAATAGTGTTTCTACTTTTTTTTGTTGAAACAACAATGTACAAAATTAATTTTATGTTACTTTTTCAATTTAATTTTCATCAACAGCCCAACATTTCAACAACAAACATTTTGTCGTGTGGCAAACTTATTCCACCACAATTATGAAACCACCAGCGTAAATGTTGACGCACATTTATTTCACTGTGACCACAGACGGTTGATAGAATTTATATAATTCCATGTTTATGAATGCAGTGCTTACACTGTCATTGAGATGTGTGTCGCTGGAAAAAAATATTTTCTTATGATCGTCATGATTCCCAAAAATTCCCTATAAATTGAATATAGCCCTTCTATTGTCAATGATCACTCATAAAATTCTCTATTTCTGGAACAGATGTAACCAGGCCCATATCCACCCAAAAAAACCATATACCACACTTACGTAAAAATTATTTACAAAATAGTTTGCTTAATATCCTTGATATAATAAAATTTTATTAATATAATCTTATAAATTTATTTATTGAAATTTTGACTTAAAAATATTTAATAATTTCTTACACTTAGTAAAAACTTATTGTCTTGAACAATTTGAATATAATATACCATATGTATGTATGTATGTATGATTATTACGTTTTAAACACATACGCGGCTGCGGCCACACAAGTACGCGACTACAGGTGCAGTTGGCTGCAATCGTCGCCGATACCAACATCTTAATGAGATGAGATTTGACGGAGCAATAAATATTAGTATTCTTAATACAGTAGAGTTAAGTTATAATGAACTCCACGAGACCGCGTAATCTAGTTCGTTTTAACGGGATTAAATATATTTTCCAATAAACAAAAGTAGGCATCATCGAAATATATTAGATTTATTTATTAGTTTTTCGATATGTTTGCATAAAACTTATTTTTTATTACTCTTGATTGCTTTGTCAAATAATGTTAAACAAATATTTCAACGGCAAGAAAATTTGCATAAAAGTTTAGCAAATTCTTTACTGCCAAAGTTCGTTTCAAATATTAAATTTATATAAAGATAAAATTACTTATTCAAAATACATTTATATCGCTTAAAAATCTAAAAAATCAATATATCTAGTTAAAAGATCTTCACTGCTAATGTATACATATTTAATATTTTAATTTGCTGCCCTTTATAGAGTAAAATAACTCCAAGATCTATTTTTTCACATCTTTTATTATATTGGCAGCACTGCCAGATCTGTTGGTTGTCGCTTGCGAAAATAGAAATTAGTCTAAGTTAGAGACAGCGATGACGTCGCACCGCGGTGGTATTGTAGCCATATAGCAATGATGGCTTCATAATATAAGTATGTCCTCATATACACGTGTGTATTTAACTTTTCGGAGATTGTGGTCGGCAGTCTGCTGTCGTCTATGTATTTAATATATAAGTTTGAGAAATCATATTATAAGATACAATCTTTTATTTCAGTTATAAATAAATTTAATACTTGGAAATGGTTCTCTTATTGAAATTCATAGTTTTCCTTAACTTTATTAGACTTTTCTAGAATTGAGAAAAAATTTCTTTCTAAATTCTAAGAAAAGTTTCCTAAAACTTAATTCTAATAAAACTAACTCGGCTTAAAGAGTCTATGAACTTGCAAGGAATACAAATGTATCCTTTTAGATGAAATAAGTGGTCGTATAGCAGGTTCTTAGAGTACAAGAACGTTAAAAAAAATGTTGCTGGTTAAATTCCTCCAAAAGATTAAAATAACACCGTTGCAGTGTTGCGTTACTTCTACGATGAAAAATTAATAAAATTAAAAAGATGTAATTAATTTTAGTGTAAGTTGCAAACTAAAATATTTATCAATTTAAAACTTTGCTTCGAAATTGTGTAAAACTTTCTTCTCACTTATATTAAATGCAATCCTTTTAGAAAGTAAAGTTTTTTTTTTTTTTTAAATTTAGATAAATTACTCTTTAATGTGGTTTCATACGTCAACTATTTTGCTCAAATTAAGAAAATTTTCCAAAATTTTACTTTATATGTTTGGAGTGTGCACATACACGTTCATATACGAGTATGTATCAAACAGATCGGTCTTTTAATTTATTAACTTGCGCTGTGGTATTAGATCCAATATAATATCTGCAAATTTCGAAAATCCGCTCTCGAGCAATTTACGTGACCGAAATTATATAGTCGCGCCATTATCAGGACTTGATACGAAGACGGAAAATTCGAAGTGAGTGCATGCAATTGAGTCTCCGACACCGCTTGAATGATATGTTAACTAGACATTTCGGCTTTCAGATTGGACTTAGCACATTCCACTGATTGGGCTGCAAAATTTAATTCTGGGTAGTCGCGGAAATATTTCACAGTACTACGAAAAATTTCACATATGTAGTTCCTATTAGTGATTTCTGGACTGTGTCTGTAATGTACCGCTGACTAGCATGTTTGGTTTCGAAAAAAGTTCTTGGCAACTTGTTAAAGCTTCTCAGTAACCAGGACTTACTGCACCTCTGGGCATCACAAGAAGTAGAAGTTCGTCTGAGTTTGCAACCAATATAGAGTTTTCTCTTCCTCATTCTTTAACTTTGTATGACTTGCGTTGTACAAATGATTCGTTTCATTAAAAATAAATGTTCTTGTCAAAGTGAAAAGACTTTACATCAGCCGTAATAGTCCAAAAGTCTATGTAGAGTTCACATCTAAGTATCTCTGTTGACTAGTGTGAACAGTTTTCCAACTTTATGTTTCAAACAGCCGCTGATCATTGACATGTAACGCGGGCTTTATCCATTTATAGTTTGTGTTCTTGTCCACTATTGAGTAGCTGAATGGGCCGACTGGGCAGACTGTCTGACTATTTCATACTGCACTCGTACAGCAATTTTATACATTCGTAATTTCCGTTTAATATTTAATTCAGTGTTGATTCAACTTCTTTTAAATGCATACAAACAAACAAAGATGTGATGTTGTAAGAGAAAAATACAATTTTATGGTATAGTGTGTATGTATGTATTTATTGTTATTGTAAAATACAGAATCAGTCATCGTCTTTAATGATGATGATGATGATGCTGACTGGTTACGAGTATTTGTTGCCCTCAACGTTCAATTGAGTTAATTGAAAATCGGGTCAACATGGGCCAAGATAATGAACAAACACTAATTAAGGATCATGGCACTTTAGTTTGTGCTGTTGACTGAAGCTTGTTGGTTGTGTGTTGTTGTCACAGAGAATGAATCAATGACTGACTAAATGAATTGAATGAATGAATGTATGAGATCGTAAAGTAAAGTGTTTTTGTTTTATTTTATTATTAATTTTGTGTTCTTCTAATTTGTAGCCTCTTATGGATTGTGGTCATTGTCTTGGGTTAAAGTTTAATTTCATTTAGATTCCTAGAACAATTTTGTAGCATGAACGAGTGAATGAATGAGTATGAATACAATTTCTTATACAATCGCATACATGTTCATAAATGATCAATCATTTGATTTGGTTTAATTAAAGTTGATCTTGGGCTTTTATATATGGACAATGTACGAGTATGTGTTTATCTTCCTATGCGTTTTTAATTTATATTAGAGGAAAGGATTATTTATACAGCGGACATGAGTTTCAGCACAATGTTGGTTCATTTATGGCATGACCTCTTATTTCCTGTTTTGCAACACTTTAGAGAGACATTTTTAAATTGTGCTTGTTTATTTATATTGGCGTACGTGCTGCCCCAATTAATATTTCTACCAGAGAATTAAGTTTTCAGTGAGTCTGCAGTTGATTGAAACTAACTTGTAACTTGTAGCATCACTACTGCAAGTAGTTATGCCAACAAGTGGTCAGAGCAAGATTCAGGTATCTCTGTGGTCTCTGTAGTGTTGCATCCACACCTTTCCAAGCACAATAAAAAAACTCTCCAAAGTCGATAATTAAGTAAACATCATTCCCAAATGGAGTCCTACATTTTAAGCCTTAGTTATGTCCAGTTCACAATTCTTAAAACGAAGTCCAAAATTATATACATATTGTACACCTAATCCTGTCTTTACGCGGCAGATACATTCCAGAGGACACCGTACAGGAAAAAGGGCCATTATTTAGGGGAAAGTATTAATTTGATTAAAGAACCTTGTAGGTTGTACTAATAATTGACAATTCTGCGAAACGGACAAAAATTTTTGTTTCTTTTTCTTCACACATTGTAGCTTTTATTCAATTTTGTGATGTAAGAAATAAAACCAAAACAAATGCAGGTATTTATACTCTCATATTACATACATAATTTGTGAATCTCTTAACTATAAAATATAAAAAAATGAATTGCCTCCTCTTTTAATATATAAAAACTCTTTGAGAGTTGTTTAAAGTATATGACAGCAGATGTGCACATACATAAACTGCAAATTCCTTAAATAAATGTTTGTCCGTGTAAATAATGTGTAAAAATCTTAAATCTTAATTTTTTGTTTGTTTTTTTTTACGAGTACCTATTTGATTTTCGCCTTTAGAGATGCTACATACTTGCCTCTTTCTCTAAGTAGGTTAATCAGCTGATTTGAGCGTTTTTCTTACTTCAAAGTCTGTATACTTTATGGCGGTTCAGCCGTCTAAAACATATGAGAAGTTCACATATATAAACACACACATATACATAATTGCCAAGGAACAACAACGAGTCACTGATTAGTACAACGCAATCAAGCCCCTTCGTGTTTTTCTTGCGAGTTTTTCTTTATTTTCAACCCAGTTGCTTTTGGCAATAGAAATCTTCATTACACAAACAAATTTTAATAATATTTTGTTTGTTGTAAAACAGCGACGACCTGCATAAATAAACCTTGCTTATGCGCAACTTTTTCATACAAATTTGATATCAAAACTTTCATGAGTATAACCGTTAGTATTATCTTGTGTACAGAGATGTTGCATGCGAGTACTTTGACAGGGATGTCATTGTCATTCTCTAATACCGATATGATCGCTACTGAGAGTCATAGATATAGAATTGATTTTCTTAAATCGGATTAAAATCAGCAACTTCCCACCGACTCTTTAAGAATGACATACATAATTTTTCACTGGGATAGCACTGAAATATATAGATGAAATATCAGTTGAAATCATATATTAAGGTATTTGTTTTTTCGTGTAATAGAAATAAATAAATTTTTAAAGTATTTTTTATTATTAAAATTTTTGCAAAATGCATAGAAAAAATCAAAAGTTTGTTGTGGCTTTAGCTCTTCATATGCCGACATTTCAGTGGTTGCTAAAACCAAATCGTCAGTGAAGTTTAAGCAGTTTGAAAACATTCAACCTCGGCATATGAAGAGGCTACAGCCACAATAAACTTTTGATTTTTTCTATGCATTTTGCAAAAGCTCTAATTGTTTCTAACGATTAGTTGGGGAGAATATCCCGAATAATGAATTTCAATATTAAGTATTAATATTATTGTTTAAATTTCATACTTTACGATCTCAAAGAGAATTCTGAAGTCAAATCGAATATATTATAATTATGATTTAATTTTTCCACATTTTTTCAAACTATACTGGTTAAAATGAAATTTGTTTGGCCAGCTCAAGTTCGATTACTGAACTTGTCAATTCAGATTAGTGATTCTCTAAAAGAAGGAGAAGCCATCTTTACACTGTCAGAATGCAATTATGTTGTTGTTATTGTTATGTTGATATTAAATTATACCATTATAATCCTTTAATCTACAGCACATTTGTTCGTCTTGATTGATCAGACATCTATGTACAATATTTATTGAAATTCTTATGTACCCATATACACGTATGTAAGCAGCTTCTACCGAAAGGTTTAGGGTATAAATATTTTTGCAATATTTTACGGCCACAGTGTAAATACAAGTGCAAATACTCGTATTTATATGCAAAGATACAAAAATAAAAATAGTTTGGCAGACAAGATGAAACATCAATCGCAACAGTTTGTTGTTTACGAAGATGTAAGATGTTTCTAAAATATTTCTTTTTTCATTTAATTTACACATGAACGCATTATGTATGGACTTAACACATTTTTGCAATTAAAGAATCTTGGATTACAACCGAATTAGGATTTAAATTAAAACAATCCACTTACACTGATCATGGCATTGTGTTTGAGATTTTTTAACCATCTCATTTTTTTCATTTTAGGTATGTAACTGAGTCATCAGTTTAGGCAGTTGGTTTGAAGGTATTGTTTATTTTATTAAATGAATTAGATAGAGTAGAAGGAAGGATATACAGAAATCTGGTTAACACAGGCTTCTTAATACAATTGTAGATTGTGGCAAAAATATTCTAGTTTCTCTTCCTACTTCTTTCCAGCTCATTGTTTTATCAATCCTCTTTGTTAAATTAAGATCCTTTGCCATTCTTTTGGGCATTAAAATAACTACACACAACAATTGCTGATAGAGATACGTCTATGCATCTTCTATTGGCGTGCGCTCTTTTTTGCAATTTTACCAATGTTTAATAAAAAGTAACATTAAATAGATAAATGTGTACGAAAATGTGCATGAGTGAATTGCATTGAGAGTATTTCCATTAAGTGATCTGGTTTGAGGCCTTTGTCTTTTGCACCAGATTTGAGGATTATCCGCTCTAGTCTTCTAACCTACTTTAACCTACATACCATTCCTTGCCGCATAAATACCTCTACCCCTAAAGCTATTCAACTACTACTGCAACAGCTACTCCGCTTCGTTGAAACAACAAAAATGCAAGAACATTTTTTGCAACGCTTCGTCCATGGGTATGAATGTGGTTTAATATCTGATCTGATTTGTATTGAAATTCAACTTATGGGCTTAAACGAATTTGTACAATTTGTTAAAATAACAAGCAATACAATTACTTCATCATCACCATTTGCAAGGGAAAAACAATAACAAGTTCGTTAAATATCCTTAAAAGCACATACACACACACACACAGAAAAACTCACATAAGTATTGGGTGGTCCAAATACAAGTATATTTATAAAAATTAAATGAGTTGTGATGAAATGGTGATAATCTGTGTGACATGGTGCGCCATGCTGCTGAAATAATGGGTTGTTGGTTATTATAGCGCTCGCCGGTGACTGAAATGACGTTTCCAGTAGCATTTTAGAAAAAATGTGCCATGTCACATGACATTTAGAAGTTCTGATTCCTAAATGCGAGAGTTTTGTTCGTTTACAAGTCGCCGAGAATGAAAATTCTCCTCGTAATAAAAGATGATTCAAATTTCGTTGTCCGATCTCTTTACGTTGTTTAATCATAAAGTGACTCATTTTGGTCGGCGGACTTATAATACTGACTGATAGTCTAAATTTTTGATAGAATAAAATCTACAAATGTTAAAGTAACATGCGATTTAAGGAGATACTTGTATTTGGATCACTCGTTTCATGAAGTTGAGTAGAGAGCGAGAAAGTGAGTTCACTCGTTCGTTCATTAAGATTGTAAGTAGCAAATGAGTTAAGCAGGAACGGTAGTACTTAATTGTAGTCACAGGAATAAGTTACTTATCCTATTTCCAGGGTTAAGTGCAGGGATTACAATGTCGAAAGAGCATCGCCCAACTAAGCCTGAAAAGTCTATTATTCAAAACATTCAAATATTTTATTAAATAAACTCCTTGCGACGTTTGCTGATACACATAAACATGTTCAATTCATACAGATGCCAGTTTCACTCACTCAGCTTTTCATTTGTTTATCATCTTATCATCTTACCATCTTCTCGTTCTATATTAACAAAATCCTTTGAAGTTTTAATAGTTTTACTTCATTTCCCTTTTTCAAGATTGTGAAAATCGTTCCAGTTTTAATTTCCTTAATGTTTAATCCTTAGAATTTATGTTGCTACAAAATAAAATGTGTTTTACGATATACTCTGTATTGAATAATGAAAGAGTTTTTAAGCCCGGAGATTTTTTTAACTTTTCAGACGATGTTTTAGAGGTACCGGACCTACAGAGCCATTCGTAGTAAAACATTCGTTTACGTGACTTTTTCAAACGAAGTTCATATAAATATATATTTAGGTCAATAAATAAATATGTATTTAGGTATATTCTCCTCCAAGATAATCATGTTAATTGTTTTGGTATAGAGTTAAAAGTAAGTATGACAGCAGAAATCCTTGGTTAAAAGCATAGCAGGTTTTAAAATATATAGAGAACTTATCTGCTGTCCACAGACAGCCTGGCCTTCGTAGACTAGTAGGTAGAGTAATAGACTGGTAGTGCGAAGGTCGCAAGGTTCGAATCCTGCCGCAGAACTCTGGCAGTTTGTGTTTGATAATTAAAGGGAGCGCACAACAAGCCTTCACTGGCTAAAGTGTATGTGGTATGACATGGGCTATCATACCCCTCCAATCAACCTAACCTAACCTAACCTATTTGCTGTCCATAGTGCAGATTTTTGTTCTGCTGTATAAGTATGTAAATTTTGTGAAAAATTATATTTTCGAAGACATTTCCATCGCTTCTTCACCAGTAAGTGCAAATACAACTCTCCCATTACTCAATGTCAAAACACAGCAGACTACAATGAGATACAAGGATACACATATAAAAGTCAGACACCAATTTTTTATGCATATATGAGAGGAAATGAATTAACTTGTTTCATTCTGTGCATTGTGCTGGAACTAGGAAAATAGGATGTGGTAAGGAGGACAGCGAGAGTAGTGCTTGTGGACATTAGATTTGAACCTCTCAACGTCGGGTATGGCAAGAGAGACACCTGCAGGGAGCTCGTTCCACATACGAGCCGCTCGATTGATTTCATTATGATTTTTAACTGAATTCAAAAAATGGAGAAGTTCATAAAATCAAAATCATTGAGCATGATTTTTTTTCATTTGCACAGATTTTGAAAATTTCTTTTTTTATATGAAAGGGATACGTGATCCCTTTTTAACCAACATGGGATATTATCAGGCTAATGATAACCACAGCTAACTATAAAAGTGAAAGTCCTCAAAGTTGATAAACTCCGGAGGTGGTCACTTTTTGACCTATATCTGAATATAGAGAGGGTGCTTCCTATAACAACTTCAAAAATAATCCCTAAAAAGTTTAAAATAAAAAATATTCTCTAAAAAGTTCAAAATGCATGAAAAATACTAGTATATACTAGTATATACGCTCGCAAATGTGTTACCCACGAAAATCTTTAATATCTCCAGATTTGGTTAGATTTAATTTTTTCGACCATATGCTACCAGTTTTGGAACAAACACCATCTTACAGAGGAATACGATTATATGACCTGCTGCTATTTTGAGGAGATTTCTAAAAAAATAATACTCTCATTTAATTTAAATTTCATTAAAAAAATTTCAGAAAAAAATATGAATGAGAGACTTATTAGTAACAGAGAGAGTCACAGTGTAATGATGACACCCAAAGATAATTTCGGTTCAAAATAAAAATTGGTGCCGAAGTTGGAACAATTTTAATTTGAAACTTCATTTCTGATTTTGCACGTGAAAAGTATTTTTTTTTTCAAATTCAAAATATTTAAGAATAAAACAATTTCAAAATAATCACTCTTTTTAATATTTTTCCAAAATGGCAACTCTGGACAAAAATATCGGTGAAATTCTATGATAGTAGATATTAATGTGTGTAAAAATATTTTTTGTATGATGTTTATACCTGATTCACACACGTCAAGTTTTCTTGCTCAAGCTTCAATTCAGCTGGGAGAAAGATGGAGACATTATATGTTCCTTTTTCTATCTCTCTACCACCTGAATTTGAAACTTGAGCAAGAAAACTTGACGTGTGTGAATCAGGTATAAACATCATACAAAAAATATTTTTACACACATTAATATCTACTATCATAGAATTTCACGTGAAATGCCTTACATACAAGCGGCCTTGACATGTTAACTTCAATTTCAAATAAATTTTATATATGTAGAATGAAGACTAAAGTTAATTTGCCTTGCAATTAATTGTAGAATGGAATTGAATTGACATGAAACCAATCGTTTGGGAAAAAAATAAAATCAAACTTCTGTACAGGCATTACGAAGCTTAAAGCGGACTGACTCATGGCACTTAAAATGCATTTTCTGGCAGAAGATTTTATTTAACCAAAAGAAAAATTTATTTATAAAAGAAACAAGATTTCATTTTATTGAATTATGGAAAGCTTTTTTTTTGTAAATTATGTGACTTTCATCTGAAATTAATATGACTTATTTCTTAATTATTCTCTTTTACACTCCATTAAAAATGTATAATTAATATTTAAAAAAAAAACAACTTGTTTGAACAAAAGTCAAGATTTTCCTTTTGCTTTTATTACAACATTCCTTCTTTTAATAGAAAAACAGAAAACCAAAATATTTTACAAGTCCATTCATTTGCCGCTTGTGTCACATATTGTACATTAATGATGAAAATAATAATTATTTATTACGATCCTTAAGAAAAATTAGTTGAAACAAGTTGAAAACATTGGATCAAAGAACAAATGCCGTCTCAGGCCAAGTTCACAACATAATTTTCTTTTTAGATTTTCTAATAGAGACATCATTAGAAATGAAGATACTCGTACACATCTACTAGTACATGTGCATGAGAAGCAGAAATGCAATCTCTTAGATAAAATACCTCCTGATGATGTGCTGCTCTTTTTTTATATTTAAAATGCTTTTCTTTTTGTTGAAAGTTGGTCAGAACAAAGCGTTAAAGAGAGAAATTCATTAATTTTTTTGAAAAATTAAATAAATGTCTCTATTAAAGAAAAATGGAAATAGTTTTGTTTGCTTGCCGATTGCATTCAAAATACCTGTGACTGCTTGGAACCAGAGATCCTGTGGTGCCAGAGGAGAAACATGTTTTTGAAAGTAAAGATTTCAAGTTGAGCTGCATGAATTATAATGATTTCTATTTCAAACACCCAAAAGAAAGAAAAAATAACAAGCGGAATGTAAGAAAGATAATGCTCGTACTACTGCTGTGAGAGTGAACCTTTCAGATTTATTTTCTTTATTTACTTTTGTTTTTGTATCTTTGGAATACATTTGTCACAACATATGTTTTTTTTTTCTTGAGTCTGTATTGTAGATGTATTTGTTACTGGGGTTCAATTGATCGTGCCGACAAACGTGTGGACCATAATTAAGACATTTCCAGGCATTATTAGCTTAAGAGAAATACTTTCGAACACATATTTTTGGCTGCTATTGACAAATCGATTTTTCGGATTTTATGAATCAAGAAACCCAAGACTCTGCAGCAACCGACGGACAATGTTGATAAATGAGTCGGTCATTTGTAGAAAGAACAAAACACCTTTTCTAAATTTTATTTCTTGTTTTGGATATTTATTAAATAGTTAAAAAAAAACAAACATACAATAAATAACTTTTTTTATAAAACAAGTTTATTGGTGTCGTAAAATTGAAGGCTTGGCCTTTTTTAATTCTATGCAACCATTAGATAAGTGCTACAACCAACTGATAACCTTCTATAATTGATACGTCAATGGTTTCTTCAACTGAATATTTGAAAAAATCACTGGCTGATTCAGTTCCTTCCGCAGAAAGTGTCTTCGTTTGCCGCCTGATAACTTGCACGTTAAAGTCCTTTCCGTACTCGAAACGCGTTGACGTCTACGAGTTGATACATAAAACGCTAAGCGTGGCTTTTGGCTTGAAATATTTAGCTGGCTGGGAATTTGCCTAGGAGTTGCATGCGATGGAAAAGTTCAGCAGTGACAGGCAAGGCAGAGGGATACATGGGATTGGCGGCGGGCATATTCATTTGATTGAAGACGCTCATGGAATGATTGGCTGCAGTGGGATATGTGGCAGGATTATAAGCTGCATTCATGCGTTGATAAATGGCAGCAGCGGTAGCAGCATTGGCATAGCTGTGGTTAAATGGCATTACTGGAGCGTAGGGACTGGCAGCTGGACCATAACGTCCCATCATGGGTGAGAAAATAGCCTGTCTGTAGGCAGCAAGACGAGCTCGATTGGCTCCAGGATTTTTTCTGCGTAACTTGCCAGTGGTCTCACCTATAAACACTTCTTCGGCACTGGGGTCCAGAATCCAGTAGTTACCCTTGCCAGGATCATCGTAGCTGCGTGGTATTTTGGTGAAGCATTTGTTAAGGCTCAAATTATGGCGTATAGAATTCTGCCAGCCACGTTTGTTCATCTTGAAGTAGGGAAAACGATTGATCAAGTACTGATAAATACCGTTCAGCGTCAAACGTTGTTCAGGGCTGTCTTGTATGGCCATCATGATCAAGGCGTTGTAGCTGTAGGAAGGTTTCTTGTCATCACCTTCACCTTCGGACTTGACTTTGTCATCGTCACTGTCGCAACTCTGATCATCTTCCAGTTTATCTTCGCCGGAAGATAGAGATTCGGCGGCACTGCTCATGGGTGTACTGGTGCGGCTGGGATTATCAAACTCCTCCGATAATTCCCCATCGGAAGCATAGAAGGATTTAGTATCCGGTTCTTGTTTGATGCAAGTTAAAGCTGTTGCCATCTCGAACCCTTGTTTAGGTTGGTTTTGTTGTGATGAGTTTTTCGATAAAATTGCATCAATAGAGAAGTTGCTTTTGAATTCCATATTGTTAACACTTTTAACCATTGTCTTCCACTTTTAATAATTTGAAGCTGTTATTAATTTTTACAATTATATCTAATCTTTACTCAAAGTCTGCACCAGATAAGATATTTCTTCTACAAAGCACAAGTGAATACTGTGGCAAAATGAGCAGAGAGTAGAGTATTTATACCCCTGAAACTCTTTATTCTCTCAGCAGGACAAGTCTACACAGCAGAAGCACAATAGAGAGATACAATCCACGGCCAGAGCGTTCGAGGCAACAACAACCACTAAACGGTAAATTTGTAGGTAGCGTTGTTTTGTAAATGTTTACGATGAGTTGTTTAGCTATGTATATGCCTCAGTTGGCATCTGTGTAAGATTATAGCTCCTCCCTTTTAGTTTGTATAGCTATGTATGTTGTTGTTGTTTTTTGATATTATTTTCCTGAATGTGGTTCTTGTTTGTGTGTGGTTTTATGTGTTTGTTTTACTTGTAGCTTCCACAATATTTATATTGCAGTAAATGGAGAATTATTTCTTGTTTGGGGTAAAGGTATGTGTACAGTGTACACTGTACACACATATATACATACATACGTATTTGATGTTGTTGTTAAAGTTGGTTAAATATCTGTAGCAAATTGTTGTTGTTGAGTCGGGTCTCTTTTTCAATACGCATGATTGTTTGAGAAACAGATTTTTAAATATACCCATTTTCATTATTGATTTTCATTCGTTTTAATTTTATTTCATTTGTAGATTTTGTGTTTTTGTTTTTTACGGTTGTTGTTCTTATTTTGTCAGTGTTTATTTTGGATTTTGTTGCTTCGGCGTCAAAATATCTATTAGCATTAATCTAAACAGGGTTGATTTGTGTCCGGCCCTATTTAAATCCCTGCATGCAGAAATTTTTCAAACACATGCACAGTGTAGGTATTTAAAATGTGTTTAACTTCTGCTATTACAATTGTATCGTTTAATAGAATTTTCTGTTGAGGGAGGACTGTTGGGATTCATTTTATAAATGGTTTAATATAAAACTTACATATCTATGTATGCATATATGAAGCTACTCACCGCCAGGATTCCGACTTACGTGGAAATGCATATGTAACTTATATATAAGTATATATATATATATATATATATATATATATATATATATATATATATATATATATATATATATATATGTATATATATATATATATATATATATATATATATATATATATATATGTATATATATATATATATATATATATATATATATATATATATATATATATATGTATATATATGTATATACATATATATATATATATATATATATATATATATATATATATATATATATATATATATATATATTAGTTAATGGCCATGGTAATAAGCTAATGTTTTCGCAGCTCTTGGCGCATATTTTATAATTTTTAAGCTCCCAGGTATATATGTACATATATTTCATCAATATATCAATAAGTTTCAGTCGGTCAAACTTGACTCTCCTGTTCCCAATACATCATTAATAGTCATGGAGGCTAACTAGCTAATCAGCATGGAATGAAATGATTGTACGGTGCAAGGTTCAATCCGAAACATATTTAGATCAAAATGCAGTGTGAGATCGATTAATGCAACTAGTAGAAATTTTAGCAGTAGCGAAAATCACCCGAGTCACTAATTTGATTGGGGCAATTTGTCGTGTGTAATATTTATTTCTCCTCCAGATATGCATTTATCATATTCAATAAGAAAAATTCAATTAAAGTTCTATATAAAATGTTTAATAATGTGGCCATTCAGGTTCTCTAAGACAAAGTGCGCTAACAGAGTCGACAACGTGAATAATTTGTGCATTACAATAATCGAGAGGTTGCGTCGATCGAGTATTACCTTGATCGAGGTTGTGCTGCACTTCTAAAAGATGTGTGATTTTTGACCGTCATACGCTAGTTGCCTGCTGCAAGACTGATTTTTATAGAAACATCGGAAAAAACTTCGAACTTTTCCTTTCCTCTCTTCTCTCGATCCCAAAAATCAGTTTTCTAGAGCATGCCTACAGCCTCTGAGAACGAAGAAGAAAATAAGAAAAACATTCTGGGAATGATAAATTTCTTCTCCCATGCCAAAAGATTCAGACTTGTTGCATGGTATCCTCCTTACACGAGTAGGCATACATTATAAGGAGCCAAAGTGCATGAAAGGTTTTAGCAATAATTCAGGTACTATCAACAAAGTTCAATTTCCACTTTCACAAGTCAGTCGAGCGTGTAGCTCAACAATTTTACATGGTCAATAAAAATAAATCCGAGTATGCACATTGGAACAAACACTATGTATGTATGTACATGCATACATCCATGTTTTTATGTAAATTCGGTCCAACTTAATACTTGCAGTAGCCGCCCTAAATGTGCCTGACACCATTTACCTGAAAGATTGACCTGTTCTATCCAAAAGTATTGGTTTGTCAGCCTCACTTCAAAACTTAATCGGCCAGACTTAAGCAGAAATATTTTAGAATATCTGAGATACAATCTGAACATTATATTGAAGGGAAGTTACTAAGTAGTTGGTGTTATTGCGCAAGCGTAAATAAATAAATTAAACAGACAAAATTTAAAGAAACCACAACATATTTTTATTTTGTTTGAAAAAATTTTAATTACAATGGAAAAATATGTGTTCACGTGTGAGAAAAAAGAGCTTCACAGCTCATATTTGAATGGATGGTATGAAATCATACTAATTTTTTACATGTAAGTCCCCAATATGAAGAACAACATGCAAGAAGATACTAGAATTTCTTAAATTAAACAACAATTTGAAGCAATGAAAAATAAACATGAAATATTCGATATTGAAAAAAACATCAATTAAATTTTACAAAAACTGTTTTTCGTTTAAGAAATTTCTAAAATAAACAGACACTTCTTCTTCAAGTCCATAAACACAAATGCTTTTCACGTGGCCACACAAGATTTTTCCTTCAAAAAGTATAAGAATAATATTCATCTGGTAAGTTTTTGAAGCAATCTTCATTTTTTGTAGTCTATAGTTATTTAGCGCCCACTTCGTTATTGTGAGGAAGAAATTTTCCGAAAAAATTATTACTTTTTAAAGGAATTAATCAGACTATGGCACAAAAGTGAACGGGAGAAATATACAGGAGTTGTCATACAGCAACTCTTGTTTGTCGTGGTCCACAGAGTATGAACAGCTGTAATCGTGAAATTTCAACTTGGAAAAATTATAACTTTGTTGTCTTTAAAGATATTTTTAAAATTTGGTGTAAAACGAGATCTTGAAATGACGGGATTATTGAAAATAAAATGACACGATTTCCATACATTTGCTGGTCACAGTCTCTGTATATTCATGACTTCGTTGGAAGCTCATTTTTTGCCGAGTTCTTACGGAAGACTTTTTCTCTTTTCCTCAAATTTTCTTTTAGGTGCAAATTTGGGGGGTATAACTTTTTTTAAGAAAAATTTGAACGGAGCAATGTTTATGTTTGGGGATTTTTCTCTTTGGTTGAATGTCACAATAAATAGATATTACAAAATCTTATATCTGATCAATTTGAAGACTTAGGAAATGTCATGATTTAATACTAATTTTATCCGACAACATTATATATGTTACGTACCAAGAAGAATATTCAATTGGAATAAAATAAAAATATTTTGGCTTTTGCATTAAAACAAATCAGATGCTTTTGCATTTATTTAGTAAGAAAATTGGAATTGATTGCAACTAACCTATTTAAAATAAAAAAGAGGATAAAAACAAAAATACGTTGAATCTAGGTTTTATAATTTTTTTTAATAGAATGCCCTGAGAACACTGTCTGACGTATGCGTTTACTTCGTACCGTTGCACTATGTGGCTGGGGTAGTGAGCTCGTTAGCTTTTAAACGTGGTATCAAGAAACGACATTCCCCAATTCAAGGCCTACTCGTCCAAGCTGAGAAGAATATCTCAAATTGAGTGAAAAATAAAATCTTATCAGGATACTTCCCTTCATATGTATATGTGTGCACATTACAATGTGTAATATACTCCGTGATGAATAACATTTGAAGTACTTCCATTTTATCTTAACATTATGAATCTGACATAAGATCTAATGAATGGGAATCATAAAAAGAACATATTGCAATGACAAGCCCATAATTAACATTCGAGTGCGCATTACTTCCGGGTGGCCATTTCTGGACCATATTGATTTCATTAGAGGTTCTTTTTGCAAGGATATTATGGTACAGTGGGTAAAAATATTAGTATTCGCAAATTAACTTAAACATAAAAAATTATGGTACGCTACACAATAAGATTTATTTTATTTTCTTCTTTGTTTATTTCGGTTAATACGGTTTGGACACTTTGGTGTCTGAGAAATTTGATATACTTCCCATAACGCACTTCAAAGGTGAAAGAGGTAATGAGTATTGGTGTACTTAAATATTGTTGCTGCTGTTTCTTCTGTTGTTGTTATTTTATATATATTTACCCGCAACTACCAATGATTTCTATACGCCACATTGTCATCATTTGTATGACATGGTGTTTGACATGCAAGATTTAACTTGAATATCAGCACAATAATTTTGATGAAGGCGTGTTCGCTGTTGTCGGCCAAAAAGTAAACAACTACAAGCACAACTGTATAAAATTACAGATACACATTCATAGTTATAAATTTACATGAATGAATGGATGTATGAAACTGCGGTGGGAGAGGTTAAACGGGTATTGGAGTCAAATACATGCAAAAAATACGTTGTCTGGTTCCAGTCGTTTGAGCATTTGGGGTTTTTCGTTTGATTGCCTTAACATTGTTTGTTGCTAATGTTGCTGTTACAATTGTTGTGCATATTAATTTACAATGGTTGGTGTGATTTGTTTTCATCTTAATTTTCTCTGTTTTCACTTCCTCGTGTTCAAAAGTCGGTTAATTACAAAAACATAAGCACACACATACGCACTTGTATACATGTGAACGTTCATTTGTTGGCTCTCATACGCATCTGTTTTGTTTTTGTTGGTTGACTGTTAAGTTGTAGACAAACACTTGATACAATTTCATTGGGGCGTTTAAACAACAACACCGATTGAACACATTAACATTCTAGTTCTTGGATGTGCTTCTTTAACCACTCGCACTGTTACTTATGGAATATGAGGAGTTCCCCTGCGTGTATTAAGTTGTTCTGTGTAGCAAAAGTACTTGCATTTTCATTTCATGCTCGTTTGAGTTTAGGACGAATTTGACAGACGAGTGGAAACTGAAGAAAAAACAATTTTCTCAAATTTCATCTCGAGAAGTTAAAAAAATACTTCAAATGATTTAATGCCGCTTTGTTTTGTTTTATATGATGTTTAACACAAAATGTTTGATAATACAGAGAAGAAACAATTATTGATTTGACAACATGATTCCGGCGATTCCGAGATTGAAATAGAAGCGACAAGCGATTTAAATATTAAGAAAAGACTACAAGATTATAAAATTTACTTGACTTTGTCTTATAAAAATACACCATGACGGTCAAAGAATATGTGGAGACGCACGATTGAAATTAAATTTTGTAATATGTATTTTAAAATTATTTATCCTTTCAAAAGAAGTATGTATGTACATATGTCTTTGGAATAAGTATAAGTATTATGCTTGACTGCATTACCTCCGTAATATGAAAATTGCACAAGTGTAAAAAAATACTCTCAAAATTTTTTTAAAAGGACAGGAAAAACCAACTTTTTACAATATGCGTTATTTTTTCCTAAAAAATCATTACCCTGGAGATATTGTGTATAGGAAATTCATTTAGAGTATTAAAAATTTTTCTAAAACACTAAACTGACCTATTTTGCTGACGCAGGATATTTTGATACTCACAAAATGTTTAATATAACATCGAATACGTGTACTTATATTGTCATTGAGATGGCAAGCAGAATGGCGAGCGTATAAGTATGCAACAAAAACAATTTTCACACATTTATTTGAAACCTTGGAATCTATGGTATTCAGGTTATTGATCCCTCAGTGGTGAATTTTCGGCCAATACCAGGGAACTGAAAATAATTATCATCTAAAAAGACCAAATACCAGAAACTACTAAGGAGCAAAATCAACCGTAATATTTGTATGGGTTATAAACTAGATTTATAAGAATTTCTAAAAATTTATTTATATTATATATTTTTTAATTCTTCTGTTAATTTTATGCCGAAATAATTGTTGCCTTTTGATTTTTATTTTATGAAGTTATTTTTTTCCAAAAAAATTTTGCATTGCTGATTAATTTATTTTGGAGCAGAAGAAATCATGTCAATAATTGATTTTTATGTATTTGAAGAAAAATCAAAATAATTATCCGATATTATTATTCATCAGGTATATCCGTTCGGATCTCGATTTGTGACTATTAAATCGCAATAAATACTCAATATTATGATTTTTTTTTTTTTTTGAAAATTTCAATGCGCTACAAAATATGTAATAATGAAAAAAATTAAAAACTATAAGTATTTTTGGAGAAAAACAAGAATTATTTTTACAAAATTAAATTAAAATTAAAAAATAGCTTTTTTTATTGAGATTAAATAATATTTGTATTGCGCTACTTTACCTCTGCTCTTATGATTTAAACCAAAAAATCCTGTCTTGCCCCCATTTAGAAAATTTTGATTCCTCCGTTGAGTAATTTACTTCATTTGACGGACGTAAAGTACCTGATGCTCGAATTTCAATTGAATAAAAATATCGTTTGTTCGAATGTAATTAACGTACATCGCTTTCATTCTGCTTATGCCACAAAAGCAACTGTATATTTTATTAAAAAGCTGAATCAACAATCAAGTACTAGATGCAATATCATTGTTGTTGTTTTCAGTTTACGATCAAAAACCAAATCGATCCTGTATTCTAGATGATGGTGCCACGATAATGATTTTCCCAATTTGTTGCTATTGTGAAAAATAAATATTCATTAAAGCATCCTATCAATCAATCACTACTTTTGTATTTTAATATTTTTTCTTATTTTTAAGGAATATTATCTATCCACTTTGGAAATTATGCAAGATATTTGCTCCCGAAAAATCAAAATGTTTTTCGAACAAAAATCGTTCAAATTGATAAAACTGAAATGCAATTTATTACTCATTATTCAACATTTGGTACAAAATTTGCCCATGAGACAACAGTCTTTATAAACAAAATTAACAAGATTTTGTATAACGAAGTGTTGCACAAATCATGATCACCTATGAGGACTTATAGGATATTGTGTCATGTATTAGAAGTTTCATTTAATAAAACATGTTGGAAAGGGAGCTACACTTGCTATGTGGTTGGTTTAGCTCTATGATGATGAGTACGCAAACACCAAATGTAATTGACTTTTTCATTCTAAGCCAAGATGCAACAACAGCAATTAATTTATTTTACATCAAGTCTGGGATATTCAATCTAATCTGACGAATTTAGGAACTTTTATTTATCAATTTTATAATGTTGTGACATACATGCAATTATCTTTTATTTATATTAAATTCTTGAGATTATCTCTCAATACTTCTTCTGCAGAAGGAGTTTTTTTTTAAATAACAAAATGGCACTGACCATTCTAAAGTTAAGCCTGACATTATAAAACTTAAAAGTCGGCAATATCTCAAAGTAAGTGGAGCTATAGTGAACTTTGTCTGGAAACAATGACGACTTATTGCGAGATTTTGAAAAGATCTATACAAGTAACAATCCGCACACAAATTGATTTGAGAGTTTCCTGATGACTTAATTGTTTAATTTTCTTCGTTTATTTTCCTTCAGGCTCATCGCATGGAAAAAGAAACCCAAAGATCTAAAATTAAGAAACATTTAACATATTGTGGAAATGTAATAAAAAATATGCCCTGTCAGCAGTAGCTGCTAAGGAGGTTGCCAAAAAAAAAACAACAGAAAATTCTAAAAAAGTAGTAAAAGGACTCTTGTCGGCAACATGAATCAAAGGCAAGGCGGCAAAGGAACAATCACATTAATGCTTGACACAGAGTAAGTTAAAGATTAAGTTGTAGAAATGTGTCCGCCTCCTTTTTTTAACCAAAGAACGTTTCTTTTTTTATAGTTTAATTGAGAGAACTAGAAGGAAAATCCAACAAAATTTGCCAAACTAAGTAGTGTAATGATGACTTTAAATATGCTTTTCCTTTGTTGTTGTGAAAGGAAAGAAGGAAGTCAAAGAAGCCGACACGGCCAGCAGGTCTTTTTACTAGGCCAAAGAAATACTCTTCTACCGCAATTTGAAACTGTGTGTGTACGATAGAGTATTGCCTGTTTTGTACATATTTGCCCATTGTATGGCAACATGAAGGGCGAATTATGACGAGATTCGACAAAACTAATTGATTTAAAACACTATAATCGTCTCGTCAGTTTAACAACAGAAAAACACACAGAATGCAAAGCAGTCTCTTAATCCCTTTTTTTATCCCAACCACTGTGGTCTTCGATTATGTTGTACTTATACGTATGTATGTCGAGATAGAGATGTAGAGAGTCAGTGGGTGTAAGCAAATGCACGCCTGAAAACAAGGAGATTTTTCGCATCTGCCATTATGGTTTCATAGGCAACCACATTTATCTACACCTCTTCTCCTATCCGTTCATAAAACGCATTTAATACGGAAATTTATCTTCGGCCTCTAAATGAAGCAAATCATTAAATCATAAACGAATTTCTTTAAGAACAAAATTAGTTTTTCATTTTACTATTTTGCACAACGTAAACGAGTATCGTTCCATGTTGAGAAAAACGACAATGTCAAATAACTGTGTAATACCACATTAGCTTGGCCAGAAAACAATAATATCTCTGCTTCAAACTCCAACTTGGCTCAAGAAGATAGTGAGGAAAAAACGATCTTCACCAAAGCATACGTTTCTCATAATCCAACCACTGAGAACGGCCATTCTGCGACCGAATTGTGGTGGTTAGTTCCACTGTAGGAGTTCATTCACAGCAATTATTGCTCATAATGTTAGTCATTTCCCATTGTGTCCTTAACACAAACAAGAACAACAACAGCATAATAATATGCTAAATAATTTTATTTCAAAAGTTCCTTTTACAGTTTTGTGCGAGTGTGAGTGTTTTTTTTTGTCTGCACGATCGTTCTTTTGGCACCGCATGCATCACGCCATAACTGTGGTGTGCATTTCATTAAATTTGCTGCGGTTGAAATTGTATTCGTTCTAACTTTTACGATATGCTTTCAAAACAGCCTTTCAAACACTATTCAAATGTCTAACTACGTTTGTTCATTGCCTTTTGGTCCGAATCTCATAATCTTAACAATGAATGCTACTTATGATTTTACGATGTTTAAGGTCGTTATTAGAAAAAATTTTTTTTTATTATTTTAACACGTTGATTTCAAGAATGAAAGTTACGAGTACGAGTCGCCTTTTACTGTGAAAATCTTTAAGCGAACGGATGGAATTAAGAGTCATAAAATTAAATTTATTGTCATCTGTTCTATTTCAATCTATTGCTGTTGCTGTGAGTTTTTAATCGTGTCGAAAGATTTTAAATAATTTATTTAGAAGGATGATTTTACCCGTTCTCCATCATTTTAACATGATTTGCACGACTTAATCTAACTTTTTTTATGCGGCCCACACATACATATTTTCATTCCATATATTTTATATGCTTTCATTTCATTATTTTTACATTTGTTTACCTATTTCACTAAGAAGGGATGAACAAGAAATAGAAAGATCAGGACTAACTGAAATTATTGATATTTTCAAAATTATTTGTTGTGGCTTTAGTTGTTCATACAGCGACATTTTATTGGTCGCTAAATATAATCGTCAGTGAACTTTCAATTTCTATACCATATTCTAGAAGCTTAAAGTCTGTGTTAATTAGGTTAAATAAATTACTAACAAAGAAAATCCCCGTATTTAATAGTTTTGTCTCCTTCCAGCCAAAGTCCTCTGAGTTCTCTGAGCATTTATGCGCTGATATTATTGAAACTGACCTTAAATAAACATTAGCTTTATACCGTTTACAATGAGCGGGACTATAGAACAGCTCACAAAAATTATGGATTTGGAAGCCGGATAGCTTCAACAATTGATTTACACGTATGTATTTCGTTTAAGGATCTCCATTTTATTTGCTTTTAATTAAATAGTTTGTTTGGCCACCATTAATTTTCGTTATCGAGGACCTCACATGTGCAATATACGACAAACAGAAAATAAAAGTTGACCAATAAAAAACGAAAATAAATATGACGACCTACAGCGAAAATACGGCAGTCATCAAACGGCAAAATTCCCATGTCAACCTGGTATTTTAACTAAATTAGAAAAATACCAAAAAGAAAAACTAAAACTCCCTCAAAAAATTTGATGAGATAATCATGCGAGGTTGGTCCTTTTTGTATGAACACCGACATTTTATTTCTTCATTTTATTTACAAAATTAATGGACAAGATTTATCACAAAACAAGTCGGGTTGATAAAGCCGTCCTTAATACCGCTGGTTGCATGTGTATGTGTGTGCGTGAGCGTATACATATGGATATGTAGGTGAGAGTGCAAGAGATATTTTTTTGTGGAAGTTCAAAACGGGCAAACGATTTCGTATGTAGACGTACATACTTATGTACATACGAATATGTATTTATTTAGTTGGCTGCTTTATATTTTGTTGTTAAAAACATTCAAACAACAAACACAAATGACTTCTATATCAAATTGATCCTTTTTGCTGGATACTTTCTATCTTTTATTTTAGATTGTTGTTGGTCTCTTTTATATCACTTATGCATTTTGTGTTATCATCTTTGTTTATAAGTTTAGTTACGCTTTTTACCATTTGTACAGCAACAACTCTGTCTATTTTACAAAAAAAATTTTATTTATTTTGTGCAGAGGATCACAACAAAATGAAATAAAAAAAAACAAGAATATCATTAGTTTGCTTCTATTTATTAATACTTTTGCATTTGTACAGGACATGAATATGTTTGATATTTGGTGCTACTTTGGCTTCGCTGGTGTGATCGCTCGTACATGGAACTGGTGAAACCAATCGTATTCGTCATGCGCATTAAGATTTATTAAAAGTAATCATTTGACATTAGGACGAAAGTGTAGCTCAGCTATTGTTTTTTGTTGTTGATTCTAATAGACGAATTGCAATAACCAAGAGAGAGAGAATATAATATATGAGAACATAGTACTTGTGTGTGTGTGTATGTGTAGGATGCATTAGGCTGCAAATGGTGAAACTTAACTCCCTAATGCGTAACGAATTTCTAATAAGTAGAGTTTTTTGAAATCTAAACAGAAGATAAAGAAAAGAATTGAATACAATTCAATTGTCTTAAAATTAATTTACGAGGTAGTAACGTATAATTATAAAAAATATATGTAGGTCAATATATAAACAAATACATACTAATATATGTACCTTAGTGCACCGTAGTCAACTTCAAAGTCAAAAATTTCAGAGTTATTTAGGAAAAATTATTTATCAATATCTTAATGCGACTATATAGAAAAGAGTCAGATTCATATCTGAAGCTAAGCCAAAATTGTATCAAAGAGTATCGATACGGCTATTAAACTTAGTTATCCTTCATGGCAACATAGGCATATCTCAGTCATTAAATTTTTTAGTTTTTATTTTTATTCCGGCTCTAGGTCATATATTAAATAAAACTCTTTTTTTGTTTTATTTAAATTTTTATTTTTTATTCCATATTTCGATCACCATCGGTTCTCTTCTTTAGGAATTTTAAGTAAAGCAAATTACATGTGATAGTTATTAAAGAATAAATTACAACAAAGATCAAATGTGTAAATCATTCTGACAAACACTAGCAGAACGGAACAACATGCTGTTTTCGAAAGCCGCTACACTTTCATCATCAGCGTTCTTGTGTTTTGGTCCACTTCTGTGGTGTCAGTTGATGTATATTTCAGCTATTCATACAAATCTTCACTGTAAATGTAATACGAGAATTGTTTTTTATTCATCGTATCATAATCTGTGAAAACTTTTTTTTTTTGTAATGAAGAGCTCAAATTACACCTCACTAACTTACAACAGTCTTACCATTGTTATCTATTCTTTACCCACCATACACATGCTTATTTTTAATTTGCTTATTTTATTTTTTACTTATGACAAACTTGTTTGGTTTGTTACTATAAGTATGTATATTTTATTAATTTCATATTGATGTTCTTTTTTTTAGCTTTTGAGAAAAAAATTTTTGCCAATATTCGTGTTTTGCTTCCCGCAATAATTGTAATAATTTTTCCATTTCCCACTATAAAATGTTCAAAAGTTTTCTCAATTTTAGAACTGTGGGTTCAAGTTGAAAACACCACTGAATATTAAATTCGATTTAGAAAATTTCATACGAAATTATATATACATTTTACACACACATGAACATGCATGATCATGACCTGCCGAATAGAATAGAGAATGAATAACTTGATTGTACTCACAAGATTAAAAAAAAACTAAACATATGTATGGTTTTCCGCCAATATGTGCATTTTTTTTTTTAATTCTCAGTAGATTTTACAACAAAATATGACAAAAAAAGATAAACCGTCTGAAAATAATTTAAATGTTAAGAAATTTTTCTTATTCCTCGAATTGAAATCATTTAAAGTCTTCCAGTTGAAATTTTTATTAAGACACGTTTCCTGGAAATAATCATAAGAAAATTTACTTTTTAATGAAAATTAATTTGTCCGGTCTCCCAAAACTATAAAAGTGTTTTATTTTATGAAACAGACAATTGCATTGATATTCTACTGAAATATACTCGTATTAATGTATATCGATCAATAAATCTTTCTCTTTTTGGTTTTGCAAAAATAATCACAAGTAGTTAAACTGCCTGTATGTAAATCGTTGGGCATTAAATTGGACGACACAGGAGGCCATGCATCCATCCATCTATTTATGGACTTATTCATTTATAGCGATCAGTCAGTTCAAATCTTTTGTTATGGATCTGTCATCTTTATGGAGATGTTTAGCCAAACTCTAATGTTCACAACTTTACACTTTATATCCGTGTTTCCTTCTGTTACAGTAGAACGAAATAGTCATAATCTTTTTCCTGAAATATGCAATCAATTATCAATTCATCACTTTTAGTCTTCCAATCTTTTATATCGTTGCTAAAAGGAATTTTTCTCCAACAGTGTCAATCACAAGACAATTATTGTCCTCTTTTTCTCTTTTCTTATAATTTTGTCATAAAAAGTTGATTTCTTTCTTATATCGACTTGTGTTTGCAATGTGAAGAGTGAGAAACAAATAAAATGTATCAATTTGCTCCAGCCATCAGGCAAACAAACGACCGACACACTGAAACACTGACATACACATACACACACACGCACACACACACTTACATTGTCTTATATGAAAATGTCAAATGCAAAGGAATTCAAATGCAGAAATGAACACATGAGTTCGCATGTATCCTGACGAAGATCTCTAACAATATCCGTATTATGAAGAGAAAACGAGCAACACTCGTAGTTGGAAGCAATTGTTTGTGACTCCGATCCGCTCTGTAGGGGTGTGAAGTTGTGCATAATAATGTCTTGACAATTGTTCGATGCAGAGTAATAGACGAACGAACTAGAAGAACGTTAACTTGATTGTTTGTTTGCCCTGCATGTTGTTTTGTCACATTGAATATTTGTTTTTTATGTGTTTGTGTTGGGCTGGTTGTGCCATGTTTGTTCAATTGTGATAGATTTTACGAATTTATTTTTTTAACTATTCACAAAGATTTTTGTCCAAAGATCCTTTTAATTGCCTTATGTTTTAGAGTGTTGACAGCCATTGACTTCTTTTGGAAAACTGAAATTTTTTGCTATGCCCAAGCTGTGCCGATAAATGCTGAACGGTTATTTAGCTCCGTATCCCAGCGTGTTCGAATCCTTCGCATACTGCTGGCTGCTCGGCACACTTGGGAGTCATCAATATGTAGAGAAAACAAATTATTTTTCCCCTTACTTTGTTTCCTTGATTGTATCCAGTTGTGTTTGGCTACATTTGGGACACGACCTTGAGTATGATGAACATCTTGTAAATATTGGTAAGACAAATATTTGTACAATATTTGAAAACTTTAATACCACCAAGGTCAATGGGTATTTTGGTATTCTGGTTAACCATGATATCTCGGAGAAAACAAAACTTTGGCAAATCAAAGTGCCTTGAAAACTCAGCGAGACAATATCACTTGTTTGACATTGAACATTGATTAGTGATGCAGTTTTGATGCAACACATTGTCGTTTGACAATTGGGGGTTTTACGATAACTTTAACTTAAACATTGCGGAATTTGAGAGATACGCAAATAACCTTCATGGATACTTGTAGGAAAATCTAAAATTGATTTCATGTTACTATTTTTGTAGACTTTAAACCAAAATTATTCAGTAACGCTTAACAACCCACAAAGGTTTTCTAATTTTGGTTTTTGGAACCTCGTCTGGTTAAGGAAATTTGTACCAGTAAATAAATATTCGTTAAGGTTCATTGAATTGTAAAACTTATTCCGTTTGCTTTTTTTTCTTTTGCAATATATACTTTCCTTTGAAAAAAATAATAATAAAACTATTATTATTATATTTACATTTTAATGTGTTCATTTCAGTGTAATAATGATACACTCGTGCAAAACTGTTCGTAGGATTTTTGTTGACTATTCTTTTCAACATAAGTATATGTTTTTTATCTCTGTATTTTCTAATATATATGTTTTATTAATTCTTTGAAAGGAAATTATATGAAAATGGTAAGTTTTTATTCGTTTTTTTTTTTCCAACAGCAACAACAAATTAGACTTGATATTTTTTATCAAGAAGTCGACGGAATGAATATTTTTCGAGCATTTTTCATAGAAATTAGTTGAACCATTGAGCTCTCTAGGTGTAATAGTATGAAAACGTAAAATTCCAGGAACTATTTTAAAAATAACTTCAGATATGTGAAACGGTCTTAAGCGCATTCGGTACTTTATAAATTAATCTCTGAATAAAAAATAGGAAATATATAACAAAAATGAACTAGATGTGTGCTTGGTTTGCAATAAAGTTATTTTTATAAACGAAAATTTTGGTTGCATGTATTACGATTCAAATTAGCAGGCACTGATTGTCGCTTTTTCGGCGATAAATGAATAATTTTTCCCTGAAGCCATGTTTTTCCAATTCTTATACTTTTATAAACAGGATCTGTCTTGCTTATCCTGTTTTTTTTTTGCCTAGGGCGAATAATAATCCAAAATAATAGTTAAGAATATTTGATATCAATCGACTATATTTCGCACAGCTTGCAATATTTTGCTATGAATGGTTTTATACATTTACTCATATGTTATAGCGACACAATAATTGTATAAATACGTATATGCAGATTATAATAGTAACAAGATAAAAACGCTCGACAATAGTATAAAATTCACAATATTCAAAATAGAAGCTAAAGTTCAGGTTGTTCAGTTCACGCTATTATAACGATAACGCAATGAAAAACATCCCATAAATAGTGAACGCTCTTAAACCTTGCTTTTTCGCCTACACGCGCTATTGGCAGTGATTCATGGGAATCAAAACATTTCGATTTTTTCATATGACACGTGATTATTTCATCGTCTCTGATTCAGATAGACAAAAACAAACTCAGTTGTATTCTGATTGTCGTGATAGACAGGTGTATGGATGGAAACAAAATTATTTTACTAGTACGTCTCATCGAACATTACTCATGTTTAGCATTTTTATAGAACGTAAAGCTGGAAGCATATAGATATCGCGAAGAGAAAGGAATACAATATGACATTGTTAGAAGAGTATAAAAATAAATCATCAAATGAACTCTGGCGATTAAAGCTTTTAATTGAACGTCTTCGTCAAAAACAGAAAACTCACACATATGTAATATTTGACAGTCACCGGGGCACTTTATATGCCCCGTTTGTTAAATGAATGTGAACGGTCATCCGTTAAATTTAACATAATGAAAAATATCTATTAACCAACTTTTTTTCTTAAAAATAAGCAAATAAAAGGTTCGCAGATATCGACAATGCAACCAACACCTTTATCATTCCTTTGTAACTAATTTTTTTCGTCGAGTGTTTAATTCGATTTACGTGCCTTAAAAAACTCATGCACGTACCCGTACACACACACACATATGTATAAGTATAACCGAAAGTTAAAACCGAAACCGAAACTCATTAATATCCAACACTTTTTGTTGGTCACATTTTAATTCCACTTCAATGGATTTTCACTTGAGTTTACTTTTTCTCCAATATATTTTTACAAAAATACTTGTAAAATGGAAAGAGAGGGAATTCATTTGAATGGAAATAATTATTTATTTTTCGTTATTCATTGTTATGCTCGACAATAAAATAATGGACGTGCATGAACAGCAACAGAAACATAATAAATCTGACTGACTTGATGCGTTTTTTTATTTTTTGAAAATGTTTTCATTGAAAAATAAACCACAATTTGGTATAAACAAATCAAATAGACGTTAATTTGTTGCGTTTAGTTTTATTTTAATACAAAAAACACATCAAAAGTTGTATTCTTTAAAATTTTTTAAAATCAATAATGCAAAAATAATGTAAAAAAATTGACATCTGTTGATTTTTTAATCTAAACTTTTTAGTTGCTTCAAAGGAGGGGTCATTTAATAGGAATTTTGTAAATAGAGGAGTTTGTTTCCATTGCTATTCGTTTGTATTTTGTAAATATTTAGCGGTTCTGCTCGCTGTGAATTCACATAAACCACGTTATTTGGTTGTCATCGAAATTTTCGAAAACTCAACTTTTATTTACACATGACTAAGTGTAGAGATTATAATTAGAAAAACAAATTTAATAGCCAAATACGTCAGGGTGTCAAACGCTTAAAGGTACATAATTCATGGTAACGAAAGTCAATAGACATTTCAATATTTTTAGCCGTGTGGTGACACTCTAGATGCGTTTCCGTTTGATGGGGGTATTAAATTTAGCACTAATTGCCAACAAACACAAGATGTTTCTGATATTAAAATTTGATATGATAATATTAGCACTATGGGCGTGACAAACATTAACTGTGCAGACTTTTCTCCGAACTGTCAGTTCGACTTAAATAATCCCATTGATATGAAAGTATGTAAAAATATGTGACTATGTATGTACATTAAAATATAAACATTTATTTTTATGAGCCACTTCGCAATATCCCATTGAATCCACTTCATAAACACAGTTTGCATATATGCACATATATACACATATACATATGTATGTGTAAGTAAATTCAGTTTATTAAAAATTTTATTATAACGATACTCTCGCACGCTTTTGGATCATGATCGAAAAGGGTATACTCACTCCAAAATTCCATATGTGGAATTTATGGTGAATAGTATTATGCACGCAAAATTAAAAAAAGAAAAGCAAAGTAGAAACGACACTCTAGTCGTTACAACAGAAGATCGCTTTGACATCTCTGTCACAAAATACAACATCTCTGCTCTACAATAATATTATTAGGAAAACTCAACTGCGATCCTATAAGAGAGTTAAAATTTTTTATTAGATCGGTACATAAATATTTGTTTTTTTTAATTTATTTAACATATAATTTTTTCACAAAAGAAAGTTTCTTGGACTTTATTTCATACTTAGTTCAATGATCCTTTAGATGTAAAACATTTCTGGATTTTGTACAAATCATGATTTTACACTTCTAGCAGAGTGTCCTGCATATGCACCACCTAAACAACAATAACTCTTCAGTCAATATGAGTCTATAGCGATATCCTACTGTTTTCGGATAATCAGGCAAACATGATCAGATCATCATTGTTCCTCGATTTTTATTATGTAGGTTGGATCCAAATCGCAATTGTCAGAAGGATGTATAAAATTTTTCCATTTGATCATAAGTTCATACTTATTTGCTTGCTGACAACGAAATTTTGCTTTTTCAAGAACCCAATATAAAGCTGCTTGTACATTTTAACGCTGTTAACGAAAAAATCATTAAATTCCTCTGCGAATTTTTTAAACTTTTTGAAATAATTAGTTTGATTCATTATTTGATAAAGTAATAACAGGAATTGAAAATAGATTAAGTTTGTGAAGAGATACACTTAGAATATGTTCCATTAACAAATAAAAAAGCAAATAAACGTAATTTCAAAAGAGCTACATTGCTTTCCACTTGGATTCTTGCACCAAACGTTGAGATTCGCTTTTCTTAATATTAATTTGTTGATATTGAACAAATTTGTTTTTAAACGAATGACGTTTAAGTTGCATTTTCGTCTGGGTGTCAGAAAATATAAGGAATTATGAAATGGTGATTAACAGCAGAAATTTAATAAAATTGCGATTTATTAGAATTGAATAAAGACATGAATTAATTATGTGGAGTTGCGTTTGTAGTGCAAACAATGAAAATAAAAAATTAGTCATTGAAATAGTAAACTTCTATTTCATATACTTGTTGTTTCTTAATGGCTATTTTCGCAATTCGCTCACTGACCTGCTTCGGAAGTGTCGTACTGCGAATTACACCATTAAAATGAAAAGGCCATATTCAAATAGAAAATTTACCCCGAGTTCAAGTAAATGTCAAGCAAATATTGATTAAATGCAAATCTACAATAATTTATAAAATAGTTGCAAAGTGTTTACAAAAATATTTTTAATTAATTTTATCTGTAATATTTTTCAGAAACTCACAACTTAGAAAACACTTAAAGGATGTTGTTTTCAAATCACATAACACATGTTTATTTTAAAAAATATTTACATAAGTATATTTAAAAAAATTTTCAAAACATGTAAAAGAATCCGTGGTTAATCTAACTCTGTTAATTTTACATATTTAAAACGAAGATTGGTATAACCACTTGAGCCAAAAATTAGTATGTCCTATAGGAGACGTGACCAGGCAACCAGCCAGTCCATCTCATGTTACCCACTTAAGGCCGTAGCGAAATAAAAACACAAACAGAATACAAGGGTTTCTTAAAGTTAAATTGTTAAAGGAGAGTTAAAACATGAATATTTTCACTTATTCATAATAATAAATTGATTCGAAAATATTTTTCCAAACAACTAAATGAACATCAAATACCATTTGCCGACACACATGGAAAAATTAATGAAAATCTACAAGTTGGAAAAACAATCAACCAATGAAGTTGCGGCGGTGTCTTTGAGACTATTCTTTTACCCCAGGAATAAAAGAAAAACAAAAACAATGAGAATCTAAAAATATATCGATGTCATATTTGGGCAACATCAATATTTTTGTTTTAATACCCAAAGACTTCTACAGACTCAGTGGAAAATATAGACATCAAAATACGAAATGATCTTGAATATCACGTTATGGAAATCTGAACATCTACTGGAGAAACAGTACGTGTTTAAGAAAAAAAATATAGACCACAAAACATGGCCACATACTAACAAACATCCAAGGATGCGAATAATATCAATAAAAAAAGAAGAACAACAATTATTTTTACAAACAAACAAAAACAGGACAAATCATGTGATGATATAGAGATGTTAACAATTATAATCGAGACACTTAAAGAAAAGAAGTTGAAATATTTTCCCATAATAGGTTAATTATTTTGGTATCTCCACTAGCGCTTGAATAAGCATAATCAGATAAACTTGGCTAATATGGAGTGTACTGCGAAAGCCTAAGAGTTTTTTTGCAAGTGTTATTTATATAGAGTGGATAGAGAAAGTCCTTTTAAAAACTTAAAAAAATCCCATTTTAAATAACAACAGGACATCACCTGGTCTTACTGTATATCAAAGATATGCAAAGATTTCTTTGCTTTTTAGATTACGGTCCACATATCGCTGAATATTTTCGGGCACAACAACTGTAATATGTTGTTGGCTTGAGATATAGTGACTGACTTGGCCAATTTATAAATTTAATATATGTAAGTATTCATTCATTATCATTAAGTATCATGTTTTTTCTATACCATTTTTCCCCCCAGGGGGCGCGGTCAATGCATCTTGTCTTGGTGGCTTGGTGTTGAACTTCCTGGGGTATAGGGTTATCAGGTTTCCGGACCTAGGCCTTTTTGCTGATAACCCCTAAAAACTTGTATGTTGCTACCCAATCCCTGAAACAACAGGGCAACGGGCGCGCATGCAAGTAAACTAAAGGTAAAAGCGGGTTCGCTCGCTCGTCCGGAGGGGTAGTTGGTCTTTCCAGACCTTGACCTTTGGCCAATTGCCCTAAAACTTAATATGTTACTACCCAATCCCTGAATACCAGGGTAACGGGCGTGCATATAAGTAATTAAGGAAGTAGCTTGCTACGCTAGTCTGGGTAGAGGTGTTACCGATGCCTCAGGTGTGCAAGGAACCTAAAATCGGAGGTGCTTTAACACGCGGCTGACCAGAGTCCTATCTGGTGCCACGGGAACCAGTAGCCCCTAGGACGTGTCCTAGACTGGTTATTGGTGAGGCCCCTTCGGGGATCACGTGGTGGCTGTGGTTAAAACCCAAAGATACGCGGGGAGAGGTATGGGCTGGATGAGTGTGTCTTCAATCATGGGCTAGTGGCATGATGTGGATGTTCTCTTCAGGCCATATATCTCTAGGTGCTGTTGCTATTCGACAGAGCTGCTCTAATGGTTACGGTAGGTGAAGCCTCAGGTCAGATGGGGGTAAAAGTTCCACTGCTGTGCCATTTGGGTAGTTGGAGGTTAGATAGCTCCAAGCATCTTAGCAAGGTGTCTGTACATGGTCCAGCAGCCTGTGCGGAACTTGCTACCATGTTGTCCCTGTCAGGGGCACATGTTAGTTGGCGCTCCAGTCATGTGCCCTTGGCGGGGGCTACTGGGGCGGTGGTGAACGTGCTTTATTCACCCTTGTGCAATAGTGCACCGTCAGGTTGGGCCTTCGGGCGGGTACTGACGTGAATCTTTTGCAACTCTATACCATTTTTAATGTTCAGTTCGGGTTGTCCTGCATGTTTGGAGAGCGCTGATTCGAGCCTCACTCCACACGATACTTTCCAAAAGAGAGTTGATTTTCCTAAATGCTCACGTGCAAATGAAATTCCGAACTCTTAACTCATATTAGACACGACAGACTTATCCGACGGACAATACCGCCGGGAGAGATTTTTTCATTTAGTGTTCTTGTAACTGTTAAATACGTATCCAAAGGAGAGTCTTCTGTATGAAATGTTTTTCTACGTAAGTACCCCGTGCAAGATATTTTTACATTCCACAGATTTAATTTTAACTTAATGTGTTCTACAGCATCTTTCTGGAGCAGTGCCGTTCAACTTTGGGCGTCGCTTAGTGTAAACGTGTCATCGCAAGTAATCCTGCCAGCTGTTAGCGTTTTATTGTTAATATTTATTTTATGAAATTGTTGTTTTTTATTATAAGTTTCTTCTATTTTCCATTTTAAACATTTTATATTCTGTTTTTTAGTGCCAAAGTTAGACATTTGCAAGTAAAAATCTATTTTTTGCAGATTTTTCAGATGATAATAGAAACGATATATTTTCAGTTAATAGTAAAAAGCATTGCTCATGTGACGGTTTTTGTCAGTTGACACGCCACATAACGATACGGCTTAATGATTCTACTTTAATGAGAAAAATTATTTGCTTTTAAGTGCATCATATTTCTAACAAAATGGCCACCACTCTATCTCAGTAAAGAAAGAAATTACAAAGAAGTTAATAAGATCTAAAATTTGTGATCCGGGAGTAATTAAAATTCAAATCTTTCCCAATGATTTCAACGTAGACTTGCCATTGCAAGGTGTTCTCTTTCTTGGATCCTATTCACTGGATGTGAAGTCTTTCTTAAAATGCTATAAAAAGGAGGGAGTACTTGTACTTTATATAAAAATAGTTTCCAATACACTTTTAACTTGTGTGTGCCTAATTTAATTCTTTTATTGCTGTTTTTGACACCTGGGCTTAAACTGGAACTTGGAAATACCACTTCAGCCACATGAGCATATAAAGCAGTAACGTCTCTAAGGTAATGTATCTGTGAGAGTAGGACTTTTGGAAGAGGCACAACTAAAAATAGCTTCCTTAGATATAGCTGATTTCCAAATGATTTTGAACACAAACTTGTTATTAAAAATATTGTCTGTCTCAATTCATAAAACTATTTTCCGCTTATTCAGAAGAATAGATATTTTTTAAGAAATCAAATTTTTACCGTATAAGAAAACGCTATTTTCTTTTAAAAATAGAAGTCTCGAAAGGATTAGAACTTGCCAATAGGCACAATTTGTTTTTTCTTGTGTTAAAGTAATAGTTTCAGGTAAAAATTTTTATCACTGGTACGTTTAAATAATGAATATTTAAATTTATTTTCAATCAAGTAAAATTAAGAGTACATCTATATTGTAAGAGCTGTGGCAATATATTTTTCTGAGTGTATTCTAAGCAAAACGTGAAATGAACATGAAAAGTGCCTTTAAACTCGTCATCGCTTTCTAACCTGATCATGTACGATTGGTTTAGTGTTGTCGGCAGCGGTCGCTTTTGTTAGCCGTGTCATTATAAGGATGATGACGCTGATGATTGTGATTATTTGTGTGTTTTTGTTTTGTAATCATTGTTTTCTATTTCTCCTGCCGCTCTCTGCCTAAACGAGATGAAACAATAATGGGCCGAAAAAAAGGTGAAATTTATACTCATTTATACGGCTCAGCAGGACATTTTACAAAAACACATTCTATGTACGCACCATTCAACGTTGCTTCTTTTTAACTGTTTTTTATTTTATACCGATTACTTTATATGTCGCTTATCTTTGCAGAAATATAAGTTCCCTGTTTTAGTACGCAACAAATTTAGTGTTTGTTGTCCTTTTGGGTGTCGATATCGTTTAATGTTTCATGTCCTGCTGTATGGGCAGAGAGCAAAAGAGACGACGGTGTATAATAAAAACATTAAACGCAACCCAACAATATTATTGTCACAGATTATCAACAATAGATTTGGAAATAACACGACAGAAAATAAAATACAATATAATAAAATCATCAAACACATTTAATACCACAATAGTTTCGTTTTCTTTTTTGTTTTTGTTCAAAAACAATTTCTTTAAATTCTTCTTAACAAATGCACGTGCAAAATATTTATCAATACAGCTTTTCATTTTGCTGTCCTTTCATCTTCTTAATTTCGTGTGTTGCACAATGGGTATTTATTGATTAACAATGCTTTGATCTATATAATGGACTCATCATCATGCCGTCCACAATAAAACAAAAAATATATATAACAACAACAACAACAACAACAACAACAAAACTCAACCGAAAAAGAATTGAAAAAGGTGTTAACCAACAAGGTGCGGCTACAATCAAAAAGTCAATGTTGAACAAGAAGCTGAAAAGAATTTATGTTAAACAACTCAATTTGGTAGGAGATACGAGTACATACGAGTATTGTATAAATCATATGAACGCACACACACACACACATCATACACCATTTTGCATTTAACAATTGAATGAGTGAGTGACAAGATTTATGTGGTTTCAAATAATTTCGAAAATTTTGTTCAAGCCCAATTGTAAAAGGTCGCTTATGCAAAATGCACCTGGTCAGGAATTTGATCATAAAATTTTCAATACACAATTTGAAAATTTTAACTTTGTTCTGATTATAAATATATTAACCTAATGAGTTGAATTAACAAGGAAGTATTTATGTTTCTTTGAGGACCATAAACTAATAAAGGAAAGTTCAGATGAACTATTCGTGAGTAAATCATTTCCTAAACTGAATTTGTTTTACTAAAATAAAAATGTGTTATTTTTATGGCATAAACTTCTCAAGTTTAATAAATATTTAATAGTAAATTTTAGCGATTAGGAAATAGTTAAAGTCTAGAGGTGGAAAGGCGACGCCGCCGGGACATAGGAGAGCGTCAACGGTTGGAACACTTGCGTTTAGCTGACAAGTGTAGAAAAATGGCCTCGAATTGAAAAATTTTGTGACACATCACATGTCCTTAAAAGGCATGTATTATAGTTTTCTTTACCTCTAAACACATTGCACTTGTTATCGTTTCTAACTTTTCTATCTCAAATACTACATCATTCGATAACAGAAAAAATCCTGATACAAACAGTATAAAAATTGTATTTTTAAAAATGTGACATGGTGTAGTTTACTTCCCACCAACAGAAATAGACTTTCTGCTATTGTTTATTTCAATTTTTAATAAAACTTTTCTGAAAACACAAATCATTTTTAATTATCTATATGCATCCAAATGAGCTGGCCTAATTATATTCAAGTTACCATAAGGATGGTTATCATTACACATACGAGTGCATGTGTAGATAATTCCGATTTTTATTTTTAATGCACGTACAAGTCGTCGTTTCGGTGTTAATTATATAAAATATTTCGGAAACTATACATTTTGGATAATAACTTTGATCCTACAAACATTATGACCCACAATAATAAGCGATTAAAGCTTCTTTTTGCGGCAGTAATTATTCACTCGACCGTTTTATTTATAAAAAAAATAAAAAAACATTTCAAAGTCTATAACTGAAACAGATAATCTCAAACAGTTTACCCACATTTATGTATATATTCCTCGTACGGGCATACCATTCAACATTTGTAAGCTCTTAAGTATGTATGTATCTATGTACATACATATGTATGTATGTACGCATCTGACAACCTTTATCATTATTATCTATAATATACCATATCTCGCGCGTTATATCGACGGACGCATATTAAAAGCCTTAAGTACAAACACGAGCTCAAGCACATATTACGTGTAATTAAATCAAAATCTTTAAATAATTTATCACTTGACAAATCTTGTTTGTATTTCTGTTGTTGTTGTTGCCGTTGTCGTCGTTGTTGTTAGTAATGTTTTACAATATCCATGCCTGACACGTGACCGTCAAGTAAACAACACAGATTTTTGTCACCGTTTAACAAATAGAAAAAAAAATCAAAATAATAAAATAAAATAAGGAACAATAACAAAAAACACGTAATTATCCATAAATACGTGTTTATTTGTTAAACGTCATCATCATCAGCCTCATCGCATCGCATCACATCACAACTCTCATAATGAATGGTGTGATAAACGCTTCCTTCCCCCTCACGCATAGAATGGTTATCGCAAAAAAAAACAATATTAATAAAAAATGTGCAGGGGTGGCAAATTGAATGAATACTCATCCTAAAATTAAGAAGAGAAATTTGTATTTTGGCTGCTTTGGAACAAGTTTGTTGCACAAGTATTCAATATGTACTCACAATTGTTGTTGTTTGCGCTATTGCTTGCTGCCGTTTCCTTTTTTAAGTACGAGTGTGTAAACAATTTGGCCCCTTTTTTACATGGATACATTCGTGTTTGTACGTGTATTAAGTTTAACAAAAGCTGGCTTCTTTAGGAATTGCTTTGTTACTGTTTCCTCTCAATACACTTGAAGTACGTTCTATACATACATACTTCTTTCCTGCTTTTTTTGCTGTTGTTGTTCGTGTTGTTGTTGCTGCTGCTTTTTGTTTAGATTTTCAACAGCATCATCAGTTTAGTGCAGTTCAGTTCAGTTGGAAAATTGTTGTGTTGTTGTCGTAACTTTAGCATATTGTATTTTTGTATCTTAAAGTCCTTAACAAGCAATAAATACACTTGATGGTACAAAGAATAGCAAAATAAGAGAGAATAACTCACACACAAGGAAAAAAGCATACCAACAGAAAAAAAAATCATTTGAATTGTTTTTGCTATGTAAGAGGAGATTGTACGAGGGCTGATTAGAAATTTCATAGGTTTACATTAATTTTTCTAATTCTTAACATTCTCCTACTGAAAAATACCAGCGAATAGGACTACGCAACACAGAGAAAATTCGTTCTTTAGTCGAACAGTTCGTTTGTGGAGCGTAGAGAAGTTCATGTCGAATACCTAAAAAAAACAATTGTCAAAGCTGTTTTCTGGACGTCTACCTCACAAGAAACAATTGTTAGAATTTTTGAAAACTAATACCATATATCTACTGTCATGACAATATTGTCAGGCTTAAACACAGGGTTAATTACGTTATGGCTAGCGACAGCTTATTTTGCTGTCGATTGTATTATCGACAGCTTCATACACGGATTCGAGTAGTAAAAATCTCCAAGTCTAGAAGTTATTCAGACCTGTCTTTACTGCCAAATTAATTTGGCGAAGAGTCATTTAGTATAAAAGTCCAGTGCAATAGTCGATTAAATCATTTTTCATCACAACTTTTTACTCTCTTCTTCAGACTTATTTACTTCAAGAGTCCTTTTTCAGAAGTATTTCATACGAAAATAGCAAAAGTAACTTTTAGTAAATTACTTTTCCATCTCTTTTGAAGTATCAATTATGTTAGATTATGAGGAACAGCTTATTAACAAGCTGGGTTTTTACCCCAACAAGTCAAGTCTTGACCAAATCAAATCACTAACAGTAATCGTAAAAGTATCCTCTAGAAGAAAACATCTTGAGCTGATTACTCGTTGGAAATGATCCAAATTGGCACTACAAGTTCTGGATCTTATTGAGTTCCTTGTGGTTGAGCATCAGGCTCATCTTCACTTGCCCCAACATTTAAAGGAAACATACAGTATACAAATTCTATTCCATCAACTAATTTTGTTATCGTTTTAATTGATTCAACGAGTTTTCCATTTAGACTTGGGAAATTTTTTTTCCACTGCCCCATTAAAGGAGTTTATAAGTGGATATCTGATCTGATGTAACAATACAATTTTTTTAAATCGACCAGAGTTTTTCAATATGACTGACTCCGTGGAAGTGTTTTACGGTATTTTGGGCTATTATACAGTATCCACAAACAAGCATGTAACGCTTGTATATTTGAGGTCATTATCCTTTTGGAACACCAAATTGTTTTTACAGTTAAAATTTTCTTTTCAATTTGCTGGAGAAGATCTCTAAGGATGTGTTAAAATTAGTTTAAGAAAATATGTGTTTTTGTTTTATTTATGTGTACGAATAAGGATTTTGCTTTTAAGAAATGGTGACTTCTGATATTTTATTAGTAATAATAATTCAAATGACTTTTTTGTAATTTTTTAATTAAATAACACTTCTAAATTCAAAATCGTAATAGTATTTGTTTTGGAAACTGTAGTTGCCACTTGAACACAGAAACTTCGAATGCCACACGACCATCACGAAAAGTTTGTGGACTCAGCCCTAGGGAAATACCAACGATTACTTAATAATGGGGACACAGGAAACCTAAAACTAACACTGCTTATGATGCGGAATTAACAGTTGGCAGTCAGAAGTTTCTGAGGTACTAAAAGGAGCCAGCGTTTCCCTAAACATGCATGTCCTCTATCCAATTAATTGACAATTTTTCCAACCCTCGTTGCAGTTTAGTTCAGTAAATATACACAGGGAAAAATCCACTCGATTCAAGTGTTTTGTTACAGTTTACAGTTTCAGTTTTTTATGTGTCTGTCTGTCTGTCTGTCTATTTTGTGTTGTTTCAAATCAGAATGGCTGTGTTTGTGCAAAATGTTGGTGAAAACACGTATTCCTTGGTTTGACATCGAACAGCTTTTGGACATTTTGTTGTAATAGTGCAACGAATGGTACCGCAGAACGTGACAAATAACAAAAGAAGGCATTTTTCATGTTTCCACAGCACACTTTACTCTACAGATGCTACAAACTCACTTTGTCCTCAGGTTCGTTGGTGTGTTTGTAAATAATATTGAATACTAAAAAATGTTTTGAAAAGAAAACTTACTACGGCAAAAAGTACTTTACAATAATAATAAAAAATAACAAAAGTTGCAACTTAAGCATCAGCATATTGAACAGGATACACCGCGAGTCGATGAAATGTGTATCAAAGCGTATATTAAAAGGAACAAATTATTTTTTTAGTTTTTAGTGCGTCTGCAACCAAGTTTTGGTTCGGAGAATCATAATATCTACTTCGCAAACTTTTTATAACAATTGAGTTGTTCATTTGAAAGAATCGAACATCTACGAACAATTTAAGAAAATGCGAGAAACCCAGTCATTATCCTTGATCGTGAGACTTTCAATTTACATTTGGTGGCTTTTGGAATCAAACAACTTGTTTTTAAAAATACTTGCCTAATTTTGGAATGAAGGACACATAAAACCAAGATATTTGTATTTTATTAGAAATAAGGCGACATTTGTCAAAAAACAAATCATCTCTTAACACACAACTTCAACTCAATCTGTCGCAAAACTTTTCAGCAGTGAGCGAAATCAACTGCAGCCGATATTTGAAGGTTTTTTGAATTTTGAAGTCGATCATATGCGAAAAAAATTATTCTACACTTCATAAACTGACATACATACGCGATTTCATGACTAATTATTTCAAATGAATGCACTAAAACTTCCTGAAAAATGAGCGAAATTTTGCTGAGGGGCACTTTTGATGTGGCAAATTACACGTTTGCATCACATTAACACGTTTTGAACTTAAGTCGACTTAAGCCGTTAGTTACTCCTTATTGAAGTGTTTTCGGGAAACAAAGGAAATAGTGAAATGCACCATTAAACTCTTTGGAATACATATTTCTTTCGATTTCCCTAAAAATTCAAATGAGTGGTCTTTAAAAATAGACGACTCAGTTATTGCATCCGTGTTTTGTTTCGGCAGCAAAACAAAGTTTCCAGCCAACGTATTGGCTGAGGCCTCTACATCACTATGACCTTTGACGCATTCTTCGGGTGGCTTGTTGTCTCAACATGTTCCTGCCAATATTTTGTTTTTAAATGTTTGGTGACCTCTGGGCTCTCGCCCTTACTGAAACGCCGTTCAGTGTTCAGCTTTGACTGCGGAAAAAGTAAAATTTGATAACTTTTCTAATGGAAAGAAGGAAGTGTATACTTTATATCTGCCCATTTATGAGTTTATACGACTGTGCACTGTGTATGTAGTATGTGTACATACATTTATTTATCATCAATAAAGTAATAATAATAATTTCTTAAGGACATTGTGTACTTTCTGAAGTCAGGCACAATAGGATTGAAGATCTTGTTCGATATAAATTTGTGTCTTTTTGTTGGTGTCTGCGGTTGAAAGACTCGTAATAATTATTCAAGTACGACGCTCCTCTCGAAATGTTTTAAATATTTTATACACATTTTATGAAACGCTGCAACATGATGGAGATGAATTTATTTCAGATAAGATTTATTTTGTCGAAATGTGGTGGATAACGAGTGGAAGTTGTTGGACAGTTTCGAAGTCCTGGGTTCATAATATAAATTTTCCTTTGTCATTTTTGTTTCAATATTGTTTTTATTAATCTTTTTTCCTTTGTTTGCACAAATATTCCTCTTTAAGCAAATATTTACTTTCGCCAATTGCTTTTTATGGCCGAATATTTCAATTTGTTTAAAATTTGTTCGGCAGGTAGATTTTTGTAAATAATTTTTGAAAATCTAATAAAAATAAATAAAAGGATGTGGTTTATTTTTCTTCCTTGATTTCTTTGTGAGATGACTGGAAGGGGCTTATTGCGGTTTGTTTATTTTTGGTGGAAACAACAGTTTTAAAATTAAAAGTAAATATTTTGGTTTATTTTGAATATTTATTTTACGCAAAACAACAAATCTGAAGAATGCTTATTAGTCGCTGATATGTGGTGTGTGAAGGATCCAAAAGATCTCTTTTGTAGGGCTAATGTTTGTCTTGCCGATTAAAATTCAAGTTGTGATGGTCGAGAATAGAAAATAAATATTTTGTGGGTCGTTTGTGTTAAAATAACAAATGATTAGACATCTGATATACAGTTGGTGTATAGAGTATTCGTTTGGTGTAAATATTTTAATAAGATATTTCATTAATTGAGAGTTTTTCGTCATCTGTATTATATGATCGTTGCAAAGAGTTCAATATGTAATTACGAGTGATTTCTTATTTTTGTGGCATGAACTCCCCAAGTTTGATAACGGTTTACTAAATTAAAATTATTATAAATTACCGCTAATTTTGAGAAATTTGTTATAGTAGAGCAGCAATTCTATTAAGGAACTGTTACTACTTGGAGTAATCAATATATCAAGAACCCATCCCATCGCTGCAGTTACAAGCGCAAGGCGAAAAAAAGTATTTTTTTTTTGGTGCTTCGTTTTTAAAAATTGTATCCAATTAATGAGGGACAACATTCACCATTGAAGGTAATATTCACCTGCCGACACTTTTGTGCACGTAAACTAATTCTACGTATCTTGAATTAGAAAAAAAATTGTCATACATTTCGTTATTGAAAATTCTTTACTTGGGATATTCTCCCCAACTAATCGTTAGAAGCAATCAGAGCTTTTGCAAAATGCATAGAAAAAATCAAAAGTTTGTTGTGGCTTTAGCTCTTCATATGCCGAGGTTGAGGTTGAATGTTTTCAAACTGCTTAAACTTCACTGACGATTTGGTTTTAGCAACCAATGAAATGTCGGCATATGAAGAGCTAAAGCCACGACAAACTTTTGATTTATTCTTTACGAATTTGATAAAGTTTCATATTTTCTAATAAACGTATCAACATTTGTTTTTAGTTCTTCTTTCAAAATTTTTACGTGATCTGACATGAGGTCTACATTTCTTAGTTCACTTTCAATCCCACTTCCATAATCTATTGCTTTCCAATATATAAAACCACCCGTTGTCTATATTTCGATACAAGATTTCAAAATTTTAGATGAAAAATTCATTATTGTAGAGGGTAATTATTCATGTGATCCGCCAAGAATTCCTTGCTTAAGTGATGCATTTTGTTAAAAATGGGTCTTGCAAATATCACAAATAAAAAATATTTCAACTCCAGCCACTAGTCGAAAACTTTTAATGGCAGCGCCATACGGCAACTAAAAAGTTCATTCGTTGGGAACACGACGAAAAAAATCGTCATATCATCAGATCTTAAAAATAGCCATGTTTGGCGAGAAATCCCCACATCTGACAGCCCTGATTACAATTGCCATGAGTAGAACTCATGTAGCGCACAATCTCAGCAAATTTTAGTCTTGTTGTAAAACGATATAAAAAAGAGACGAAGTTTGGGTCGAACTAGATTCAATAGAAATAAATATTAATAATAATTTTTTGTGTATTCATTTGTTGTAATAATAAGAATAATGTCACTATACCTTGTTTTGACATAAATACGACTATGTGGACTGAGAGCTGGAATAGTTTCGAAATAATTGCTTTTTTTTGCTGAGACCGTGTAATTCAATGTCTTGTGGCGTGTTCGTTTCTGAGAATACAGCAAAATTTTGCTGATCAATTTATAAAGAAATCTATTCATTGTTCTAATTTGAAAAATTCAATTACCTTTCAGGATTGCGTGCCCTTTACTAATAAGTTTGGACTTACTGAGGACCGCTAAATTGCTCTTTATCTCGTTTCTTTTAGAATCGAAAACGCCTTTAAACATAAAACAATTATTGGTCAGGGAACGAAATGAAAACCGCCAAAATAACATCAGTAATACAAACTCTACAAGTTTTTAGCAAAAGATTGTTGTTTAATGAGTGCAACAAAAGTTCAATTACAAAGAATAACATTTTATTTACATTCAAAGACTAAATATAATCGAAACAGACGAGAAATTCCCAGGAATAAAGTTGTTTGATTAAACATTAAAGGAATTCGGCGAAAGTGCCTTTGATGTGCCGACAAAGCAGTTTTTTGGTAACAAGTGTCGTTGATCTGGAGTTGCTTAAGACTTCCAATTATAATTCACAAACTTGATCACTTTCTCACCATTCAACCAGTTAATCCATCTGTGTGCACAAGGCAAATGGAATGTAGATCATCACGAATCATTATACAATAATAATAATAATAACAACAACAACAATAACAACAACGACTACGACGACGACAACGGCAATCGAAAAAATATAATTTTGAAGAGCATTCATCATCTTCTAAGCAGATGAGCGACTGCGATCCCAAACTACTCGTAGATGAGACGATGCATTTAATTGGAATCCATCTGTCAAACAAAAATCATTTCGCACAAAAAGTCGGCACAACATTTAAAGTTTCAAACAAAACAAAGAAAAAAAATATGTATAAATTTTTAAATCGGTTCTGGTTTTTGCTTTTTTCTTTCTTTCTATTTATTAAAAGGAGAATCAAAATTAGTTTGTAAACAATTGAAATTAAAGAGAATTTCTTTGTTTTTATTAAGACGTTGATCATTTTGTTTTCACTCGTCATGATGATGCTGCTGATGATGTTCTTAAGCTTGTAAGATAGTAATTTACAATAATGCCATTCTGGCCACTTCTAATGGTGTCTATCGAGATGAGCGGTCTAAGTAAATCATATTTCACTTGTACATTCTATTGAATTCAAAGTGGGAACTACTTACTGTTTCTAAATACTTAAGATTAAAAAGAGTTTTACTTTTCATTAGAAAGTGCACACATATTTGTAATTAATATAGAGTAAATATAACTGCGCTGTGGCGGGACACAAGTTCCCTGTCGCGAACAAAATATTTGAAATGGAAAACGCACCGATTTAGAAGTTGAAAAGGAAACAAAAAAATGAATAATTACAGGTGATTATGCTTCGTGAGAGCGGAGTTTTGTTTATAAGGAATCACTTGGGTCCCAACAGGTCCCGTCCAACGGATTTCGTTATAACATTCCGCTCTATTTTTTTCATTCACTAAAACTATTTCAGATATTCGTCTATTATTTAAACATTTTGTTATCTATAATTGGTTATATTCATCAAAGTATTCTAGTAAAAATACTTCCAAAGAAGACCAGAAAGTAGGCAAAAGTATTTTCTTAAAGCCAAATGAATACCTTGAAAGCAATAAAAATTTAATTTCTTAACAGTGATTTTCATTCTTAGTTTCCCGGTATCCAAAAGTGGGAGGTATTGATTTCAAACGATTTCAAAAATCAGTTTTTCATTGATCTACGGCTTCTTCGTAAGATTTTGATCTTACTTACGAATCGATCCCACTTGATTAATTTTTTAAATAAATTTTTCTAAAAAATACATTTTTGAAATATATTTTATTCTGTTGTTTCTATCCCAAAATCCAGTCAGCTCTTAATGATAAAAAAAAACAAAGTCAATTGCAGACAATTTCGGTAATCCGCATTATTTTGAAAATGAATTTCGGAAAATTCTTGTCAAAGTACTTTTACAGAATGTGGGGGTAACTGATTCTAGTTCCATAAATTTTGTCTGTGTTATTGTCCCAAAATTTTGGAAACCAGTATATTCATTTGGTTACTCCGAAGACTCTCCTCAAATCAGCAAGGTCAACCATACTTTTTTCACTGGGCATGTTCTTCTGCTTTCGTGTGTCCTTATGCCAGGAACATTTTGAATAACGTAAAATCATTGTTTTCTTCAAGTTTCAAATGTATTATTATTATGTTGATAATAATTCTCATTTGTTTTTTGAAAAATTACTTAATAAGTTAAGAAGGCATGATAATTGTCATGAGAAGACCATCGTCTGATATTCTATATGGAAAATGCAACTGATTTTTCAAGTATTTTTTTATTAGTGCCACAAAATTTATGTATCGTTTCTTAATTTTTTATGATCTAATAATTGTTTATTAAACAAATTTTAATCGTTTACAAATTTATTTATGATTTCACATAAGAAACCAACATAGAAATTAAAAGTAGGCATTTTAAACGATTTGGTATACCCTACAACATTTTGTTTTAGTTGGTTTTGTATATGTACACGCAACATGTTTTTATTTGTTGATTGCTTTAAATCTGCTTAACTCTCACTTTATTCCAAAGGAAATATTCCTTTCATGATTGTCTTCCAATTTGTAATCATCCTTATAAACTATTCCAAAACGTTCCCTCAAACTTAATTTGATTTGTAGCGCAAATTATGGCTGGCATACGTATTAAATGAAAAGAAAGATGTTAGAAAAAGAAAAATAAAGTTCAAAATGGAAATTCAATGAAAAAAACTACATAAATCTCATATAAATCTTTTACATGTTGTTACTAAACCACAATCATTACGAACAACATCTTGTAAAACAAACATTTAGTGCCTTATTAACACTTCAAAATGCTCATAAAAATAAATAAATATTTTCAATATCCCCCTCTTCAAACAATCAAACGTTATTTACAATCAGGCAGCAATTGCCCTTAAACAGTGGAATTTTCATTTGTTTGTAACACATTTGTAACTCCATACAACATTCAGGCTGACACACACACATATATATATATACACACACATACATCTCAACAGTTCATCAATTGCAGTATTGAGGAGTGGTAAAATTTATTCAAACAGTCTGGTTGTCGAGGCTTTAGTCACTGATCCATGATGACCTTAAAATATTAAAATTATTTTTATCATATCAGGATTATCACACACACGCACACACAAAAACACGCGGCTAAACTACACAATGGGGAAGAGAATAATTTGGGCACCACAATGTTTGTGTCCATATGGAGTGGCTTAATTTTAACTGCCTCGTTGTCTTTTTTTAGAATACAATTTTGGAACTGGTGTTAATATTTATTGTACATTTTATTGCTCTTGTAGAATTTTGTGGAAAAAGTCAATACATTTTATAGCAGGAAGCAGATATTTCCACAAATAGGAAAAACTGTGTTGAAATATGCATGTAAGTCATATAGGAAAAGGACATTTGAATAATATGTGATGTATTGTAAGAATGGAATATAGAATAGAATACAGAATAATATGCTTGATTTTGCAGGCCAACGCTAGGACCTTAGAACGCAAGGATGTATCTCAACTCGTTCCAATTTTTGTTTAAATGGTGCTTTCATTATTGAACTTTCCACAAGCATGAATTTCGTCTTAGTTTTTAAGGAATTTATCATTGACACAATCCAAATTGCCCAAATTTAACAAGAAGACTCACAAAATTAATATTTCATGTTTTGGTAGGTGGCTGCGGCTCAAAGTATCCCTGTAAATAAGATTCCACGTTGTGGACATTTTTGGGTTGGAAAACCAAACGTCCATACTTTAAGATGCCTTTTTTGTTGTTAATCTGCATTGCACAAGCAAATAAAGATGGATATGACACGTAAAAGCATACAACATAAATAATATTAGGAATTATACATAAATATATATACAACCCCTAAGGTATGCAGCATAGTTTGTTTAAATGCAATTGTGTTTTCATTACGATTTGGCTTCACTTTTATCAGCTGGTCGCTAGAAGCATTTCGCACATAACAGCTCTGTTAAAATTATTTGACAGTTTACCTGTGTACTATTTATTTAGCTTTTTTATTTGTTTATTTGGTTAAAATTATCCCGAGATTGATTAGAAAATAGTGAAATAAAAAAACTTTTTGCGGAGCAGCCAGGGCAATATTATGGAATTAAACGAATACAATGGTTTTGATGATCATTGTAAAAATAATGAAATCGTAAGTTTTTAAGACATAAACTCAACACAGCTGAATGGAAGGAAGGCATTGTAATAAATTTTTATTCTTGTTCCAATTTAAAGGGAAAATTTGTACAAAAAACATCTCAAAATATTGACACCATGGATCAAATTATGCAACGAAAGGAGGAAGAATTTATAGATCATGTAAATTTGAGTTAAAATAATTACGGTTTGAGTGATTTCTTTTATTACAATTTTTACAGGCTCTGCTGGCCCCGGAGTATATTAGGGATCCCAATCATTTCATAATGGATTTGATGAACTTCCCAAAGACTGAGAATGGCAGTCATAATAATGGAGACAATCTATCCACAGATTTGCACTTTCACAACAGCCTGTTTCCTGTAGGAAATGATCACCAACACACGAATGAACCACGCAAGACACCGCCTAATGCGGTATTTATGCCGTTAAATAATGATTTTCTTATGCCGGTACAGAAGTCTTACAATGCGGCGGTAGGTTCTGTGAATGCAGATGAGGATAGTGGTGTTAAGGTTGTTCAGCATTTATTACTAACTGACTCTAACGTCACTTTGGATGTTAGTAATTTGTTTTATGCCTTCTATTCTATGGAAATATTTTTAAATGATTCTTTTTTAAGGATGCTTCCATTGTTGATGACTGTGATATATCACGGTTTAATTCCCGCAAAGTATTGCCCCACAAGAAACGTATATCCCGCAAACTTAAAATCAACCACTGTGATTCGGAATTGCAACTTAATGTACCATTGGAAGATCACAAATTGCCTCACGTTGATCAATTGGTAGTGGGTGCAGGGAGTATGCAGCAATTTCGTTGCGAACTTTGCGGCCATGCAACCTGTTCTCAATTAGAATTTTTCGCTCATCTCAAACAGCACTACGAACCCTCAACCCCTGATACAATATTGGCCGCAATGAAGACATCATTAGATGTTTTGGGTCCAGAGAAATCAACGGAGGATTTATGTGCTATTAAAAAGGTATTTTATTTATTTTATTTATTCTATGAGAAAGAAACAAACTAAGTAAATATGGTCATAAAATCCAAGTCATTACTTCAAAGATTTCAATTACTTTTTCCATTCATATATGTATATCTTTGGTAGTCTACATATACATATTTGCGTATGTATGTATATTTATTTAGATGTTTATTTGCTTACCGTTGAAAACTTTCCACTAGTATCCACAATTCCATTTGAATATCGCGGAAGTATGCCTTAGCGTACTTCATTTCAACCTATTTTTTATTATAAACAATTATTGAGTTTCTGCCTTTTTATAGACTGATGGACTTGATCAAGTCTTCCAAGATGTACATTTTCCATTTGAAAACTTTACCCAACCTAGTGAAGTTGTTTCGGTGCGCGTGGTAATGGAGCCTCAGCATCATCAACATGAAGCCGACGCCTTGGCAGAAGCAACAATGAACGTTGCAACCTCTTCCTTGCAACATAGTCAACCTCAGCAGCAGCAGCAACAGCAGCAGCAAACTACACCAAATTTAGTGCCCGAAGAATTTAGTGATACAGAGGACATGTTGGAAGGCATAAGAGATAAAGTTCTGATCGAAGATACTTGTGATACCATGGATCTTATGACACCAACCTCAAATGGCTCAAGACCACATTGGTAAGCAACAATAATATCATTGAGGAAATATTTAAATTTTCTTAAACATTCTAAATATGTAGGTTCACAAATAGTTGTTTTACTGGCATTGACTTGAAAACAAAGCCGTTTTGTGATGTTTTATTTTCGGGACAATTCGCCCCGATTTTAAATAACGATGCCACGGTGCCTCTAATGCAACCTGAACCTCATTTAACAACGGGAAAAATAATGCACAGAGAATTAGAGCAGAACGCACCCGAACTTCAACCAACGGTTCCGCCACCACCGATACCACCGTCAATATTAACACAGCCAGTGCAAAATGATGCAGATGTACGTTTGCAATTTTCACACACACAATCCTCCCTGCATAATAACGAACAGTGTTTTGTTCAAGATCAGCACCAAACACCTCTAGCGTCGCATCAACTTAATGAGCAACAACTGCTACAAGTGCAACACATTAAAATTGAAGATACCCCTCCACAGGTGAACGACATTCCCTACCCAAATTCCGAAGATACTTTAAGCGGCAATGAACTTGGACCGGAAGAACACTTTCATGAAGAAAACGAAGACAGTGAAGATGAGTACAACTCCCATTTTGACCAAGATGAAGTGGAGGAAGAAATTAAACCCCTAAACCGTGTCAAAATTGAAGATTGTGATGAAAGCTTATATGATGACAACGGCGAAGAAATTTGTCTGGAAAACGATCCAAATAACGAAAATGGCAAACGCAAACGATACATCTGCAATATGTGCCAACGCATTTTCAATTCCTGCAACGCACTTAAATATCATAATCGCACACATTCCGGCTTAAGGCCACATCAATGCGACATTTGCGACAAATCTTTTTTTGCCATTGGCGCCTTAAAAGCCCATACGCGCACTCACACGGGCGACAAGCCTTTCGAATGTGAACACTGCGATCGCAAATTCAGACAGTGGGGTGATTTAAAGTATCATACGATATCCATACACAGCACTGAAAAGAACCATCAGTGCGAATTTTGTGGCAAAGCTTTTTCGCGCAAATACTCTCTGGTACTGCATTTACGAATACACACGAGTGAACGAAACTACAAGTGTGAATTTTGTACTAAAACATTTCGTGCTAGTACATATTTGCAAAATCATCGTAAAATTCATACGGGTAAGAATCAACCAAAACAAATATTTTGGACAGTTTAATAAAGCTTCGATAATTTTTATTTTTCCATCGCAACAGGTGAAAAACCCTATCAGTGCGACGTTTGCTCTAAGAGATTTCGTGTTTCAGGAGACTTACGGCGACACGAACGTATTCATGAGCGCAAAAAACAAAAACAGGTGTTGTTGAAAAAAGAAAATGAGCAGGAAGTGTAATAAATGAAGGATCTGCTTCGCCTGTAGTCATTATTTAAAAATATAATACTTTGTAAAGAGTTTTTAATTTATTATGCTAAACAAAAGAAAACAAATATGCAAAAATATGCGTATTACACACTTGTGGAGTTTTAAGTGAAATGTACAGTTTTAATAATAGTGAAATAAATAAATAAGTTTTATATAATATACCAATGAATGTATGAAAAAATATTTTCGTTAACTTGCAATTGATTTTTCACTTTAGTAATGAAAACTTAGTCGCATTTGTTTTGTTCACACTTTCTCGAATAAAATGTCAATAAAGTTTTTCGCCAAAAATTCTTATTGATTTATAGTAAATTAAAAATATTTATCAAAATTGTTCGAAATATTCTCCCAGCTAATTATTCACAAAGTTTTTATTTGATAAGGGCTTCGCTGTGTATATGTCTGATATTTCTCTGGCGTTAACCAAATCATCAGTAGATTTCAACCTTCATGTTTTAAAAGCTTTCAAACTCATCTGCTCATAAAAAAACTTCAAAGAAAATTTTTGCTTTTGTTTTCTTGCGGAAATTATTTTTAAATACTTATTATTTTATTTAATAAGAATATTCTTCAAATTGGCAAATTCGATATCAATTGAAATTTTCTATTGAAATTTTGATAAATATCGAATGCTGTAATTAATTTAAAATTATTATTTTTGACTCATTCGAATGCAATTCTTCCACATAATGCCAGCTTGGTGTACAGATGCTTACTTGACTTCTCAAGGTTAGGTCCAGCAGGCCACATTCACCTGGGTCCATAAGTTGATCTCTTTATTATACCCACAATAGATAGAGAATGAAACTCTTTCATTATGCGATTATTATATATGTTCCGTATTTAACATGTTTTGTTGCAGCGCAGGAACACATTTACGAACGTATCCACAGTTTTCACATAATAGTGTATAGTAAATCACATTCAAACTGACATTAAAAGCTCAATGTAATAAGAAAAAATTGGTGCCATTCGGAATCGCTGAAATCGCCAAAATCAGTTTGCTGTTGCCTTTTCTCCTCCAACACCTTCAATTTGTATTCTTCGACACTCTGATGTTAGATGTACTCACTCGTATTTGCTTTTCCGTTTGACTTAGTTGATATTCTTATATCCGTTTCCGATTTTAATACATATTTCTAATACGTTATGGAGGAATAAAATAAAACAAGTTTGTGTTGTTATTTTTTTTGGATTTTTTTGCTATTGCAGAGCTTCCTTTATTATTTGCACTTGTACTTAATTATATGTACAATGTAGATGAGTTTTATTTTTATTTAATTTTTTATTTCTCACATCATTTTATTTTTTCTTTTACAATTATATATTATTTCATATATATATATTTTTTTTCATAATTTATCATATATTATTAAAGACTTAAAAAACTACAATTTAACTTTGTTTTTTTATTTTTATTTTTTGTTATATTCAGTCAATGAAATTCAATTTTTATTCTTGTTTTTTTTTTTGTTTTGTATAATTAAAAATTGTAAAAATAAGAGATCTAATCAAGAACTGAAACCGAAAATTGATTTTCTTTAAAACATACATACATAGATTTCTTTAAATTATTTTCTCTTCTTTAACTTTATTTTCTCTAATTCCCTTCAAAAAAGTTAAAATTAAAAGAGTGGTTTTTTAATACAATTTAATTTTATAATAAATTGTTGCAATAAAATAAAATGGTAATTTCATTTTTTAATCAGATTTGAATTAAATATGTAAGTTTCTTTTTTAATGATGATACGATGATATAAAATTTGTTAATTTTCTTTTTGTGAATACACAGGAGGGGATCTTGTCTCTGGGAAGAAAGAAGACTCAAAATAGGTTTATGAGGGGATGATAAAATGAAAGTTGGTTGCATTTTTTGCTATCGAATAATTGAGTTGAATAGTTTTCCGTTTTTTTTTTTGGCAAGAATTATATTTATTTTTAATATGTATTTTTTATTTTATTTCAAAATCATCAAGGGGTTTGTTTTCCTTTTGAAATTGTTTCCGCTTCCTTTGTTTATAAATAATGTGCAAATAATTGAGAATATGGTTAAGATTATTTAATATTTCCTTTGTGTTTTGTTTGCTTCGTTACAAATATTTGAATAAAATATACATACATATCTATTTCGTTAACTTTATATAAAAAAAATTATTTGAGATGGGGGCAACTTCTATGGTTTTTATTGTTGGTTTCTGTATCTGTTTGTTTCCGGCAAACACAAAATTGTTTGGATTATTATATTGTTTTCTTAAGTTTTGCATTTCTTCTGATAAAGCTGATAAAGTAGAACAATAAAAAAACGAACATAATATATTTTGGGCATCTATTACCTGTCCTTTAATAGTTTGTTTTAAAAATTTTGTAATTGCGTTTGATTATTTTTTGCTTTTCATAAAATTATATGACATTGATTTTCTCTGTTTTAGTATATTTTTAATATTTTTTCACAAATATATACAACTACTGTTATCCAAATAATATATGAGCAAAAATAACTTTTAGGCAATAATATCTTAAGTAGGTGTTGTACAGAATATCCTGCGGAACAGAATAATAAAAATAATAATGGAAATGTTACTAAAAACAAAAACTAAGAAACCAAGTTTTCTAATTATAAAATTAGAAGAATTTGGTATAACCGTCGACTGCTTCTTCCATTTCATATAAAATTTAAATAAATTTATGTACTCGTACATTAAAGCTGTTGGCAAAGCTTCTGGAAATGTTTTATTGGTGGGGCAAGAAAACAATCATTTGGTCCAAATAATAAAATAATGCGATTCTTGAAACTTTTATAATAGGCAACAGCCACTCAGAGGTGGCCAACGCACACCCAGTATGAACCTTCTACGCCCTTGGTTAATATACTTACATTATAGAGAACCATTAGTTTTTATTGCAAAAATATCGATTTCTTTTACTTGTCCAGCAAATATTTTATTATATGAATACATTTACTAATTGCATTAATATAATAATAATGATGAAATTGGCTACTTTGTTAACGAACATAAAATTTAGCCGCATTATAGTATTTATATATGTATAGTACCCTCATGTAGAAGATAAATGTGGTAGCAAGACGTGCTATAATTCAGTGTTTACCAGCTATTACCCATTTGAAAGTACAAATTTAGAAAAAAGTACCCGAAACATGTACGCTTAATTTTTGATAAGGACAAATTGTATTTTCAATTTCACTTTTATTTGTTTTTAATAATTTTAATTATCTTAACACCAAAGGATCCTTAAATTTGAAGTCATTATCTTTACTCATTTGGGATATATAGGGATTGCTAAAGAAGACTTTTTTGTACCGCGATCCATGCGATCTTCAGGGTAGCATTTGTATTCATTTTGAATAACTACAGCTTCGAATTAATCCGATAATACTGTTCAGTGATACATATGCCTGGAAATCACAAAAGTTTAGTCGAAACCAAATTTGTAATTCCCCGAGTGGTGGTACCTGACTGAGAAGCTGGGCCAGACACGTCCTGCTATGAAAGAGATTACAATATATTGAAAGATACGATTGGGATGTGTATACGGCTTCTATTATGTCCGTAATGATTTTCTAAATGTTGCTCCTGGTATCTCGGAACTTTTCTAGCCAGTGACCATTTTTTTGTTCAAGCCAGAAGAGATCCCCCTTAGCATCGTGCGGGTAAAATAATTATTAACTTACCGAAATTCCCAAAATACGGTGATGAAACTTGTATATTTGAAAACCATATCGATTATGTCTTTTTGGCTGGAAGGGCACGATATTGCGTTTCTAGTTTTTCAAAATAATTAAAAAAAAAATAAGATTAAAACAATAATACATATAATGATAATTAAGAATGATACTCCTATAATTTCCTAATTGCTTATTTTGCTCATAGATTTGAATTTTTTGTTTTTTTTTTCAATTGTAGAGAATACTGAATGAGAAATATGTATGTATGTATGTATACATGTGTGATGTATATGTGGTTTGTTGGATACGCATGTTTTTGTTGTTATTTTTAAGTTTATTGTTGTTGTATTATCCTTATTATATTGTTGTGATTTCGGTTATAATTTCAGTTGTTTATTTATATTTTTGGATCTTACGGTTTTTCCTTTCCTGTTCTGTTTGTTAATTATTTTATTCATTTTGTTTTTAATACATACTTATGTATGTAATAGTGAAAAAATATGTTTTCATTTTATTTATTAATTCTGTTTGAGCGTGTAAAAACAATCAAGTATGAATTATTTTTTATTTATAATGTTAAATCAATTATTAAATATTTTATTTGTTGTTATTTAATTGTTTATTTATTTTAGTTGTTATCATATTTCCTTGTTCCGTTAAATATCGGTTGGTTATTTGGTTGTCGACTGTCTAATGATTGGTTGGTTTTAATGTTTTTGTTGGTTGGTTTGTTGGTTGTTGTATTTAAAAAAAACTTCCATTTTATATACTTACAGTACAATACGATACGATTTGTATGGTATGGTAAAGTTTGTAAACTACAATATATTTATTTATTTATTTTGTTATTTTTTTATTATTTGTTTTTGAGTAGAGGTGTTTGGTTTTCTTAAAAAATCTTTAAAATTTTGTTAATTTTTTTTCTCTTAATTTTCTTAATATTTTTTTATTGGAAAATATTTCATTGAATTTTTTCTTCTTACTGCAGCTATTTTTATTTTCTGTTTGTTTTTACAATTACTTAAAAATTTTTTTATATATTTTGAACGATTTTTGATATTGTTTTTCTGTTTGTTGTTTGTTTAATTGTTTTCATTTTGTTTCATTCTCTGAAAGGAAAAGTATTCATTTATTAATTCTCTCTTTTTTTCCCATGAAATATGAGTTGTGCTGAAAAATGTAAAATTTTGGTCATTACGAAACACAAAATTTGAGATCAAATAATAATTTTATTTAAAGTAGTAGGGAGAAAATAGTTGTTAAATCAAGCTATCATACCTATTACAATAATTATATGTTTAATTTCAAATACAAATTCAATTCAACACTTTTGGCTGATTGTTCTTTAGTACGAGTACTTATGCTAAGGAAAAATTATACAAATGTATTTCAGTCTCTATTGATAACAACATACATATACTTACATATTGCACAAGTATTACAATTTAGAAATAATATGGGAACGTCCTGACTTACTGAGGAAAATTTTGAATAGTGATTTTTGGATCTAAAATTGCCTTGTCAAAGCAAACTGATCTTTATCTGTTTGGGTTTAAAATATTTCTCTATTAAACTTTGTCAATAAAAAATATTTGCACGACACCTTTGAAAATATTTGATGGATGAAGAAAATTATTCAACGCGATTGTGAAAATTATCGTGCCGTAGGGATACAAAATCTATATTTTCTTAACTTTGAAATCGATTAAGTGACATAAAACTTTATTTAAACGATTTTGAGATCAATCAAAACGAACTGAATTTTAATGTTTGATTGCATTTATGCCGTTTGCCGTCTGCACAAGGTATTGTAATCGCTGCTATTGGGACGTCAGACTTTCCAAAGAAGTGCGCATTTTGTGAAAGTTCCTGATTGTCATTCCTGGAGGTGACCAGGAAAAAATCATGCTATAGGACTGCCCAAGCAGCTCACTACTCTCGATCATTTTTGTTGCCTGAATTGTTAAGTATGGCGTCTTAGCTGAGTTAGCAAATGCTCGTGAGATTGGACACGAAAATAGCATCCTCATCACTAATCTATGAAATGGCGAGCTTGCAAAATCTACCGAAACGATATACAAAATTTGTGTAGGTATGTACATATATCATTCAGGAAATATTTTTTTATTCTATACAATATTTTTAAAAAGATTTTGTTCGCGATAGCAACTCATATGTAATATTTATTTTCAACGAATTTTAACTAAGTATAGAATGCACTATATACCACTTTTTTACTATTTTTCGAAATAAGTACATCTTAAATGTGTCATGTTTGAATAATAGTTATCACTCGTCTGTGATCTAATCCTACGATAAAGTTGATGTTTCCATTCACATTTGAGGTTTTAAAATTGGGTTGTTAAAGTTATTTTTATGATTTTTATACTAATATGGTGAACTATTATCATGGAGACAATTAAGGACTTCATACTCCTACATGTGGTAACATGGTAAGATGTTTAATTCCATTCAACGAAATCCTGTACCATGCTTAGGACACAAATAAACTCTTGAAAATATAATTATTCATAGAATCCAATTTGGATTGGCTTGATACAACATATTCGTCTTGGCCCTTATTGTTAAATATATAATTTTGTAAGCCATAATACACTTAGATGTTTAATTTCGAATACATGGATTTAATAACATATCCATTCAATTCTATACGTATTACAAAGTTAGCTTGTTAAGCAAAATATCAATTGGTTTTCTTAGAATTTAAGATTAAAAACAACGTTAAAAACGTAACAATGTATTTCATTTTATAAAAAGGCTTAAATAAAGGGTTAAATTTCCATCTCAATATTAAATATCACTTCAACAAGTATTTTTAAAAACAAATGAATTATTTTTTTTTCAATTTCTTAAATTTGTTTGAAATTAATAGCACCGTATACAGTCGGAATTTCGTCTTATCATCAACATAACTTAGACCTTCTCATCCACTATCATTTCGAATATATGTATATATATATATATATATATATATATATATATATATATATATATATATATATATATATATATATATATACATATATATACCTATAACTATTTGTTTGACTACTAAAAATACAATATAAATAAACGGATCCCTGGCAATTCACAGATTTTGATTTTGAATTCATGTACTTTAAAATCGTTAGTATATCGAAAGATGTTTTATGTAATGGATTATTTACATTTGAAGCAAGTTTTATTGAAGAGAAGATTCATTCTAAATAATGAGGATTTATTCATTTAATTATTGTGGGTTTGCGATGTCGCTAGTACTTGTCATTAGTATTTTGAAATGCTCATCAATTTATGTGGTTACATAAATATATACATATGTATGTTTTCATTACAACCGATAATTAGAGTAAACAAATTTTATTGTTCAATAATATTACAAGTTTTCTAGTGCCTTCTTCGGAACCATTACCGTCATTACCAAAGATATTTTAGAAGCCTTTGAGAAATTATACGTGATGCAGGATACGCGACTTTATTTAATTCAGTTTTTTTCACATCAGAATAATAATGAATTAAAGTTTGGTAAAATTTACTCAATTTGAGTCGTACTTACTGAGATTAAGTAAAAAAATTTTCACTGCTATTAAAAAATTTTATCGAATAAAATTTTACTTGATTCCAGTCCATGAATTTCTTTAATTTTCTAGTTCCTTAATTTCTCGTAGGAGAAAAATGCAATACGGTCCTAAAGTCTTCGATTTTTTAAGTTCGCAGAAGAATTGCGAACTTATTATTACGTTATACGTGTGTATAACCTATCCTTTCGTGGAATTCAACCTGCAAACCTTCCGTTTAGTATTTCTGCACTCTAATCATTTACCTATTCTAAATAAACAGTGGAAAGCCTTTACTATCTTTTTTTGATCTAAAGTTTGTATATATATTTTTAAATTCCTCTATGGAATGAACTAAGAAATACTATTTAGAAAGGGAAGTTTCATAAAATTAAGAAGATTAAATTTAAATTATTTCACTGAAATAAAAATTTCTTATTTTTGTGACAGAATTTCCTTAATGCTTATTAAATATGTATTTACGAAATTTTAGAAAATGTATTTTCAAAGTCAACAAAATTTTTGTACAATGTAAAAAACTCGTTGCCGAAAACTGTGAACTATTTTTGAATAAAATTTTCATTATATAGTTCTTATGGACATTTTTAAATTTTATTGGGAATTATAGTACACGCCTCTTTTTAATGTACATAAGTATGTATGTACATATATTATTATCATTCTTTAGGCGATAGATCGGGATGTGCACGAATGGCACGTGCAAACTACTTTTCGTACAAAAATGTCTAAAGATTTAATTTATGTGAGCTTTCACGGGTCTCGGAGTCCCGTGAGTTCACCTATCAAAGAGCTCTCATTTAACCTCTTTACTGCAAAATAGAGTGACAATGTTAGAAATTTTTATATTAACTTGTTGTCTTTGTATAGTAAATCGCATGATTTATATAGGGCACTAGAACAACAATTGAAATGAAATCGATTTTTATAGCGATTTGATTTGAAATGATTGTCCACTTATTTGAGAAATATTTTCACACAATTTAAGACCCAAGCTATTCAAATATTTAATTGCTTATTCCTGATAATGTCTCAATGAGTAAAATGAAAATAACGAAAAATCTATGTACCTTCTGTGATTTGAAACAACAATTAATAAATGTGTACATAAGTATGTACATATACATATACATATACATAATTCAATCATTACAAACACCAAACATGCCCAAAGTTTTCGATTTCTTAATGCTTTTGTTTGTATTTTTGCATTTTTGATCTTTTTTTTAATTTATTATACGTTTGTTTTTGTGATTCCCTAGAAGAGAGACACAACATTAAAATCCAAATTATTCACAAGTTAAATTAAAATTACTACTAATTTAATTAAATTAAATTATTATAATATAAAAACAGAACCTGTAGATGTTAAATAAGTTTAATAATAATGATATCCTTTTTCTTGTTGTTTTTGTATTTGTTTATAACTTATACAATATTACCTAGTAATATTAGTTAAACTGTTTTGTTTTGTTTTGTTTTTTTTTTTAATTTTCCATTTTGTATTGATATAAATATATTTATTTATATGTATATGTGAGTATGTTTTAAGTGGGAGTGGGTTTTTTTTAGAAACAGAGAGATGGATAGAGAGAGTCTTTGCTATTAAAAGAAGTTACATTTTGTATCAAAAAACACACCAACCTCTAAGACGACGTACGAGAAACGTAGGACGACGGTTTTAAAAGTTAAAAAAATGCTGTTGGACCAGAGTGAGTAACTGCTGCTGATGATTTTAATAGAGAAGTGATGTCACAGGATTTTTCATCTTGTGATGTTTTTGGGCATGCAACAATCGCCGGTTAAGGTTGTAGTTGCATTCGATGAAATGATGTCGATTGTGTTCTTGTTGTTGTTGGTGATGGTAGTGTCATTTTTGCTGCTGTTGCTGTTGTTGCTAATTATGATATTGTTGTTGATGATAATGGTGGTGGTGGTGGTGTTGTCAAAGGTGATGAACGACTTCTTTTTGTAAAATTTAATTCTGTTTGATTTGGCGCTACATTACAAACTAACCTGCTGCATTTTATCGAAATCTAAACATGGCCTGTGCGGTCTTTGTAGCCGCTGTGAATTATGCTGTGTGCGCATGGGTCGGCGTCTGGGTGATATTGCACAATGGAAGAGTTTCGCCGGTGGACTAACAGACCTTACCTCGACATCGAGACCAGTCGTGGAGGCAGGACTGCTGCGCGAACTATTAAAATGAAAATTATGCTTCGCTTGAGGTTGATATATGTGATGGCTGCTCGTCGAATTGCTCATCTTCATTTTTATAATGCTGCTGGCTGTGCCCTCATCATTTTCGGTGTTTTCATCCTCGGTGCCCATGGCACAAGAGGTATCACCGTTATTGCCACTACCACCAACACTACCTCCTTCCCCACCATTTTCGTCATTAACACTATTATCACATAACTTAATATTTTCAATACCGCAACGTGCCTCTTGTAAAATGAGTGGCGTAGTCGAGCGATACATGTGGCTACGATTTGGCTTGAAAGCCTCCAAAGGCGGTGATGTGCGAAAGTTCACAGGCGTTAATATCGGTTCCAAGAAATTTCGTAACTGCAAATATAAAAAATTTATTAAATAAAATGAGGAATTTGTTTCGTTTAATATACGTTAACAACTTACGTCATCATCCGAGCTGTGTGCCAATGAACGTTTACGATTTTCCACCAAAGTTGAACTGGACCTTTTTAAGCCTGCTACTTCACCTTGCAACTCATCAGGATCAAGTGATGATGATCCACGTTCTGATATTAACGATGATGTGCCACGTACTGTCAATACATTGCTGGCAGCTGCTTCTGCGGCTGCCACCGACGAAGGTCCATTTATAACCTCTAGTTCTTCTTCGGAACTATGCTGATCGTACTGAAGGTGGGATTTACACATCATCGCAGAAGATTCTGATGAACAAATTGTATCGGTTGGAGAGTTTGCATCGGTGTAGGAACTAAAACCTTAAATGAAAAATTAAGAAAGTAGAAAAATTTGAAAGTTAATTATTTGAAATACGTATAAACAAACATATATACGTATATATATATATATATATATATATATATATATATATATATATATATATATATATATATATTTATTTATTTATTTATATTATATGTAATTTATGTATGCAATTTGACGGCCATAAAATTGCCCATTTTGACCGAAGTCAATGCTTGACGGATTACCCAAAAAATCCTTCATCCGCTCACTTGGCAGACGAAGTAACAGAACAAACGGAAAACTGCTTTTATCTTCATTTCAAACGCCTTTTATGAATCAAATGCTTTCGCAAAACATTAAGAAAATTATTCACAAAATGCCAGCTTGTATTCCAACAGGTGCTTTCTTAAGGAATCTCGAAGCGACCTATATCTTCACACAGCAAGTACGAGTTACAAATCTTCACACCTAAAGTATTCTTAGTCTCCGCAAGGACGAGAAGACAATCTCTCGAAGACTGATCGCACTTAAAAATTCATTACTATGATGGCTGATCCGTTTCCCAGCTCAAAACTTCTTTGTCACTAATATTTGAATTTGAATAGAAATAAATATTGCATTAACTACTGCTAACTCTTCTTTCGTTTTACCCACAACATTTTGGACAATTTTCGGACAAATAAAATTTTTCAACAAAAAATAAAACAATAATAAAAAAATTAACTTTTAACTAGTTTCGTATTGATTCAAATTATGAAAATATGTGGGTTGACGTAATATAAGTTTTCGAGTCATTATAGTCGCTGAAAGTTCTAACTATATTTTACGTGCAATATTTTCAACCAAATATTCTATTAAAAAAGACCTGAATCAATATGATTCAGATCTTTTAGTTCAGGAAAAGAACAAAAAGCTCTCTTTTTTGCGATAGATGCATTGAAAATAAGAGCTTTTTGGAACCACTTCAAATGTATGTACATATATATCGAATTATGGATGGCACTATTATTATTTCATTAAGAAGTCGTTTACACCTCGGCTACATCAGCATCTATAAAAGCAACGACACGAACTTCATTTGAGCTGTGAAAGTTTTCAGAAAAAGACTTGAGAAAAATAAAGTTTCCGATGATTTTAACATTTGTTTATTGTTACAAGTTCAGTTTTTTGATGCCCATTCACTGGCTTTTAAACTACTTTCAATGTGCTGAGAAAAGCAGATTTTTCATTTCGGTTTTTTTTTTTCAAATAAAATAGTTTTATCTTAAATTACGATGTTATTTCTTGCTAATAATTAATCTCTTATATATGTATGTAACTCAAATTCAGGATGTTATCATTATTTTGGAGGCCATCACTGGAACTTCCTTTTAATATAAAACACGAACTGGAAGAAGTTTTCGCAGTAGTTAAAAAAGACTGTTATAGAATTATTTTTTCAGTAGCGATATCTTATGGGCCAATTGACCGACTTACATATGCATGTAAGTAGATATAAGTTATGGCATTCAACACTGTGTAGGAAAACCGATCCACAAGAATAGTTCTAGTTTTTCAGAAAAATTACCTTTTTTGACAACGATATCTCTCGAACAAATCAATCGATTTTAATACAATTTGATGTTGTTTTCTTAGGCTCGGAGCTGAGTAGATTTTGAATTCGATCAAAGTAGAAGAATAAAATTTTTCGAAAATATATATTTTCAAAATATTTCAAAATCGAATTGGTACATTTTCACACCATATCTACGAAAAGCCTAAATCTATCACTATATTTTTTCCCGATCAATGCAGAAGTTAAAAAATTAGGAGAAGTTTGCATACATTCAGTCACACATAGATACATAAAGCCATACGGACATCCTCAGAACAGCTTCAAAACACCGAGATATAATGAAATGAACTGTCCGCCTAAAGAACAAGTTTTCCTTGTAGTGGAATATGCGATTTATTGAATATCAACCACAAAGTATCATCCTTTAATGAAGAACGTGTTTCTAGTGAAAAAAATAGGTTTCAGGCCCAAGTTTCATTAATGTCATTAGAACACATTCTATTGTAGTACCGATGAAACAATGAAACACATCCTATGTTGCCTCGACGCTCCTGCGAGTCACTAGAATTGGCTTCACTACTGTCATCGATGAGACTCTGCTCCCTCTACTGTAAGTGGTCGCGTAACTTCAAAGTAGTTGTGTCTACTTTCGGATTTACCTTCTGGTGAAGCAATTCCATGCTTCATCAAAGATTATGTATAAACCATGGATGTCAGAAGTGAGGATTTCGTGCGACTTTGATGATTTTTTAAAATCAATTTTCTAAAATACATGCTGGTTATAATTTAGCGACGTACTGCCATTTTTATTATCACTTTTGATTATTGAAATTCCTCCAAAAAATTATTTCTCTTTTAATCTCTATTCTGCCATAATACACTTTTGTTGTAATCTGTTTTTTGCATTTTTAGTAATTTTCATTTCAAAAAACTTAAAACTAAAAAATATTATGTTGGTCTACACCATTAAAACTACGCCATTAAGGTCGAGCAGAAATAAAAAAAATAATTATAATTATAATAATAATAATAATAATAATAATAATGGTAATAAGTTAATGCAAAATTAATTTGCGAAACTAAGAATGATATTCGGCACATGGAAACGATTTTTTGCAGATACTCGTAGTTTCAAGGAGTCTAAATTTTATCATATACACGTACATACATACATTTGTATGTATGTTTACTTGTTACTTTGAAAACAATAAACGTACGAGGCAGTCATATAAAAGCACTTTCCTACGATCCGATATATACTTGATAACGAGTTCTTGCATGTCGATCAAAAATTACATCAAATTTAATTGAAATCATTTAAATGTTTCTACACTATAATATTGTTTGTCCTTCTTACCAAATTTTTTTAGAAAAGCAAACTTGTTTATATCGAAAAATCATAAGCTAAATGAGGGTCCCTAAATATGTAACATGTTTCGTTTCATAATGAAATCGTTCGAAAATCATTAGCTAATCTTAGTTTTATCTTTCATTCTAAATCACTGTCGACAGTACCTGCATCGTTATGGTAGAGATGAAGAAAAAAATTATGATAAAAGTCAAGTTCTTTTCTAAATGTATTGCACATAAAAAATGTAAATATGTCAACATTTTTTGCGCGTAACTTTATTTCAGGGTTAAATAGTATCCTTTTTTAAACTGCATTAACTATTTTGTTTATATGTAAAGATATTGATTTGTTTTATTTTTTCATTTATTTTTTTTTCGGTGTAAAATTTATAGAAAATTACTGAATTTTAATACTATATCGATGTTCTATATTTCAAAAAACTATTTTTGTTCTATTGTGAGCTTGAAAAAGCCATCAGATTGCGGGGGTCTCGGTAACATGTAATATTTTTTTCGGAGATGAAAAAGCCTTTACATATGAATTATTTGTGGGAAGTTTTACTCCTTAAAGTATTCTATGTAATATTTTAGTGAAATTTTATATATTATAAAAAGGACTTACTAGTTTCCATATCCAACTCTAAATAACGATGATGTTCAATGTCCACATCTAAGATGTCGCCATCCGATTCAGTACCAGAGTCATTTGATTCGCCCTAAAACACACACACACAGACAAAAGGCGAATTATACAAAATTATGAATAAAGTCTTTTGCAATTTCAAAAAGTTTAATTTTTTCAATTAGATTAACATTTATATTTTCATTCATATCACAACCTTTCTCTTAAAAAAGTATTTAGCCGATTTATAGTTAGACTCTTGTAAAAGTTTCTGCTGCTGTTGTTCTTGTTGAGTTGATTGCTGTTGCAATGTATTTAACTGTTGTTGTTGGTGATGTTGTTTCTGCCCAACTAACTTTAGCATTATTTTTTAGGAAAGCCTTAAAAATCCATTTAAAAAACTTCCTTTTCTCTTTTTTTTTAATCAAAGTAATTTTCTATGTCTGCACTTTAGCTGGCTGTGATTTCTTCGAATTATAACACTTGAATTTGAATCAAAATCAACTCGTTTTTTATAATTATTTTGCGGTTTTGCTTTTTGTTTTTTTATTATTTTTTTCCTTAAATAGCAACTTTTACAGGACACACTTCTTTTTATGTTTTTGCCACAGGAGACAAAAAAAAGAAGATATTTTTATTCATATACATCACATATATCACAGAAAAGCCAGCTAGACACTTCTTTCTGTCTGTGATATTTTTCTGTTTTTGTTTTTCTGTCTGTTTGTATGAATATCTATTTGTAACCAGTTGTATTTGTGTAAGTGATTTACAATTGTGTGTACGTGAGTGAGTTTTCGTGTGTATGCCAACCTCTCCGTCTATACTCTTCTTAATGCGAGTGACTGTGTGTTGAGAAATTTTGCGGAAAGTACAAAATTTTACCAGCCGGAGTAATAAGTAGCAGCGATGCAATAACCTAACCGAAATAGTAGTAGATACAACGATTACGACGACAACTCATACGTTTAAAAAACTTCAACAACATCACAGTGATGATTATCACTACTACTATGTTTCACATTAGTAGGAGAAGTTAAACACAATAAAAAGAAAAAGGCTATAACATGAATTGTAAAGGCAGTTAGGAACGGCGCGGAGCTTCACACAGTCACGACAACAGGCAAGCATACAAGCCTGCAACATAATACACATACAATATTACACAATCTGTAGAATTTCCAACAAGCAGCTACTAAAAACCGGGGCGGCTTTACGAAAATCAAAACGAATACGAGATACTACTACATCGTTTTTATCGTAACGGTCGTAGTTTTCTATACACACAAGCACACACATATACACGCTCTCATACATATGTAGTATACTGTTTCTTCTTCTTATTTTTTGTATAATTTTTTTGCAGTCCCCGTCCTCTGTTTGCAGCCTCAGATCACCTTTGCCGTAAGATACAGTACTGAATTATCGATTTTCTTACTTGGCAGTCAAATTAAATGTTGAAGAAGAAAAAAATCAGTCGCACAAACATACACATTTTTTAAAGGAAGAAAAAAGTATCATTGTGAGACACTTTTTGCCAAATATGTAGTTAATACAATTAAAATGTGTATTTCTATGGAAAAAAGCAATAGTTCTTTTCATATTTTATATGTATACATTTTTTCATTTCCGGCTTTGATTCGCACACAAAATTTTTTATAATTCACATTTCATTTTAATCCTTTCTTGAACTTTATTCAATTCACAAATTTTTATAAAATACACATAAAAAATACTACAAACAATTCGCCTGTCACCGGCAAACGTTACACACAAACTAATGGCGCTCTCTGTAAAGTGTCCTGCACGAACATCTCTATACAATTGTTGATGATAAAAAAACAGCAACAAAAATCATTACAACAAACAACGACAACAATTAAAAGCAGGAATATTCTACGACGGCTAAATAACAGCAACAACAAAGAAAAAGTCAGAAGATTGAGACAGAATTTACAAAAACAAAATAAAATATATAAAAAAAGTAATGAGAGGTCGTTTTAAAGGGTAAAACAAAATTGTTGGTGAAATAAGAGTTTGAAATGGGACTATTTTTCTCAAAACGGATAATAAAATTCAATATAGACTGTTTTCAGATTTTTTTTCTCGTCTAGAGAAAGTTCAAGACGAATTCACTTACCAGGTGGTGTTGACACACCTGAGCTAGTTTTTTTTGCATAATTGGATGCTTGTATGTCAAAAAACAATTTTTAATAATGAAAACATTGAACTCTAAAAAAATCTAAAAAATAGTCCGAAAACTCTGTAGAAATAAACTAAAAAACTGGTGCCTCAGTTAAATATTTTAAGTATGTATTTTTTTTTTGAAAAACCTTTGCAAAAAATCATACAAAAATTAGTTTTTCTTAAAATGTCGATAATAACATCCAATTCAGTAAGAGGATAACAAAAACAAGAACTTATGTTGTTGTTATGTTTCAATCATTTGAAATGATTAAAATTTCGATACATTTCCCGAAATTCTTTTATTATTGAGAGTGTGTGTGCCACAAAACTTCTATATAAATTTATTATGTATGATAGTCCTAGTCGACTCAAGAAAGGTAGTGTTTTTCGGAAAGTTTTTACGCTACTGCTAAAAGGTTAAAAGCCTCAAATGCATGATTATAAATTCTTTGATTGTTTTCATGCGTATGTAGGAATGTCACCATTGCAACTTCACAAATTGCAACTTCGCCTAAATTGACTTAGGCGTTTAATGCTTATTGCCACAGATATATAGATCTTTGCGTTTACTCTCAGCTTTTGTGATGTGGCTGAGGGAGTAAATGAGTTGGCTTTGAAACGTGCCATGATGAAATAAAATTTTGTGCTTCGAAGACTTCTCGTACCAGTCAACAAAAATATGAAAAAATATAAATGTATATGGATGAAAAAATTCCAAATACTTTTGTGTACTTTAGGGCGAATAATAAATAACATATGTGAAGTGCCTCCAAAAAATCCTTTTACCAATTGCAATGAACAAGAATGAAGAAATGTAACTTCTTGAAATGACAAGCCCATATTAAAGTCGTTAGATAGGAAATAAGATCAAACTATTTGCGGATCTCAGGTTCGGAATTTTAATGACTTATTTGGAAATTATTTTTTTCCTGGCTTGTACAAGGACGTCATTACGGAATAAACAGATTTTACCGAAAACGCCTTTGAAGTTTGAAATTTACTCACAACTCAATAGAAGGAAATAAAGGCGACGGCGATTGTATTTTGTATTCTTAAGTTTTATTTTTTGGTTATGATTTTCTTGCAGCAGTTTTACATATTTTATTTCATTAAACATTTGAGATTTTTATTAGATTTTAAAAATTCCGTGATAAGACTTATTTCAGTAAAGGTATATTTCAGCATATGATTTATAGAAATTTAATGCTTTTCTCAATTGTCTATGTGTACACAAATTTATAGATTGTGAAAACACCATTCGCTTACTCCATTTCACATATTCGAATACCCTTTATTTTCATTATTTAAAAACAAATATCCTTTATATATCATCTTTACAACAAAAACCCAATACTACTGGCGGGATACATACATACATGTAAACATACATGCCCATACTTGGCCGAAACGCGAGCATCTTTCTATTTCTCAGTGACCAGAGTCCTGCGCAGACTCTGTAACAATCGGCAATGTATAATTGAGCGGATAAGCGCCAAAAAAAAAGAAATAAATATAAGAATATGGCAAATAATAACGTCAGCTTTCGTTCATAGTGTGTCACATGTGTAAAAGGTTTTGTATAAATTGTGTATATTGTATTAGTATATACGCAAAAGGCCAATTTGATAAGTCTGGATACTCAGTGAATGACTCACATCTAAATGCCTTGAATGAGTTTTCAAATCTGAACACAAGGTTAAAAAAGTTGCACAAAAATTTTATATTATACGACCTTCATATTTGCGATCCACGTAAATAAAAACGTAATTATTAAATAAACTCAGTATATTTTCAAGGAATGCATCAAAATTTTTACAGAAGAGAAGAAAATAGCAACTTCTTAAAATTCTTGGAGAAAGGGCGCATTTGCTATGAATGAATTATAAATAGGATGGAATTTCAAGTTAAATTTAAAATTTTTTTCTATATACCTTTCAATAGTCTTTGGACTGCCACGCAAGACGAATATTAAAAATGGATAACTCCCACGCTTATTATAGGTTTACGAGTATTCAGGGTCCCAAAGATATGTATCTGTTGAAAGTTGAATCTCCTCATCATAAGTTTTACGAAATGATACTGGATTTTTTGTGGCTCTTATAATTCCTAAGCCAAATGAAAGTAAATCTTTAGAATAGTTTAAATTTTTATAGATCATTCAAATTTAAAAAATTTATGAAAATATATGCAATTTATTTTGGCGTCTATGATAAATTTCCGCAGGAATGAATATCTTCGCATAAATTTTCAAAACAATACTCGAAAAAATTATCTACTAATATGTATTAGAAAAATTTATTCGATTTAAGTTCAAATTGATGTCATATTTTCGCTGCTAGTGAAAATTTAATCCAGTCCTAATTATTTTAGAAAGTTTTACTGAATTTTAGTAATTTTTTTTCGATTTTTTAAACAGATTTAAAAGTGTTTACAACATCATTTAACAATTTCCGAAAATATCAAACTAAATACATTTTCCGAAATTCCGGTTAATGAATTTTCTATATTTTCGTAAGCGCATTAGTTTTAACTAAAGGAATTATTTAACATGAATATATATATATATATATATATATATATATATATATATATATATATATATATATATATATATATATATATATATATATATGAGTTTTTAGTCCACAATATGAAACAAACTTACAAACTTGTATGTATATTAAATCTTGCTCTATGGAGGAAATGAAACACCAAAAAAAAATTTTAAAAATGTAGAGGCAGAACTAATGTTTGCAGTAGCTCCCTTGGATTAGTCCGAATCAAAAAATAAAGTGAAATTACATAATATCATGTGAAGCAATGGATTCAAAACATATTTATTTTGAGACGACCATTGCATAAAAATCATATTCATGCGATTAAAACGAGTTTATAAAAAACGGATTTGGCGCAATTGACCGCATTAGCAATGACCAAATATGAATATAGAAACATTTTGCAGAGCTCAATGGTGGGAAAGAATAGAGGAATTTCTTAACACCCTCATAAACCATTTCATAAGTGGATTTGAATTAACGAGTTCCATAAACAGACTAAATTTTACGAAACTAAACATCATTTTAATATAGTTAAATTTAAATTAATAATAAATTCCTAACCAATACAACAATACATGCACAAATACAAAATACTTTTGATGATGATCCACGTTATTCTTGGAACAATGCCTATAAGCTTTATAAGTTAAGATAGAACAATCCAGGGCGCAAACTATGTAATTGTAATCACTTTGCGTTGAGTCTAATAGATCTGTCATTTACGTTTAACAAAATGATTGCGTTGTTTCAAAGCTCTTACACAAATGAACCGGAATTGTGTTTGTGTATTATTTTAGGAATAGAAAAGAATTTTGTATAGGTAGTCAAGGGAAATGGTCTGACGTACAAAACGCAACAGTGTTTACACTCATATTATCCAGGAAACTTTCGTAGCTATCATTCAATAAAGTTTCTGGCTAATGTTCGACAACAATCAAACATACATAAGTACGTACATCATATAAGACAGCGAATGAAGACAAATCACTAATTGGTACAACGCAATCAAACATTGGTGAATGCGTTTGCGTTAAAATTTTTACGCAACATTATCCATTAGAATATTTCATGTGTACAGAGATGTTGCGTTTTGTGCCAGGGATGTGAATGTGATCACTCATTCTCATTTCTTGATATAAACTGCATTGTACGATTTATTGTACTTGCCTTTATGGTACTAGTGTGCATATTGTATCATTTAATGTGCCTAAAATATCTCAGATATCGGCGCAAATTTCAAGGTCTTACCATTTAAAAAATTTTTTATAGTTACTTAAGAAACGTTAATGAAAAAAGCGTATTATATGTACATTTTATATTATACATAAATTTATTTTCCTGAAATCAAATGGAAGAGAAATATTTTTTCCGAAATCAATTGGTAAAAGAAGTACATATGTACATGTGTAGGTGTGTGCATATGTACATATATGTGAAGTTTTGTGTATTAATGAAAATAACATCATAAAAAGAGTAAAACTGTTGTTGAGACGTGCAATACAAAAGCATCTTTGCAAAAGTTTATAAAAAAATTAAAATCCCAAATACTCACACACCTTGGAGATATAACAGTTTGGCTACTGCCACTTATTTGATATAAACTGAAATACATTCATATGTGCATACATATGTATGTTACTTCTCTTGTCTCTCAGAGAGCTTTCTCTTGTCCATAATATTTGCTCAGAAGAATAAGCTCTCATTATTCGTACACTAACTTCCACCCACTCACTTTTTTTACAATATGTGTATCTCCGGCAGTCTTTTGGAACATGCGCTTTAAAATTTACGATGAACATAAAATAACAAGGATACAAACGTGCAAGCGTGGGTGTGCAGTACAAGTGGATGGATAGACGGATGGACGGACGAAGGGACGTTATTTTTTTTGTAAACTTTTAGTGGAAATGTCATTAAAAAGCGTCAGGGAGTGAGTGAGTTAGTGAGCGAATGAACGAACGAGTGAATTGGGCTTATAGAGTGGGAAATCACACACTCATGAAGGATAAATTGGTTGGATATATTTCCCTATTGCAAAAAAAAGAAGTGTGTATTTTTTCTTCAATACTTTTAGTGCCGTGGAAACGTCCACTATTGTGTGTGTGTGTGTGTGTGTGTGTGTGTGTGTGTGTGTGTGCATGCGTGTTTGTATATGGCTGTGTGGGTGGGTGTGTGTACAAATATCCGTTTCTTTGTGTGAGTGTGTGTAGCATGTCTATAGTAAATATTTAAAGGTATTATGTCGCGTGTTGTTATCTAGTAAATAATGTTAAACGATGATATAGGGATTGAGATTGTGAGTAAGCCAAGTTAAGCTTCCATGTTTATAATTTTTCAATTTTTTCCTAGCCAGTTTCTTTTTCTGTTTTTCTTTTTATTCTTATGTGCTTTCATTTGTTTGTTATTTTGTATGCTTTTTCTTATTTTTTTTCTAAATTTGAAAGCAAGCGCACTATATACAAGTACATACATAAATAATATTTTCTTTAATTTTTTGGTGTGTGTTTTGTTTGATTTTGTTTTCTTGTCATCTATATTTTTCAAGAGGATTTTTATTTCAGTTCCATAGTTTGAGTATGTGTACTACATGGACTTTTGTTTGAAATCGTTGTTATCGTTATTTCTCAATAAATGGGCTTAAAGAGAGTTAACACAGTATGTATTCGTTATAAAGAAGAATACATATGCTGGTACACATGTATGTAGATACATATGTATATGTACAGGTAATTTAATCCGCCAAGGTTGCAGGAAAAAATATGATGATATTTGAAGATCTGCTAATGAGTTGAGAGAGTGCGGGAAATCCTAAACTCTGCAAAAAAAATGTCTATTATTTTGTTTCTTGCTTTAAAAGCATTCAGGAAGTGAAAATAAGTTGACAAAATCTTGATTAAAACTTTCACATTTCCTAACCTGTGCAATTCTGTTCTAATTATGGTAAACAATTTTATTTAACAAATTATTTATACCTTCAAATTTAGATGAAAACATTATTTTCCTTCAATCTATAACTGAAGCTAAGAAAAGACTTTGACTATAGGCATTTCTAGATATCGCTCCACGGGGCGGTGAATAACTTATCGTAGTTTAATAAAAAATTATTTTCTTTGAAAAAAAATGTACTTTCTTTAACAAGTTGAAGATAACTTCCAATTGGTGAACAGGCATTAAAAAAGACAATGACAAGCCTATGTTAAAGTTATTGTATATGGCCTGCATTTAATCCATTTCGTAATGGCAATCTGATAATTTTCAAGACTACTTTGGAAGATCTTTTATTACTCAGTGTCTGGAAAATGTTGTGGGTGATACTTTTAAAAATGCCAAAATGTCATCATGGAATATAACTCCCTAGTTCCAATCCTACCAGTGACATCGAATCCAATCAATCGAAAGAAAAAAAGAGAATGTGTTGCAATATCAGCCCCATGTTTAAAATCATGACAAATGATCCAAATCGTGCTAGGTACCTCCGGATCAGAAGATCTGGATCTAGTTTACTTCGGTAGAAGTTACTTTTTAAAGTAGATTCAGAGTTGTAAAACTTCTTATAAAAAATTACGCTGTTTCAATTTGATTTTTGTACTTGACGAAATTATTCATCATTTGATTAATATACACATACGTACGTACATATATGTTCAATCCTCTTGTCTATATTAAAAGACCAATATTTGATGATAACATTGACGACAAGTACAATTTTTTTACTGGTTTATATACTTACGAGTATTTAACTTTAAAATATGTATGTTTTCACACGCATACATAAAAATAAGCTTGTACGTATGGATGTACGAGTAGTTATACATTATACAAACATTCTAGTGTGAGAGATACATTCATACGTACGATTCCTGGTGAGAAGAGCTGCGTTAGCCTTTGCTGGAAACTTAAAAATATATGTATGTGCATATACACACACTTACTTATATTCAAACATATGTTTTTCTCTTATGTATGTATGTGAGTATTTATGAAAGAGTGTTCCAGAGCCTGGTTGCACGTCATACAAACACAAATTAATTTATAAATAAGCACGTAGGTGTGTAAATGCATTAGGGTACATGTTTACACTTCCAAACAAATGTTTGTAAATTTGGATGCCTTAACGTACATATGTTTGTAATGTGTGTGTGCTTTAATATTTGTGAAGCTTGTCTGTGAGTTATTGTAAGACACACATACATATGTACATATGAACATAAATATTTGTATGTACCAAGTTCCTGCAGTTCATGGATTTACTGTTCGCTCGTCTTGTAGAAAAGCGGTATAAATCGTAGGGCTTAAAATTATATATATGTATGTATGTACATACATACATATATCTAAATATGTATTTTAAAGTATTAAATAATTTTGTTTTAACATTCATTACAATTATTCGGATTATTCTGTCAAAAATTTACAAGTAACCCTCCTATGATACAGTTTTTCTGATCAACCCTCCTTGACACGAAAATGGATTTATTTACATTATTACGTCTTGTGTTCAATTCTTACTACGTTTATACGCACGGCTTATTTGCAAATAGAACTATTTGCAAATAACAAATTCACTGTTTATACGGGACATTGTGTTATTATTAGTGATGCCATGTGACGAAAATATGATTGTTTGGTAAGTAAAACACAAAAAACGTTCATGAAGTGGCAACGTCTTACTTTTTATTTGCAAATAGTGTCGTTATTCACGACTTGTTTAAGTGAGTTAATAAGTTACAATAAAAAAGTTATACGGCAACATTCTTCTTTTTTATTTGCAAATAAGACGTGCGTATAAACGTAGTATCTATCAGACAATATTATGTAAAAATTGTATAATTCTCTATTAATAATTTAAAAATCATAATTTTTAATGTTTTTATTTAAAATAAAATTAATGATATAAAAAAAAAGATATTTTACTAACAAAAATGTATATACATATGTATGTATACACTTTAGAGCAAAACTAATGTCATAATTTGAATTGACTGCCATTTTTGCATTTGATGTAGATGAGAATTAGTTATCAACAAGCCATAGAGCGATACGCATCTCAAGAATAAACTTTTTATAAAAACTGAGCTCTTTTTTCATTTATAACAAAATGGCAGTCAGTTGAAGTAGCGACATTACGCTTGCGCAACCTTACATATTAAATAAATATTAAGAAGTCACTTCCCTTTTTTGATCTTTCTATTTGATTCATAAGACACGGATTAGCACCAACGAAATGTCAGAAATCTATGCAAATAAGCTCACACCAATTAAAAAATGAGGAATAATGTAAATCTAAAAATTTTTGGACTACCTGCTCCTTTTTGGTGTCTGAAATTTGGTGACCACAACAGGCTTTTGTACATGGAAAAATGGTACTATTATCTCATAAAAAATTTTCTCAAGTAGTTGGCACTATTTCAGTCGTAATTGAAGCAACAAAGTAATTTCTATATAATTTATTATGTTACTAGAAGGCTTTAATCCATTTTTCGTGGCCAACAAAGTTCCCAAGCAAAATAATTCACAAATGTATTTATGTAGGCCGGGAAGAGGCAAAAGGGTATCTGTGCATTGAATAATATTAAAATGTCTCTAACTTTTGAATAATTATTGTCACCGGCTTATATTGCCGCGAGGTCTATTATACGTGGGTGTCACAACGTAACTTTTAAGTTTCGTGTTTGTTTGCATGTAAAACGTAAGTGCACACATAAGAATCTATTTATATAAGTATATATACGAATACATGTATATGTATATTTACATACATAAATAAGTTCTTACACACACAATACTCCTTGCTTTTTTATTTTATTTGCAGTTTTCTTTCATACTCTTGTTGTGCAAGCTGTAAAGGTTTTACCTATTCAAAATACAAAATTGCAACAACAGTTATTGTATGTACGAGGTCTGTTCAATAGCAAAGGTTGATTTCCATTTTTCTCAAGAAATATTTATTTATTTATCAATTTATATTTTGTCACTTCAAAGTATACCCCCTTAGATAAAATACACTTGTTCCAGCGTTTTTTCCAATCCTTGAAGCAATTCTGATATACACTTTTTGGTATGGCCTTGAGCTCTCTCAGCGATTCGGTTTTTATCTCTTCAATCCTCGCAAAACGCCGTTCTTCCATGGGTATCTTCAATTTTGGGAACAGGAAAATTCTGGTGTATACGGTGGCTGAGGCATGATTACGGTATTATTTTTGGCCAAAAAATTACGAAGCAACAATGACGAGTGAGCAGGTACATTATCGTGATGCGAAAGCCATGAATTGTTTTCCACTATTGCGGAAATTTTTTCGTATTGCTTTTCGTAAGCGGTACGTAACTTCAAAATAATACTCCTTATTAACCGTATTTCCATGTGTTAAGAACTCATGATGCACTACGCCACATTAATCGAAGAAAACAGTGTGCAAAACCTTGACATTTGATCGAACTTGGCGTGCTTTTTTGATTTTGGCTCTTCTTGGCTCTTCCTTTGGGACGATTGGACTTTGATTTCGATGTCATAACCATATACCCATGATACGTCACCAGTTATGACCCGTTTAATCAAATCTAGATCTTCTTTAACGTCATTCAACATTTCCTGAGCGAATCCCATGCGAAGGTTTTTTTGTTTAAAATTCAGCTATTGTGGTACGAGCTTCGCTGCCATAAGCTTCATACCCAAAATTTGCGGGAAGTAGTGTATAGTATGAGCCAACCGATATGCCTATATACTCTGCAACTTCTCTAATAGTTATACGACGATTCTCCATAACAATTTTCCTCACTTTCTCAACATTTTCATCGGTTTTAGATGTGGCAGAGCTTCCAGTACGAGCGTCGTCATTCACATCCTCTGAACTTGAAAGGCTTCTACCACTTGTGAAAAATTTTCTGACTTGAACTAAAATCGCCATATGTTACTCTCAATATTTCAAGTGCTTTTGAGCACCTAATTCCATTTTTTACACAAAATTTGATGCAAATCCTTTGACCCATTTTTTCCCACAGCAGAAAACCTCAGAACAAGCAAAACACGTATAACTCTCTTGCTCTCACAAACAAACTCAGCTAAGAACATATCGAGCCTTTGGTGCAATACCGTAGTAACTCAAAATTTGGATTTTTTAAGGTTATATTACGAAATTATTCGTCTTGTCGTTTTTTATATTCTGTAAAATTTTCATAAAAATATTTTGTGTACTCAGCTCTTGAGAAAAGAACCAAATTTTCTTTTACCATTCAGTTGTGTGTAAATTCAAAACTTTAAACTCAATTTCTGCAAAACAAGCTTTTTTGAATTACTACGGTATTGCATCAAAGGCTCGATATGTTCGAGGCAAGTGTGCCAATAAAAAAAAATCGCTAATCGAATGCACGTAACCTGAGAAATTTCAAAATTAACATTTCCTATTGAAAAGACCTCGTATATGCATACATACATATCGAGCCTTTGGTGCAATACCGTAGTAACTCAAAATTTTAATTTTTTAAGGTTATATTACGAAATTATTCGCCTTGTCGTTTTTTATATTCTGTAAAAGTTTTATAAAAATATTTTGTATACTCAGCTCTTGAGAAAAGAACCAAATTTTCTTTTACCATTAAGTTGTGTGTAAATTCAAAACTTTAAACTCAATTTTTGCAAAACAACCTTTTTTGAATTATTACGTTATTGCAGCAAAGGCTCGATATGTATGTGCATGAGCATAAGGATGGTAATGTATTATATTGCCACGCGAACACTTTTTTCCTGCTTGTCTAATTTAAAAATAGCAATCGCTGAATTGCAATATTCTAATTTTAAAATAAAATTTTTCATAATCATACTCAAAAAGAGCTGCTCGCTCATTGCTGAGCACGAGAGGTGCAAAGACAAGTACAAGTCCTAAAAACTTAGTTTTTTCTAGTATTGGGCTTATATAAATGAGTAATAATTTCAGAGTTAAGATCTGAGTATATGGTTCAATTTATATTGAATATTCAATAAATAATAATACACTTTCCAGCAACAACTAGTAACAACTTTTACTAAATGAACAGACGTAATAAAGAAAAAAATTCCACATAATTTATAAGAAGCTAGAGACACCAATCCGAAGCTTATATTTAACCATAACTTATGATTGAATGAACAGGTATGTATATATTACAATGAATAAGAACAAATAAGTGCTAATTGGAATCATTTATATACATAAGTATGTATATTGATATGTACCGTGAAGTTTGGTAGTAACGAGCTCCGCGGAGCCGGACTTCTTTGAAATCACATTTGAATTGCAAAACATAGACGTTTCTCGTCATACTATGCAATTTTTGTATTTAAAAATAAGTACATGCATACATATTTTCACCTGACATATTGAAACTATTTTTACGTCACTAACTTCATTAGTTTCAACTTTGTAGAAAACACAATATGTATTGGCTGAAAGAAAAAATAACCATATTGCGGCAAGAATCGATTTCGGATTGCAGTAGAAACTTTTTCGCGAACAAATATATATTTGGGACTATACTATTGAGCAGTAAGAATGTGGTGAACTGGAGGTATGAAATGAGCCATAATATCGTTCAAAATGATCAGAAAATGTTTTTAGTCAACATATTGCGGGTCGAATGCTGTGAAAGATCTACACCCTTCGACTAAATTCTTGTGTAGTCAATTGTAATCTTAAACATTGACAGAAATAAGAAAACTGTATATATATATATATATATATATATATATATATATATATATATATATATATATATATATATATATATATATATATACATATATATATACATATGTTTGCATCTATGTATTTTTCCGTTGAATAACTAATTTTTTGTTTTTTTTTTTTTTTGACTCGTAAACTCAATCGAATGCAATATAAAACAGTATTATAAATTTTTATTTATGCAAAGTTTCGATAGAAGTTATTTAACTGATGCTGACACTACATAAAGACTTTTAGAATAAAATAACATATGACATGTTTGTATTGCCGAAATTTCTCAACAATTATTAAAGGAGGAAAATATATATGTATGTTAATTTGACATACATATGTACATATGTATGTACATAATGTATGTATGTACATATGTCTTCCAGGTGATATCGCTTAAGTATTGTCTCATTTGATATCTTCCAATTGTTTGTAGGGATCTGGATACGTAGAATGAAAATGGCTGTGAATTAAATACAAAAATTCATACAGACATACTTACATGCTTATGCATGTGTAAATAAATAAGATATGAATGCTTACCTATTCGTCTCTACATACTTACATACAGATGTAAAAAGACATGTAGTTATGTACTTATATACATACATATGTACATATGTAAGTACATTAGTTTGATGTCGTTACACGACGACAATGTTAAATCAATGGTGCTATTTTAGTATACAGCCGTGTTGTTCAAACATGTGTTTGAATGCCTGCATATATTTAATTAAGTATGTACATACGAGTATATACATACATACATACATATCTAGTTTAGTTATTGACGCTGAATTTGATTGTACATGCCAATTCAGCCAAGTCTTATTGTTTACAAAAACAAAATTGGCCACTCAACATGCTTTACAATTACTACTCGTACTCATAGTAGTAATACTACTATTTTATTTAATACTAGTAGTATTTCATACACACACACATCCACATGTATTGACATGTACATGAGCAAGTACTACATCTGATATTAGACGACCGACAATTTAAAATAAGAAAGCTTAAAGAAAGGCAATATACATTTTATATACATACACACATACATGATACATAAGTATGTACATACATAAATAGTTACATATTTAACAAAGTTACTGTGTAGTTTATTCTAAAATTTCATTGATTAAGTAACAGTTTGTAGAAAATGTTGAGAAATAAATTTTGTGAGAAGTACAAAGAAAGGATTTCGTGTGGAACATCTGACGTTATTTGGCATAAATCATTAAATTAAAAAGAAAGTATAATCGTGATAGATTCACAATTAAACATTTTAAAGGAATTGTAAATGTCGTAGAAGCGTGTGCAAATGAAAAATATTCTGAAATACTGAAATTTTGAAAATACCACAGAATGAATGGTGGCACATTTCGATAACGATGTCAAGTATTTAGATATCATTCTGGATAAAAGATTGACTTGGACTACTCATGTAAAGTTTATAATTCTGAAAGCTTCCATGACGATGTATGAGTTTAGAAAATTATGACGATTACCAAACTCAGCAAGGCTCATAGGCTGGCGTGATCTCTCACTATTTGTGTATAAATTAAGCGCCTTTAAAACCTATTCTTTCATGCGAACTATAGAAAGTATTTATCGGAAACAACACCACAGAGCGGCTCTATGTTGTTAATTGGTCAATGGTCGAAAACACCGCATATTTTTAGCATTCCGAATGTTTGTTAAATTGGAGATGACTTCTCAATTTGTGACAAAGTGGATTTAAAAAAATATATAATTTTCACTTCATAACTTTTCATTTCAGTTTTCATTAAGAGCGATTCTAATTTTTAAATTCAGTAAAGTATTCGATAATATAAGAAATTCTTTATGGCAAATTACAATATATTTTTTACATAAAATGTTTGTATATAAATATATGTACATATATGTATAAATATAACAGCACACGCTTAAAAATTTAATATAAATGAATTTTAATGTTTAGAAATATCAAGTTGAGACGTATAATTTCAATAGATGCAACATTTTTTTGTGATACACTGTACGTATTTCATCCAGATTTCATAAATTAATGGGAGTCAAATGAAATAAATCAAACAATTAAACATTTGTGCAATTAAAAGTTATTGTTTATTATTTGTCATATGAGCTAAACATATAAAATGTTTTGTTGAAGTGTTTTATACATAATAGTGTATACGCCGTTTACGTACTCTTACAGAGTACATACAGTTTGTCAAGAAATTGTTTTGACATAGTGAAAAAAATTATTGTTTTGACTTTAATAATACAAAAAATAGTTTTCCTTTGTAGTTTAAAAATTTTTTCTTTTCAATTCTATTTTATCTATATATTAGTTAACAAACAGGAGCAAGGGAAGGAGAAAATAGAGAATAATAATAAAAAAATTGAAGAAAAACAAAATAAATACAAAAATTTTGTTGTCAAGAAAATGTTTTTACAATTTCTTTTTGTGTGTGTGTTTTTTTTTTATACCGGTAGTTTTTACTGTTCAAACAACAATTTTTTTCGTTAGTCAAGTGACCATTGATAATGATTTAATTATAGTTTTGTTTTTTATTACTGAAAACGATAATTTTACGAGGATTTAAAATGCCTGGCAAAAGGACTTCAACCGGTGCAATTCAGTTAGTTTACTATAACCACGCGATCGGGAAAACGGTTCGAGAGTTATCTAAAATGTTTTCAATAACTAGACAAACAGTATACAATATTTTAAATCGCGCTGAAAAAGAAAATAGTCTAACATTAAAGCTTCCTACTGGCCGTCCACCTGAAATTTCGGAGAGAACAGAACGTATTTTAAGAAGAAAGGTGCACGAAAACCTTTTGGTATCCATACGAACACTTACATGAGAACTTAAAGAAGAATGTGGCGTGACATTCTCCCACGAAACGGCAAGACAAGTTTTGAAAAAGAAGGACTATTCATCCAGATTGGCACGAAAAAAAAACACTGCTTACAATGCAACATAAAGAAAGACAATTGTCTTTTGCTGTAACACATATTTCCAAGCCTGACGACTACTGGGATGACGTTATATTTTGTTATGAGACCAAAATAATGCTTTTTCACAATGATGGTCCTAATAGAGTATGGAGAAAACCTTTGAAAGCATTGGAAAGTCGAAACATAATTCCAACTGTAAAATTTGGAAAACTTTCAGTAATAGTTTGGGGGTGCATTCCTAGTAAGGGAGTTGGAGATCTTTGTTTTATTGAGAACACTATGGATGCTAATCAATACCCGGGTATATTAAAGCGTCATCTAGTTAACAGCGCGACTAAATTTGGGTTTTATTCTGATAGAAAGCCGAATTTCAAATTTTATTAGGATAATGACCCTAAACATAAGGCTCTTTTGGTAAGGACGTGGCTTCTCTACAACTGCGGTAAGGTACTCGATACACCTGCTCAGAGTCCAGATTTAAACCCAATTGAAAATTTATGGTCTTGTCTAAAAAAAAAATACTGCCAAAAGGCGTCCCAGAAACCAAAGTGAGTTAAAGTCTGTAATTTTTGAAGAATGGAGTAAAATACCAACAGAATATGTACAAAAATTAATTTTCTTCAATGAAACGGCGCCTGAAAGCCCTGATTGATGCCAATGATGGCCACACAAAATATTGATAATCCTACATTTAAAGATCCAATCCATTTTTTCATATTATATTAGTATGTAAAAACATTTTCTTGACAACAACATTCTTGAGTTTCTTTTACTTTTTTATCTTATTTCTTAATCTTAAGTTTTTGTTTTGTTCTCCTTGACGTTATTTGTTAGTTAACATATAGCTAAAATTATATTATAAAAAAATGGTAAAAGAGTTAAAACACGTTTTGTTTTTTAATGATGAAAGTCAAAATAAAAACTATTTTCACTGTGTCAAAACAATTTCTTGACAAACTGTATGTTTTGTCCTTTTGTCGAAATTTTAAGTTTTGGTGAAAGTTGTGAGAAAAAGAATTAAAATTGTAATAATCAATACTTAATATTGTTGCATGAAAAATAAAATACACTTATGTTGAGTACAATTGTTTTTTGTGTTATTTTTTTATAAAAGCAATCTATAATCATATACAATATAGAATACTCATATTGTATTTGTTTGTTTAGCATAAGTATATGAGATTGAATGTTTTCAAACTGCTTAAAGTTCACTGGCGATTTGGCTTAGCGACCAATGAAATGTCGGCATATGAACAGCTGAAGCCACAACAATTTAATACTAGATATTTATATATGTGCATGTTTGCATTTCATATAGGAGTATATTTAATTAGATATGTATACATATAGGCTAAATATTTCATAAATCTCGCTTAAGAAATTTTAAAAGAAAATTCCCCACAAAAGAGAAAATTCTATGACCTTGGTTTTTTATCTTTTTGTTTGTGATGTATGTACTTGTATACATTTAAATATGAATTGAGCCCCATTTAGACAGAGCAATTTCACTTTCGCGAGTTATATTTCAGCTTGCAAAAATATAGAGAAAGGAACACACCCTTTCTCAAATAAAATTGCCATGTCCAAATGCAGTCTAACGATAAATGACTGTGTTAGCCAGTGTTGATTACCAATGCCAATATGTATATGCGAAGAATTTTTAAAATAAAATAAATTATTTATCGCTTTCAAACCCAATATTCCAGCGAAAATAAAATTAAGAATAATTCAAAGTTAATTCTATAGAATTCAAAGGGACATATGGACATACATACATATATATGTATGTTTGTGTTTTAATTAATTTTCGTGCCGAATTTTTCGACATTGTAGTAAGTATTCGCTTCGAAGTTCGAATTTTAGCGAATGCGAACATTCGAATGCGCTTCTATTATTTATACACACATGTTTGATTGCGATCTACTATTTAGTGACTTTTTGCCTTTCTCGGTTTGAGACGGTTTGAGAAAAATAAATGTTAAAATTGTCAGAATATCCCCTGGTAAATTTCAAAAATAATAATTTACAGTCATTATTAAAATATTATAGCATTTGGTTTCGTTTTGTCAGGTCTTTGATTAATCTATAGAATATGAGTTAAAGGGATTTATATTTTAAATATTTCATTTCCATCATCATTTTCGGTACACAGTCCAGTGATGAAACAGGTTCTTCAGGAGTTTTGACTAATTCTTGCCTTATTTGGAGTGCTGATTCAGAGAATAATATTTAACAAAAAGTCATATCAATTCATGTAAAATATTGTGAAATGTACATCTACATGACATTACTCAATCGAAATAGATTTCTGTTTAGATTAGTAGTCCATGTGGTTTAGAGTACCGTTCGTGAAATATTCAGTCAAAGTCACAATACAAGAAAGCTCAAATTACGCATTTATGAATTGTCACTATATCCCTGAAGCTAGAAGTACTGGAAAATAATACGTTATGTTTTCGTAATCAGCAAACGATAATACATAAGCTATTTTTACCTAGATATTATAAAAAAGTTCCACATTTTCTGTATGTATCATCATTATAGCTTTCGTTGGTTTCAACATGATTATGAAATTTTCAACAATAAAAACTGTCCAATATTAAAACTATATGCGTTATAATAAAAAAATATATTACAAACATTCTCGAAAAAATGCCATTTGGGAGTTTAAATGTTTGCAGATCTGCGAGTAGATATGTATGATGTTGGCAACAATGGTATCAACTGAATAAAATGTGTATGAAGTTTAAGTTAAGTACGCCGGGAGAAAGGTATAGAGAAAAATACATGTTCTCTCTATCTTTCTCCCGGTTGAATTAAAGCTTGCGCAATTATTATTATAAATAATGATAAAATCCAGACAGATCCATATATTTTTATAAATTAAACTAAATTTTATAGAGTTCAATAGACAAGTTCTGAGTTCTTGGCACTCAAGTGGAGCTTGACTTTCATTCAACATGCACATGTGCACAAAAACAGGTGTACTTACTTTACTAGGTGGCAACGCTACTGTAGGTGATTATATTTGCTTTCACGTCTTTTCCACAAGGCAATTTTAATTGCATAAGATTCAATTCATCTTTCTCCTGGTTAAATTAACACTTGCTCTATTAAAACTGCCTAGTAAAAAAAACTTGTTTGTGTACCTTGTACGCACAATTTCTAATTCAGCTGGGAGAAAGATAAGGAAAAGAATGCATACTTTCTCTTTACTTCTCTCAACTGAATTAACACTTGAGCAAGAAAACTTGACGTATATGAAACTGGTACTATTTTCAAGGCGCCGATATGCCAAAAACTATATGTTGGTATGTAATCGTGTTCCGATTAGAGTTCATGTGAAGCTTCTTGCATTTATATGTATGTGTTTTATTGCTACTCGTACTTCCTTTTACCTGTTTCACACACGTCAAGTATTCTTGCTCAAGTTTTAATTCGGCGTAGAGACAGATAGAGAAATAAATACAGACTTTATCTCTCTACCAGCTGATTTAAAACTTGAGCAAGAAAAATGTACGAGTGCGCCTGGTAGAGACACATGTGTCTTGATAGTACGACTCATTTTACAAAAACAAAAATCCCTGCTTTTGTTGTACTCTTGTGTTTGTTTCCTTAGCACTGCCAAATTGTTAAGTTTTACGTACATTCACTTTGTTGTGCAAGTATGTTCTGAAATTTATTGCTAGGTCTCCACACCTGATGGAAATTCCACATTGATCCCCTATGTGCTAAGCTTCGCGTACACATGCGAAATCCATCAAACATTTACTTCCCTAATGCGTTTTCTACGTTTAATATGTCATTCTAATTTTTAACGTATTACATTTTTGTTTAACTATGTAGTTGCATAGTAAAATTAACATTTTAACTACTCGTATATTAAATTATCTATATAATTACATTTCAAAAAATGAATTTATTATATTTCAATGAATATAGATAGAATGCCAGCAAAATTATTTTTGTAAATAAAACAAGACTTTTTGAAATAATAATAATATGTAATATTTTTTTGCTGTTGAAACTACATGCTTATGTTTAAAAGGTGTCCTCTTCTGCTGAGTGGCATGAATGAAGTTTACATGTGCACATGCATGTGTAACTGTATGTCTTCGTCTGTCATTCCTTTATGTAAACGCAGTTACATATGTATGTATGCACGAACTTTCATACACATATACATGCACTCATATAAGTATGTATGTATACAATCCTATGTACATAAGTATTTACATATGTATGTATACAATTGTCTTTCTTTTAAATATTTTAATGAATTAGTATAAATATATGTACATATAGTTCTCGTATTTATTACGTTACTTACGTTATTATATATTACTTCCGGTTTGTTACTTCGATATAGTAGGTGTTCAGATTTTCGCTGTTGTTATCAGATCGTAACATACATATGTATCGATTCACATAACTTCTTTATAGAGTCATAGTGTTTTCTTATATATATGTTCATATGCATGGGTATGTATGTATGAATATACTCTTGTACATAAATATATTATTTCATTTTTCACTCACTCATTCACTCACGTGTATTGAAATGTGTGCTCACGGTTTTTGCACCAAAAATACTTAATAGTAACTCACGTATCGCTTTTAGCACTTAAAACAAGAATATATTAATCTTCTTTTTCATTTATTGTTGATTTAATTTTCCATAAACGCTGCGAGCACTTCTCTCATGGATGCTTTAATTTTCTTTCTTTCAACTCATTTCTATTTTAGAATGTTAACCGGCAGACCAACGTAATCTTTCACAAGTACAATTAATTTATTAATACTTTGTTTTAATCATTGCAAAATTAATATACAATAAAATAAATACAACCAAATAATGATAAATGTATTATTTTTTTCTTCATTTTCTATGTAATAAGAATAAAAAAAGCTGAAGTTGGAAAGTATAAATATAACAATAAAATACAATTACAATATGTAAGTCTGTATGTATGTATATATGTATGTATAATGGCTAGTGACTGACGACTGCACACAACACAACGCTTAATACAACCGTTCTGAAATCAGCGTCAAACACAAAAACTTTATACACGAACACTTGGCAGGAACGGAGTCCACAAAGAGACATTGTAAATGTAGCAGCCAATGTTGCCAATTGAAAAATTCATTTGGGTATTAAGGAAAATTTTTATTTCCAATTTTCATTTATTCATTTCAAACAAATCAATTAAATCTGTTCTTCACATTAAGCTCTGCACCTATAGGTGCCGACTTAAAAGATGGCAACACTGTTATCAGTATTTATACGTTCGTGTATGTAAGTATGTCGTGTGGCAAATGTAAAGATGAATGAGCAGCTTGAGAACTTTTCTCAAATGCATACTAATAAAAACTCCTAAAAATTAAATTGTGTAATAAAAAAAGAAAGAAGAAAAAATATACGCCAACACCATAAATATGGAGAACGAACAATGGGAAATGTATCTGAGAAATGTCGTTTAACCGAAAGAGAATCTAAGAGGTACAAAAACGTATAGCCAGAGATGGTGTTCAGAAATTAAAATTTTATTCAAATAATTTTTGCATGTAAGTAAAGTCGCTTCTTGCTGGACTTTAATACTTTCTGGTTTAAAATATTATTACAATCATCAAACCTGCCGGTGTAAGGTATGGCCTTACACCGGCCATACGATGAGTTCGTCAAGCCAAAGCGAAGTACTAAGCATATTTATAGAAAGAACCTCTGATATATAGTTTAAATTTTCTAATATAAAATTTAATCTTTAGACTTCGAAGCTCATTGTCTATATTTTCCTCTGATTAGTTATAACAAAATTTAGATACCGAGATGAAACCAAATATATTTATATTATATTCCTTTTTGAGCATGTATTTTTTAAAAAACCGTCTACTAATTTTTTAGGATATTGAGATAAATATATGTATGAAATCGCCACAAGAATATATGTATATATATATATATATATATATATATATATATATATATATATATATATATATATATATACATATATATATATATATATATATATATATATATACATATATATATATATATATATATATATATATATATATATATATATATATATATATATATATATATATTCAACAAAAATGGGTAGAAATGTACGCATAGTTTTCAGAATTTATTAGATGCATAGTAGTTAAAGATTTCAAGGCGTAGTAAGAGTTGTAGTTAAGATGGAAATACATATATCAGAGCATGATGAGAGATTTCTCCTTTATATGTAATTATTTATTATAAACCAATGGTCAGGGGATGGTCGTTACTCATACCATATCTTGTGGTGGATTTAAAAAGATATGTTAAAAAATTAAGGGCGCTTTGACATTCGATTTGAATTTTAACACATTGATAGTTAAGGGAATATCTATGTTAGGAGATCGCCCCACATACGAATTCTTGCTCCAAAGAAATAACAAAAGATGCATCTGTATTTAAAGCTATTGCAATATTTAGTATTCCAGCATGTATGGCTACATAAGTATTTTTAATGTTTACATGTTTTTATAATTTATGCTTCATGTAATTTTATCACATTGTTAACTTAAATTATATTACACGTATATGATAAAGATGCTGTACAATATAAAAAAATTCAATACATCAGGTGCACTAGAACAAACTTTACATCTCTGCTAAGAACTCTCATCTAGCGAAATACGAATCTCAGAGATGCACGCAGGAGAGCAGTGGCGAGTATAAGTTAGCCATTAGGTTTTACATGTTGTATGGATGGTGTAGAATAGGCGGTGGGTGCCGTATAATGGGAAAATAAAACAAAAAGCAGAAATGAATAGACGGATGCATGCATGGACAAATTGAAAAGAGAAACGGTAAAAACTTTGTTGTTTTTCAATTTTTGCTTTGCGAACTAACAATAAGATTGAAAAATGGATGATAATAATGAAAAATTTTATATTTAATAATATTCCGCAATTTTATTTTTACATGTACATAAGTATGTATGTATGTACATACTTTTATGTACTAAGCATTTATGTATGCATAAGTATGTGCATATGTACTTATATCGATGGTTGTATGTAAGTGCACACATCCATACATATGTATGTACATATGTACATAATATGTGTGAATGTAATTATGTACATATATTAGTTCAAATCATGTGATAAATGCACACTTTTTACGAGAACTTTCATTGAAAGCTTCATAAACCAAAAATACAACAATTAAATTTTGTCTATGAAGTGATAAAAATTTAATTTGTCAGAGTTTCTGCTGGCTGTAACATTTGCAACCCGTACTTTAATTTTGTAGCTTAACTGGTTACATTTTATACATACTACTCGTACCTATCTCTCTCCAACATTTTGTTATGCCGCAAGTGTTGCCAAACATTTTTGACTGTAATTATTTCTATATAGAGTTTGGTACTGAGTTCCGCCTAAATTTCATGTTTTGAAAAATAATTTTGTAGGAATGTGTGACGAAATTTATTTGTATACACACATATTAATTGATTTTTAAATAATAAGAAGAAAATGAACTTTAAATTAATGAATAGGTACAATAACAGGGAAATGTAAAAAAAATCAGTGATCAGTGTGTTTGGATGTACTCATAACTTTTAAACAAAGTTTAAGGGGTTATAAAGATTTTAGTCTTAGTTAGATGTCACATGAACACAAATCCATAGGACGACATGTATTAAAGGAAAAAATATATATTAGTTTTAGCTATAGATTCCATCGAACCCTCTCTTAACCAACCAACTCTTTACCTATGACAATCGATTAATTTGCTCGGAAGTTATCGTTGCCGCGGAGTTTCGAAGCATTTATTTTAATTTTATTTGTTTGAGATATATCGTTGTCGAATACCTTCCACATCAGGTTTTTTTTCAAACTGAATATTAATTATTATTATTATTATTATTATTATTTTTTTTTTTTGCAAATCGCTTTTCTAGATTCGGTCACTTCTTGTAGTTTTTGAAGCAGCATCCGTAATTGGTTAGAAATGTATCGTTGTCGAAGAATTTCAAAAACGGTGTTTCTTTTAGTTATTTCGAAAATTTTTAATCGAGCTTGATATATTATTTCAGCTAAAAAAAATTAACTCTTCATCACAAGATAACGCTTATCTCGTATTAAATTATATAAAAATTATATAGAAAATGGCAAGTGAAGACAAGGGCATAAATATCATGAAAGTGCAGAGTTGTTGATTTGGAAGTAATACAAATTCCTATAATTCAAACACACAGTCATTACAGAATGTTCTCTTTTTTATGATTAATCGCAGAAGAAAATAATTTTGTATTGAATTACGATAAACCATCACTGGGAATATAATTTACAGCAATTTAGAGAAATTATTTTCATGTAAATTTTAATGATTTTTTTTAATAAAATCTGCTATAAAAATTTACATAAAATACTTATATTTTCCTAAATTCTATTTATCATAAATAACAACCAGTTTTAATAGTTCTGTTTATAAGTCGTAAAAAGTATATACTTATTTATTGTACATGGATATATTTTTTATTTTCAAACAGATTGCACCATTTTCAATACGAGATGGTCCATTTTAAAAACTGATTAAAATTTTTTGTAATCGGATGAGTAAGTTCTGATATTACCTCTTTCCATTGCAATAAATAAGTACATGTATGTATATAAATATACATGTATTGTGAAACAATGTGTATTATTGTATGTGCACACATACATACATATTAGTGTACCTGTGTATGAATAGGATTTCCTTTTTGTATGCATGTTTTCCCCAAGATTTCCGTAAAAAGACGAA